>CAIGQV010000001.1:26015581-26057625 GCA_903798115.1 Danio jaintianensis | reverse complement strand
AACTTATTAAAATGTCCCTTCATGTCAGACTTGTAGTGTAGATGTTTGTTTGTTTTGTTTTTTTGCACTTTAAGCACCTGTTGATCTCTAGAGCCTCATGAATTATTCCCATTTTCGCCCATGACTCAATTTAAGGGCTGAAGCGTTTGTGTGTGTGCGCGCATATGTGTGTGTACTTAAATATATGTATTACAAGGACACAAACAAATGTAGATAAATACAAACAATTATTGGGAAGTCTTAATAGTATTCAAATACAGATATTGACAACTCAAATGTAGATTAGCACTTCACTATATAAATTAAATACAATTATTCTTTCCTACTGCTACAAATGCTTTCATTCCTTGCACCTGAATGTGTTAAACTCACTTATTTAAAGAAAAAATACATTTTAAACAAAATTTATTGATATGGATTGTTGTTATTATTATTGTTATGGACTGTTTATTTATTATTGATGTAGAGTGGTGAAGTTTTGTTGCTTTGGTGAAGTTTTGTTCCTCGCCACTGTCGCCACTGGCTAGCTTGGTTTGGGACTTGTGAAGCTGCCCATCGATGGATTTGCTCTTCAGTGTTTGGACTTTCAGCAGCAAAAATTAAACCACACTGAAATGAACTAAATTGAAATTCAACTCTGAAAACTGTTTTAATTTACTAGAACTTCTATGTTAAGCTCCTTGTGTGTCCCAAATCGCATACTTATGCACTATTCAACGCCATACTTTCGCCGTGCGCCGCGTCGCGGACCTCAGCTGACTGCGCGTGCACCTCACGAAACGGACGAGGCTTTTATACTTGACGCATTCGCCGAAGTGATATTTTTTAAAACGACAGGGGGAGGTCAAAATAAACTCACCGTAAAATCAGACGGATAAACAGAGAAGTAGAAAGTTTCCGGAACTACGTCATATCATTAATATTATTGAAAATTTTTAAACAAATTGTTTTAATTATTTTTATAAATTATTTTAATGATTATAAGGATTTTTATAACCATTTAAGATTTTTTTTAAATCAAGCTTTGATGCATCACTTGCTTTTGTTCATATCTCGGACAGTTTTACCTATTAAAGTTTATTAAAATATTAATGACAAGAACATGGGTTGCTCTACAAATATATTTTTTTATTATGGCAAGAATAAAAGCAAAAAAAGTACATGTTTTTTTTTTTTAGATTTAACCCGCTCCACAATTGACACATTACTGTCTGGTTAGTTTCTGTCCTCTACTTGCTAAAAAGGCAATAATGGTCCAACATTCCTGACCATTATCACCAATAAAGCCTAGAAAAATAGGGCATCAGTATATTGTAAACCGATAGGTTCAAATATTCCTTTCCAGTTATCAAAGAAATAATTTATTCCTTAATTATAGTTTTGTAACTATTAAATTGTTTTAAATTCAAAATTGTAATATATACATCAGTGTTAAACCTATAAATGGTGGAAAAACATTTCTGTAATTGTGTACCTGGTTCTCCACTTTTGCCATGGCCTTTTTTGGCTTTAACAAACTTATCCCTCAGGTTTTTTTTTTTAACAAAATCTTTCTTTCTTTCCCACTGCTGTTGCAATTTCTAGCCAAGAATTATTGGTCATCTGGTTATCCCTATGATCACGCATGGACGGATTATGAAGATGACTGTACAGGCATACCTGTTTCAAACAAAATCTCATCAAAGTGATTCATATTCAACTCAAATCAATTGCGGCGCCGCACAAACTGTTCGCTCGAAAAAAAATCCATGCTCTCCGCCAGCTGAAATCATGTCGCGCGAACCCAGAGCGCAAACACAGCGATGACGTCACATTCGCCCCACGCACTCAAGCGAACTAGCGAAATCGGGTCATTACCTCACAAATTTTTTGTTACAAATAAGATAAAAGAAATATCTTTTAAAGTAATTCATAAATTCTATCCGGTTAAACATTTTCTCAGTAAATTTAAAAAGGATATTGATATAAATTGCTCTTTTTGTTCTTTGCATTTGTAAACATCTTTTGGCACTGTGGTTATGTTAAAAAGCTTTGGTATGATGCTTCTGTCTTTATCAAAAAAAAGGTACTTTTTAATTTTAATTTGCATTTTGAAAATGTAATTTTTGGATATTTTAATTATGATAATCTGAATAATGAAGTTTTTGTTATTAACCTATTTATTTTGTTGATTAAGTTCCATATTCATAAGTGTAAATTTTCCAACAAAAAACCCTGTTTTACTTTGTTTTATATGGAACTGAAAAATTACTTTTGTACTATTCAGCATAGTGCTAATAGAAAGGCCATTTAAACTGTCCATTTGTGCTCTAGTTTAAAAATCTTTGATTAATGTAAAGGTCCTGCCTGTTTGTAATTGTTAGAATTTTATTTAATTATTTATATTCTTGTTTTTTGTGTTTGTTTTGTTTATTTTTTGTACTATTATTATTATTTACCTTCCATCACCCTGGCATTATTTTGTTTGCTATATTGTCATGTATGTGTTGTTTAAAGCATAATAATAATAATAAAAAAATTTAAAAAGAACTAGCGAAATCGGTTGTTGCCATAGATATTTACATTAGATGTCGCCAACCCTGTTGTTGTCTATTGGAAGGAATGCGTCAATAGAGCCGCCATTTTAGTACAGGGTAGCTCTCCTTTGAAATGAATGCGGGACCAAGGTGCAGTGAAGGACTGTGGCCATCCAGAGCCAGAGATATACACATATATACATATATCTATGATCGGGAGTTTTCCCTGGTGGTCAGTACGCAAATATTTTTTTTCAATTACGAAAATTATAATTTTACATCACTTTTCTACATCGATGGATCAGTGAGCGCACGGGCATTGCTGATAAAGTGTGTGTTTGTGTGCATGGAAATGTATTATCCTCCCTCCCTGTTCAATTTGATCTAATCCGTGTCCTAAAACACACACCCTCTCCTGCTTTTACTTCTCATTCTAACGGAGGGAGCGATTCGTTTGTGAATGAATCCCCGTTATGAACGACTCGTTCACTTAGCCGACAATAATACAAGTTTCTAGCACCGCAGCATCTTGTTGTCATATTTCTTTTTCATTGTTTGCTGATTTTATTCAACAAAACTAGCATAAGCCTAGAATTCAGTGCAAGTTGATGCTACTTTGCCTTATGATGAGTGCAGTAAGAGACTGTATTATCATCAATAACGTTACTTGTTGAGCACAAAAGTTTGTAACATACAAAAAACGTAAAAAACGAAATCTTACCTGTGAAATGTTCTGCCTTTGTGCTTTGTTTTCTTTGTTTGCTCATTACTACACCCGTAAGCAGCGCTAAAGTCCAGCATCTTCACATAGGCACACTGTCTTGACTAGTGCGGTTGAATGACATTTGTCCTAGGAGCACTGTACAAATGTGGCAGCGCTATTGACGCATGCTCAGGGTCCGTATGCGATATCTAGTGTATATATCTATGGGTTGTTGCCATATGGGTTGTTGCTAGATCGGATATGGTTGTGGCCGGAAGTTAACGAGAATTATTAATATTATTAATAAATTGCATTTTTTAACGCCTAAACCCAACCATCACAGTACTGTAAAAATATTATTTATTGTTATACAGTGTCATAAAAAATTCTGCTATATTGATGTGCATATCGCACTTCCGGCTGGCCACGTATCCGATCTAGACTTTACCAGCGAAAGCGTCGAGTATAAACCAGGCTTAAGTGCACTTGGAATACCCGGATGATGCACTTCTTCAAACGCTAAAATGAAGTGTGGAATGTTGGACACTTCACACACTCAACAGCCGCTGCTTTGCTCATGTAGTGGAAGGAGCGGAGCTTTCGGGCACTGATCTTTATCAGGCTCACTGATTACTTTATTTATTTTGGATTGTGAAAACAAAATTCTCCTACGAGAGTGATTATAGTGCCTCCCGATGGTGAATGCAGTTATAATCATGTCAGGTATTATTTGGTAGTTTGGTCATTTAATTGAGTTGAATTGAAGAAGCAGTAGTATTAAATATGCATAATGCTTCTTCCTATTTCTTTTCGGACATGTGTGGGTTAACTTTGTTTGTATAGACCATTTTGATGGATGTAAACAATAACAATGGTCCTTACGTATTTCCTGTCTTACGTTTTTAATTTATATAGCTTCTGAGAATGCAAAAAGAGCCACATATTGATAAATAATGTTATAAGAGCTGTTTTAACGTGAAGGTATGATTAAATTGCCTCTTGTTACAGTTCTGAAATAGTTTGACAACAAGCAGGAAATGTTTATGGGCCAGTGACATCACCACATTGAAATGGTCTATTGAGTTGTATTATTTTGCTTTGCTTAACAATTGTATTTATTTTATTTTATTTTGTACACATTCGAAATAAAGTCTGAAGTCTGAAATAAATAGTGTGGGTTTTTTTTTTGGAAAATTTAAAAATTGTCTGAATGTTTCCTGTGAGGGTTTTAGAGTTCTAGAGAGTGCTAGAGTTCATACAGTAAAAAAATCATTACATAAATAGAGAGTCCTCATAAACTGTGTGTGTGTGTTAATTTGTGCAGTAATTGCAGGCTGTAGGGCAGACGTGTGTGAGCATAATCAGTAGTGCCTGATGAATGGCTGTTTTCTGTCTGTTGTATTCTGGGAAAGGGTCGCTCCAGGATCCAGGTCTGTGTTTGCGTTTGGTGTGTCAGAATAAGCACTGCTTCTCGGTGTGAGTGCTGTTTGAGGTGTCAGAAGAGCCTGTGGTGTGTGTGGATCTCAGTGTGGCGTTTTCTTTCTCACTGATTGCTCTTCAATCAAGCCTCTCTGTGAGAATGAGAGCAGCACAAAAGAGTGTGTTTGTGAACAGTTGGGTGTGAAGGCCTCGTGTGTATGTGTGTGAGTCTGTTTGCTGTCCACTTCAGTAAACGTCTCGCTTCTGGCTGGTTTGATTGTTGGTCGTGAGAAAACAACACTGTGAGAGAATTTTCTATTCTTTTTTCTGCTGACATGAGAAGACATACAGTTGAAGTCACAATTAGCCTCCTGTGAATTTTTTTTTATATTTCACAAACAATGATTAACAGAGCAAGGAATTTTTCACAGTATTTCCTATAATATTTTTTTCTTCTGGAGAAATTCTGATTTGGTTTATTTCGGCTAGAATAAAAGCAGTTTTTAATAAAAAAAAAAAACATTTTATGGTCAATATTATTAGCCCCCTTAAGCAATATTTATTTCAGATTGTCTACAGAACAAACCACTTATACAATGACTTGCCTAATTACCTTAACTTGCCTAATTAGCCTAATTAGGTAAGCCTTTAAATCGCATTTTAAGCTGAGTACTAGTATCTTGAAAAATATCTAGTAAAATATTATGTACTGTCATCATGGCAAAGATAAAAGAAACAGTTATTAGAAATGAGTTATTAAAACTATTATGTTTAGAAATGTGTTAAACAGAAATTGGGGAAAAAATACAGGGGGGCTAATAATTCAGGAGAGCTAATAATTCTGACTTCAACTGTATATGAATAAATATTGAAAATTGTTCAGTGTTTGTTAAATAATGCTTGTGTGACATGATTTAATTTGCATTTAGCATAGTACACTATAATGTGATTAATGATTTTGGCAAGTTTTTCATGAAAAGCTAACTTTATTATTAGCATTAAATGGACAGCACTACTTGAAGGATTGATTTAGATCATTTGTATTGTTCATTGTATTGTATTTGTATTGTTCAAGTGTTTATTAGTAAAAATAAAATGTATGAAAATTCATATAAATGAAGTTATCTGTTTTTCTAATACAATTTTTGTTTGTAATTTGTTGTGCTTTATGCAGTATTTACTGTAAACATTTGTATTTACATATAATTAAATGACCATTTCTTTCATCCCATTTTCCCAAATCACACTGCTAATTTTAATAAATTGTATGTTAATATATTTGTATGTTGTTTATATAAAGATATATATTTTATATAGCTTTTATAGATTTTTATCAAGCTATAAATTTACATTATTTTTTTTAATTTTGTGTGAAAAAATTGAGAGTGTGTGTTTGTGTTTGTGTATATATATATATATATATATACAAGAAAAAAGGTTAAATAAATAACATATCAGTTGGCTCTGATTTATTTTTAGTGGGGTTTTTTTAATAGTATTTTAACAATGATATTTTATTTGATCAGACTTGACTGTGTTGCCAATATCTGCTCATTCATCAGACGTGTGTGTTTGTGTGTATTGACAGGTTGACAGCGACACGATCTGGAATGAAGTTCACTCGTCCAGCGCTGCTCGTCTGGCTGTGGGTTCAGTGGTGGATCTGGTGTTTAAAGTTGCTTCAGGAGAGCTGAGGGTGAGACACATACACACTCACAGACATTTGATTTCATTCTTTTTCAACCATATTTTCAACCATAACCGTATTTCAACCATTATAATGCAAGTTTAATCTTGCATTATAATGAATTTAATCTTGAGATTTTATTATTATTATTTTTTCATTATTGTTGGCCCAAATTTCGAGATGGTTTTATTTTTTGTATTAAAGCTTAGCTCTAATCCTCTTCCGTAGTTTATACTGAAACTCAACCCCAGAATTTCATCTCAGTTTTTGAGAGTCAAAAACCCCTCTGAGAAGTCTGGATGCCAAGCTTAACCGTAGTGCGTTTTAAAATAAAAAATGTACCAGTGTAAACATAGCCTTTAAGAGTTTAGGTTACCCGTGTATCTTCAAAATTTACCAGAGGAGACCTAAATGACAAAATCTACTCTTAAAAGGGGCCTGTTATGCTCCTTTTTACAAGATAAAATAAATCTCTTATGTTCCTTAAATATTATGTGAGGTTTCAGAAAAAAAAACACAAATATTTTTTATCCGCTTGTTAAGTGTGACGTCACGCAAAGCAGCTTGCGGGTCCAAGCGCTATATAAAACTAGCTCAACAAATGGTAATAATAAACATTTACAAAGAGATGTAATACTTTCGAAAATCACGATCGCTATATATATCCATGCCTAATATAAGATGGCCAGAAAGCGATACATTTTTTATAAATTGTTAAAATATTGGTAAAATATATTATAACAGTCCAGTGTACATATAAAAATCACTTTAATGTGTGATATGACTAAAAAGTGGTCATAAACGAATATTTTCTCAATTCAAATGAGTAGCGGCTCAGACCTGGAAACAGTATTTCATATGTCACGACTTAACAAGCGGATAACTCTTTGAAACTGCCCCTTTTAGGCTTTGATCAAAATTGTGTCATTTTAGTGACTGTCGCTTTAAATTCAAATGAGATTGTGCTTCCAGCCCTCTTATCAAAAGGGGAAGGAGCTACAAATGCCTATGGAAAAACTATAACTAATGTTATCTCTGTGGAAAGAAAAGAAAATGTCAAAAGAAATAGCTCAGAAAAAGATAGACTATGGAAACTACAGTGTTCATTTGATGATGATGATGATGATGATGATGAAGATGAAAAAAGCCTTTATTTGTCACATACACTGTTACATGTAGCAAAATTAGATCCCCCCGACCATACACAAACATCACACATTTGATGGAAAGACAGGTCAGACGAGAGGTAGCATTAGAAGAGTAAATAAGATACATTAGGGAAAAGGGAGGCAAAAAAAGCCCCTTCCAGACTGTCCTTAAAGTAGGGCAGTGTGAGATCAGGGGGGAAAAAAGCCCCAGCAACAAGCACATAAGCACATAGACATAACATTGCAACAGGGGATGGGAACAGGGGATATGGAGATAGTCCGATATAGGCGACAGCCATCTGGTCTTACAGCTAGAAAGCGCTGGTCGCAGACCTGTCTCTCCACACAGGGGGTGATAATCACATGAAGACGTGGGATGCGGGTGGATGTGTGTCCTAAAACTCGACAATTATAATACCTTTGAGTCACTGACATTATCTTCGGCAGGCACATCGCAAAAACTCTAATGATGGACGGTTGCTTCTCACTCAGGGCTGTCTATGCTAATGAGGGAGAGATCGTCACTAATGGGCAGGGCTTTGCCCCTCTGATGTCACATACAACGGGAGAATGTCAATCAAAGTGTTTCTGCAGACTGTTTTGTGTAATGTCATTATAAAAAATAGAATTAATAAATTTTTACCATTAGTGGTTGGCTATTTTTACACACTGCTGCTACACAACTGTGTTAAAACACCCCATAAAAGTGATTTGTTCTAATAGGTTCTTTTTAAAACACAAGGTGCATCCCAAATCGCATACTTATGCACTATTCTACGCCATTTTGTAGTATAAATAGTGTAAGTAGTGCGTTCACACTGAAAACTCTAAAAAGATTAAGTGCACTTTAAATATCCGGATGATGCACTTATTCAACCGCTGAAATGAAGTGTGGAATGTTGGACACTTCACGCACTCAACAGCCGCTGCTTTGCTCATGTAGCGGAAGGGGCGGAGCTTTCGACCACTGATCTTAAATTATTTTATTTTGGATTGTGAAAGCAAAATTCTCCTACGAGAGTGATTATAGTGCCTCCCGATGGTGAATGCGGTTATAATCATGTCAGGTATTATTTGGTTGTTTGGTCATTTATTTCACTAATTTGGCAACCGTCAAACAACATCAGGGAAACGGTTTGAATTTCCGCTTGGTAAAAAAAACATTAGTGTTTCAATTGTGATGACGCTACATACATATACTATGCTGTTGAGTGTGAAAGTGAATAGTGTGCCATTTGGGACGCAGCTACAAACATTCCTGAGCGTAACCTAACCCTGAGCGAGCTGCCGCCCACCTGAAATCACAGCATAACACTGAACTAGAGCTATCATCGCTTTCATAATCCAGAAAAACACAATACACCCACTGTACATCATCCACTGTCACCAGCTGCAAACTACACTCTCTTTCTGGATAAAATAATAACATTCTATGGAGTGAAGGAAGATATCTGGACTTTACTAGAACTATGTTAAGCTGCTTTGACACAATCTACATTGTAAAAAGCGCTATATAAATAAACATGAATTGAATAATAAAATCCACTGCTGTCTGCACTGACTGAAAAAGATTGTTAAAAAATGAGAATGTGCTGTTAATTTACTCATTAGCTATGTTTCCATGCATCTATTTTTATGCGCATTTTGGATATATTGTCTTAGATGTGTCTTGAACGTGTGTGCGTGAGTGCGTGTGTATATACCTTGTATTTCTCACATTGTGGGGACCAAATATCCCCAAAAGTATAGAAATACCAATAAATGTTATCTTTGTGGGGACATTTTTGGTCCCCATGAGTAAAACGGTTCCTAAATCACACAGAATAAATTTTTTTGAAAATGTAAAAATGTAGATTGTTTCCTGTGAAGGCTGGGAGATACAGGATAAAAATCATTGCGTCTATGGGAAGTCCCCATAAAGGGTGCGTGTGTGTGTATTTTTGTGACATATCAATAAACAAATTTGTATAATGGCATGGGTATGACATGGGTATTATCACAAGGAGAAGGTGACTTATGAGGACATTGCCCATGTCCTTATTTTTCAGCGTGCTTATAAATCACATATAATTAGTTGGGGTTTTTTTTTTGTTTTGGTTTGTTGTAAAAATGTACATAGTTTCCTGAGTTGGGTTTAGGTATAGGATAATGATAGGCCAATAGAAAATGCAGTTTGCACAACATTAAAACAATTGAAACCTATGGAATGTCCCCACAGTTCACAAAAACAAACATGTATTGTGTGTGTTTGTGTGTTGACAGAACGGTTTCGCTGTGGTTCGACCTCCAGGACATCACGCTGAAGAAAGCACTCCCATGTATGTACTCGCCATATCTCTGTGATCTCCAAACAAACTCCACCTCACACACACCCACACGCACACGCACACACACACACACACACACACACTGAGCATCATAAATCAGCGTTTTATACACAAATGAGTTCCAGCGCTGCAGTGGACGGCCTGGCCAGCACAGCAGGGCTTCAGTACAGTAATACAGCACAGTAGGCCAGTCTGATCTGCACACTCACCCACAGCCAGACGGGGTTGTAAATGCATTTTTCAGGAGTAAGGTAGACTTTGGGATGTCTTTTCGCCATCCAGCAATGAAAGGGATTCCGGTAGCTTGGATGTAGAGTTTTGGCATTCATTCTAGGACCCTGTATTTAACAGATTCAAATAATTATTGTATGACAAAATATCAGAAAAATGCTTTTTTTCCTTTTCTTTTTTATTAACAACAGTATACAAAAACAAAAAATAACAATGTGATACCACATATCAATTCAACTACCCCCCCACCCATCCCCTCCTGTTTCTTTAAAACGGGGTATCTAATAAATGGAAGTTCACTGCAAACCCAAACCCCAGAAATCATAAAATAAAATACAGCAATCAAGAATAAAAGATAAAAAAAAGATAGTACAGTGTGAGGTATTCATTCATTCCTAGTATTGGGTTGCGGCTGGAAGGGCATCCACTGCATAAAAAATATGCAAGAGTAGTTGGCGGTTCATTCTGCTGTGGCAACCCCTGATATATCAGGGACTAAGCCGAAGGAAAATGAATTAAGGCATTCACTCTAGGACCCAGTCATTGTTTTGTGCAATAGACAAATAATTTCTCTTTAATGTATGTTACTTTTATTTATCAGTAACTACAGACCAGCATTTGGTCCCAAAATGGTCTTTTTATGTTGTGAGTTTTTACACACAGTCTTGTTACCATGATTTTCTATTAAGGTTTAGGTTAGGTTAGGGTTTTTGGATTTCTATTCAGGTTCCAAGTGAAAAATCCATCCATCCTCCCTTCTGTCTATCCTTTTGCTTATTCATCCATCCGTCCATCCATCCATCCGTCCGTCCGTCTATCCATCCATCCTTCCATCCATCCATTCATCCTTCCATTCATCTTTCCATCAATCCATTCATCCATACATCAGTCTGTCCGTCCATCCATCCATCCATCCATCCATTATCCTTAAGTCCGTCATTCCATTCATCCATTTATCGTTTTATCATTCCATCCATTCATTGGACTGTTCCATCTATCTATCCATCCATGCATCCTTCCATTGTTCTATCATTCCATCCATCCATCCATCCATCTTTCTATCATTCCACCCATCCATTGGTCTGTTATTCCATCCATGCATCCTTCCATCATTCTATCCATCCATCCATCCATCCATTGTTCTATCATTCCATCCATCCATCCATCCATTGGTCTGTTATTCCAACTATCCGTCCATGCATCCTTCCATCATTCTATCATTCCATTCATCCATATAGTGTTCTGTTATTCCATTCATCCATCAGCCACATATTGTTCTGTTATTCCATCTGTTCCTCTGTTTGTCTGTTTGTCTATCCATCCATTAATTCATCCACATATTGTTCTGTTATTCTGTCCGTCCGTCCATCCATCCATCCATATATTGTTCTGTTATTCCATCCATCCATCCATCCATCCATCCACATATTGTTCTGTTATTCTGTCCATCCGTCCATCCATCCATCCATATATTGTTCTGTTATTCTGTCCACCTATCCATCCATCCATGTATTGTTCTGTTATTCTGTCCGTTCTTCTGTTAATCCATTCCTCACATCCATCCATCCATATATTATGTCCATCCATCCATCCATGCGTCCGTCCGTCATTCTGTTATTCTGTCCGTCCGTCATTCTATCCGTCCATCCATCCATCGTTCTGTTATTCTGTCTGTCCGTCCGTCCATCCATCCATCGTTCTGTTATTCTGTCCGTTCTTCTGTCCGTCCATTCGTCTGTTCGTCCATCCATCCATCCATCCATATATTATGTTCGCTTATCCATCCATCCATCCATCCATCCGTTATTCTGTCCATCCATCTATATATTGTTCTGTTATTCTGTCTGTTATTCCCTCCCTCAAAAAATATATAGTAATCACCAAAAAAGTCAAGGCTTTAATCTGTATTAAGATATGCTCCAAACCATGGTAACAAATTTGAATAAAAAAAGACCATTAATTCAACATCAACTCTGCCAACCTTTTTCCTGATCAAACGCTAAAACTCTAGAAGAAAAACCTTTTATCAATAATTTTTTAGATTTCAATGCTCTACTTTTTCCTTTATCCCCCTAATCTGGAAGCGTTTTCTTGCATATTTCCGACTGTACACGGTGTTCTCAGCATTCGGGCAACTTGGATGCATTGTTATTTATCTTAAAGCTTGATGGTTTATCCAAATGAATGTCAGGTATGCTTAACGGGGGACTAAATTCCCTGTAATTGCTGCGTTGTTCTGCTCTCAGAGTCTCCTCCCATCCATATTCCTCATTACGGAAAGGTTAAAGTAAACGACTGCTCAAGTCTCCATGCTGAAAGGTTAAATAAAAGGATTGTTCCATCAATGCTGCGCTTTGGCTCATGCACTCTGATGTCAAGCCAGGACGCAGTGGGTGAATTGTGTCATTAGCCAAATGAGAACATCCATCAGGCCAGGAGGTCCAATTCACAAAAGGCCCTCCACGAAAGATCACACACCAGCCGACTCTCACACGCTGATTTCTGTAGAATCGTTTTATTGCTTTTTAACTATGCACACATATATATTTCCATGCAACAGAGAGAACAAGATGCAAAAATGTACATTAAAGGGACAGTTCTCTGGAAAATGAAAATTCTGACATTATTTGCTCATACTCCAGACTTGTTTGAGTGTCTTTTTCTATTGAACACAAAGGAAGATATGCTGAAGAATGTTTGAAAGCAGCAGCCATCAGGGTTCATACGGTGATGGAAAACCTGGAAAAGTCATGGAATTTTGACATGGCATTTTCCAGGCCTGGAAAAGTTTTGGAAAAACAGAAAAGCCCACAAAGTTTTGGAAAAGTCATGGAAAACAGATATCTGTATTCTTTAATATAGGTTAGTTGTCTTTTCTTCGTTTCTGTCCTTGGCCAATCACATACTCTCACATTATTAGTGCGGTGTAAGCATCATCTAAATCAATTTTACATAGATATAAATATAAGCTGAAACTAAATAGATTGTTGCGTGTTTTACGATATGCTGTAAAAAATTTTAACATGTATTGTTTTTCTTTTACCATGTAGACATTGCATGAAACATTAGGTCATGTAAATTTACTTGAAAGTCTTGGAAAAATCATGGAAAAGTCATGGAATTTTAGTTGTGTATGAACCCTGAGCCATTGACTTCCATTGCATTTTGTTGTTGCTGTTTTACTATGGAATTCAATTGCTGCTGGTTTCTAACATTCTTCAGAATATCTTGTTTTGTGTTGTTTTGTGTCGAAGACATTTTTAGTACCACCTGAGTCGGAGTAAACTGTGAGGAAATTTTCATTTTTTTGGAAGTGAACTATTCCTTTAACTTACAGTATCACCTTTTTTTCTTAGTCAAGGGTATCCGCAGGGTCTTAAAATGTTTTTGAGTGTCTTAAATATAAAAGTCTTAAATTCACTGAAATATTGTGTGGTAGGTCTTAAATAATTTTAAACGGGTCTTCTTAATTTTTACTCACATTTTTACTTAACTTTTAACATAATTCTATGTATAACTCTATTTACCAATATGGTTTAATTATCTTCCTTACAATAACATTTGTTTAAAAGTTTTCCATGCATTTATAACTACCTGGTGAGGACACTGATCTGGACAGCATAAATTTAGTTTATTACAGCCTTTAAATCTTTTTTTTTTTTTTTTTTGAAAGAAAAGTTATGCTGGAAAAAAAACATATGTACAGTTGAAATCAGAATTATTAAACCCCCTTTGAATTTATTGATTTATTTTTTCCCTAAATGTTTAACAGAGCAAGGGAATTTTCACAGTATGTCTGATAATATTTTTTCTTCTGGAGAAAGTCTTATTTGTTTTATTTTGACTAGAATAAAAGCAGTTTTTAGTTTTTTAAAAGCCATTTTAGCCCCTTTAAGCTATATATTGTTTCGATAGTCTACAGAACAAACCATTGTTATACAATAAACCACACTGAACTAAACTACACTGAACTTCAACTCTGAACTGGACTTTACTAGAACTATGTTAAGCTGCTTTGACACAATCTATATCGTGAAAAGCGCTATATAAATAAACATGAATTGAATTGAATTGAACAATAACTTGCCTAATTACCCTATCCTGCCTAGTTAACCTAATTAACCTAGTTAAGCCTTTAAATGTCACTTTAAGCTGTATAGAAGTGTCTCAAAAAATATCTAGTAAAGTATTATTTACTGTCATCATGGCAAAGATAAAAGAAATCAGTTTTTGATTAAAAATTGATGAAATGAGTTATTAAAACTATTATATTTAGAAATGTGTTTTAAAAAATCTTCTCTCCGTTAAACAGAAATTGGGGAAAAAAATAAACTGGGAGGGCTAATAATTCAGGGGGTTTAATAATTCTGACTTCAACTGTATATAAGTAGAGTTAGCTTGTTTTGACACATTATTTAAAATATGAGGCTAAGAAATGTTTTATTA
This sequence comes from Danio jaintianensis, assembly GCA_903798115.1. NCBI lineage: Eukaryota > Metazoa > Chordata > Actinopteri > Cypriniformes > Danionidae > Danio > Danio jaintianensis. The sequence goes on along the minus strand of CAIGQV010000001.1, from coordinate 26,043,148 downwards.
ATGTTTTGCCTGTATAAGTCTAAAATTCAGTTCATAAAGGTCTTAAAATGGTCTTAAAATTCTTAAATTTGACTTGGTGAATCCTGCAGAAACCCTGTTAGTCTTTTATCAACACCTTTGCAACTAATTCACATTTTAAGAAAAGTTTATTTAAAGGAAAAAACTCCTTTAAAATGTGTACACCTATCTCTTAATATATAGGTTAAGGTAAAATGCTATAAAAGTGTGGTAACAAAACTAATTTAAAGGAATAGTTCACCCAAAAACTTTACTCACTATTTACTCTCTTTCGAGTGTCTCCAAACCTTTATAAGTTTCTTTCTTCTATTGAACACAAAAGAAGAAATTCTGAAGAATGCTGTAACCATTGACTTCCATAGTAGGAAAAACAAATACTATGGACGACAATGTTTACAGGCTTTCTTAAAAATATCTTCTGTTGTGTTCAACAGAAGAAAGAAACTCATAAAGGTTTTAAAGGAAGTAATGGAAGAGTAAATGATGACAGAGTTTGATTTTTAAGTGAACTATCCCTTTAAAGTGATTAATACTTTGACATCTGCTGACTAACACACTGATTTTGTGCTTTTCAACTATATACACATAAATTCTCATGTAACAGAGAAAAAGAACAAACAAACAAACACAAATATAGTCAGGGATATATTAAGTAATGCAACTGGAGATAGTAAATCTTCATCAACCACTTATATTACAACAGTTTAAGATGTGTGGACATTGTGGTTGATATTCCTGCTTTCTGCTTTTGTTTTTGACACAAACAACAGGGGGTTTTGCTATTTCAACTCAGTCGCCATCGCAGCCAAACTCCTGCAGCAGAGACTCAATGTTAGCAAGATTCTCATCGTGGATTGGGTGAGAATTGAATTGAATTGCACAAATAATAACCATTTTCAAAAACAAGTCCCAACTTTTTGCTGGGGAAAAAAATCAAAGTTTTCAATGAATGGTCATTGGATTTTTCAATTTTTATTAATTAATTTATTTATTTATTTATGTATTTTCAAACATAACCATTCACGTCACAATTAGTTTTTTGTTTTAAACTGTAAATTACATTTATTTTGTTCCATAATGATATGTGGAATTGCATTATAACAGTACAATTTAATGTTATTATGAGTACTACTACTCATATTTTTGTGTTTATAATTATATAATAAATGCTATTAAATTAAATATTCAAAATAATAACATATCCACTACCAGGTACTGTTTAAAAATTAATATTAACTGTGAATGTTAATGTTGTATTTTATTGTTCTTGTTTTATGTAAATATACATAAATATAAACATTTTTATTTTGACATTGCATATATTTTAGTTTTTGTTATTTTTTTATATTTTGTGTTTTTAAAAAATATGTAATGTTAATTAATGTGCAGTATAATATAAATATTTATTTACAATGTTGTATTTTAATGTTGCATTTTTTTGTTTTTTGTAAATATACTTAAATATAAACATGTTATTTTGACATTGTATGTACTTTTGTTTTTGTAATTTTTTTATATTTTGTGTTTTAAAAAAATATGTAATGTTATTTAATATACAGTATAATATAAATATTTTTACTATATATTATTGATTTGTTTCTAAACCTAAATGTGTTTAAAATATACGAATATTATAAATAAAATAATTTTATTATAAAAACAACAGCATAAAAACAGTCAAATAAAACCAATAAAGTAGTTTGTAGTATGTGGGACAGTCTCTGTCTCATCCGTGTCCAGCAGTGTCCTGAAATGGGTCGACACGCACAGGAAGCCGGGTGGCGTCAGGACAGACCTCTGCTGGGGTCATTAGGGTTTCTGGATGCCTCTTAAAATGCCTTTCATTTCCTCCTGTCTGTCACACGGCTCTTCTGACGGACCTGCTGGATACGGACAAACTGATGACCGTGACATGAAAAGAAATGAACAAAGCAATACAGCGCTCAGAATAGATGTTTACACACTTTTCATTTCAATGCGAACACAGCAGAGTGACGACATGTCTTTCACAGCATCTGATTTTCACATTGTTTAAAGCACTTGAGGCAAAAACACAGTTTTTTCATGCGCCGTTTTTAGATTTGGGCCTTTTCATAAACTCTTTTCTTTCTTTTTTTTTTTGTCAAATGTAATGAAAATGTCCATGACACACTTTTAAGTGTTTCTTCTATCGCTTTTTATCAGTTTGTAGATAGCTTTATGCAAATTAGCGCATATTTAATTGCCATATTATTATTATTTTTTTTTTTTATTATGTGCAATGATAAAAAGAGATTTCCTAAATAACCTCTGTTAAAACCTTGACTCTAATATGACAATTACAAATGAAACAAGATTTTTGATCCTGACTGCATCTAGTTTATAGATTTTTGTGCTAGATATATGCAAATTACCGCATATTTAATGTAATGCAAATGTCCATAACACACTTTTAAATGTTTCTTCTATGGCTTTTTATCAGTTTGTAGACAGCTTTATGCAAATTAGCGCATATTTAATTGCCATATTACAAAAAACTTAACGTTTTAGAAAACATGTAATGCAAAACAAACGTAGTATTTTTCAAACCTTGACTCTAATATATGCATATTATTAAAGTTTTCTCAAAATGATTTACAGAGGGTGATTATATACAAAATTGTTATTGACATTTTTTTTAATTATGTGTAATGATAAAAAGAGATTCCCTAAATAACCTCTGTTAAAACCTTGACTCCAATATGACAATGAAACAAGAATTTTGATCCTGACTGCATCCAATTTTCACTTTTCTGTGCTAGATATTTATGCAAATTAGCACATATTTAATTGCCATATTAAAAACAAGGTATTTTTTAGAAAACATATTATGCAAAAAACTGTAAATTAGATTTTGGCCTAAAAGTGTTTTTTTTTTTTTGTCAGTCAAATGTAAATAAAACATCCATAACACACTTTTAAGTGTTGTAGATATCTTGTCTTTTTATTATTATTATTATTGTCGTCTTTTTCAAACCTCGACTCTAATATATGCATATTATCAAAGGCCGTTTTCTCAAAATGATTTACAGAGGGTGATTATATACAAAATTTCGATTGCCTTTTTTTTATAACCCCCGTTAAAACCTTGACTCTAATAAGACAATGACAAATTAAACAAGAATTTTGATCCTGACTGCATCAAATTTTCATATTTCTGTGCTAGATATTTATGCAAATTAGCTCATATTTAATTGCCATATTAAAACAGCATTTTAGACCTTTTTCCATGTGCCTGTCAATTTTTTTGATTTGGGGCTTTTGGGCTTTTCATCAAGTATTTATAAAAAAATGTTTTATCCAAACGTCCGTAACACATGTTTACGTGTTTCCTCTATCGCTTTTTATAAGTTTGTAGATATCCGTCTGTTTTTTTTTTATTACAGTACATATTATTAAAGGCCATTTTCTCAAAATGATTATTTTCTTCTCCTGTGCTGAGCCATAAATTTACCGTACACGTCAGCAGCACATAGTTAGATTAATATCTGTTCTCTGAAGCGTTTTACAGGGGGTGATCAAATAGTTTAATTTTCTGAATTTTGGAATGATAAAAAGAGATTTCCTAAATAACCTATGTTAAAACCTTGACTGAAATATGGCAATTAAAAAAATTTAAGAATAATTTTCATCCTTGCTGCATTCAATTTTTACATTATTTGCTAGTTATTTAGCGCATATTTAATTGCCTTATTAAAAACATTGCATTTTTGAAAAAATCTGATGCAACGCCTGTTAATTTTTTAGATTTTATCCTTTTCATAGTGTTTTTCAGTCAAATGTAAAAAGAAAAATCCATAACACACTTTTACATGTTTCTTCTATCGCTTTTTATCCGTTTGTAGATATCAGTCTGTATTTTTCAAACCTTTACTGTAATTTTGGCAATTAAAACAATGAAACAAGAATTTTGATGCTGACTTCATCCAATGTTCATATTTCTGTGTTAGATATTTATGCAAATTAGCGCATATTTAATTGCCATATTAAAAGACATAGCATTTTAGAAAATGCGTAATGCAAAAACAAATGATTGCTATTCTTCATATAAACAATCAACTGGGGTAGTTTTTTTTTTTTCTCTTCACCTACAGTGTCTTGCCTTAAACATATGTTATAATTTTGACTAAATTGTTGATTGATTTATTGTAAAATAAAAGGATGGCATCTGAATTATGTGTACTGTGCGTTAGGATGTTCATCATGGGAACGGGACGCAGCAGGCCTTTTACAGCGACCCCAATGTCCTGTATCTGTCTCTCCATCGCTACGATGATGGAAACTTCTTCCCTGGCAGCGGAGCTCCTGATGAGGTATGTTTTTCAGCATTGTCTTTATACACAGTAGCATTCAACAGTTTAGGGTTGGTTATGTCAGGTTTAGTCTACACAAATATCATTTTTTTAATCAGTTTTATCGTTAATGTGTTGCTTACAATTATTTATCATTAACCACAAACCAAAATTACATACTTAAAATTGTTTTTTGGGTCCCACTTAATATTAGGTGTCCTAAACTACTAAGTACTTGCATCAAAAAGTAAATACAATGTACTTACTGTGTTCATAATGTATTGCAGAACACTTGTGGTGCTCTTGAGGTGGGATACGGGTAGGGTTAGGGACAGGTTTGGTGGTATGGATAGGTTTAAGGGTTGTTTTGGTGTAATTATATATGTACATACGGAAATTAATTACAGATGTGACTACATGCAGGTATTTAAAAAATCATAAGTATGTAAAACATTTATTTGAACAACAAAGTACATTGTAACAAATAATTAATTTAATGACTAAAGGTACTTAATGGGACCTCTTTTTGTGCGTTTGTGTGTAGCATATTTTACACTCAGCCATATTATCAGGTGATTTTGTATTATTTCTGATGAAAAGAAAAATGCTTTAGTCTTTTAAATGTCACCGTCCCACAGATAGAGCATTTTTAGGACATTCATTCATTAATTTTCCTTTGGCTTAGTCCCTTTATTCATCAGGGGTCGCCACAGCCAAATGAACCGCCAACTTATCCAGCATATGTTTTACGCAGTAGATACCCTTCCAGCTGCAACCCAGTACTAGGAAACACCCATACACACTCATTCTCACACACACACACACACACACACACACACACACACACTACGAACAATTTCGTTTATTCAATTCCTGTATAGCGCATGTCTTTGGACTGTGGGGGAAACTGGAGCACCCAGAGGAAACCCACGCCAACATGGGGAGAACATGCAAACTCCACACAGAAATGCCAACTGACCCAGCCGGGACTCGAGCCAGCGACCTTCTTGCTGTGAGGCGACAGTGCTAACCACTGAGCCACCGTGTTGCCCCCACTAATTTGTTTATTATTCCAAAATAAATGTTCTCACAACTTTTTGTTGTATATTGTGCTGTATACAGTATATCACATATAGTTGCTCATGTTTTCCCCTTGTTTGACTCCCGTTTCTCTAATCTCTAGTCATAATTAATGCTGATTATCTTTAATCCTGTAAATCAGCTCCTGCCTGTGAACTAATGAGGGGATTGAAATTTAATTGACTCTCTAGTAGCCCTAAATTCTGGTATTAGTCAGTGTGCATTTGGCTTTGGAATGAAACCTCATTACAGTTTCGCTCTGGTCATAATTGTTGGGATTTGTCCTTTATTGCCTCTGTGACATCAGCTTTAATTTAGCGGTCTCGCTGTGGAAACACGATTCATTAAAGCTGCTCATCTGCTCCAGTTGAATGTCTGATTTGGTTTGAACTGTATTCATGATTTTCTACAGGTGGGCATCGGTCCTGGCGTGGGCTTTAATGTCAACATGGCCTTCACTGGAGGTCTGGAGCCACCAATGGGGGACGCAGATTATCTGGCTGCATTCAGGTAATACTGTTATGCATTTGTATCCATTACACTAAAACAAGCAGGACAGTCTTTAAATGTAGCTTACCATCTTTAATGATCATCCGCAATGAACTTTGGATTATATGACTGTATAATTTGCACTGTAAAATATACACTTGCAATTCTGAGTGTGCCTCATACAAGTAAGTGGGCTTGACAAATCACCTGTAGAAAACACACTTTTTCATCTCTCTGACACTTTGACGGAACAGTTTTACAAAATTGCCCCAGACACTTTCTTAAAAATCACTCGATATCTCTACAAAAACATTGTGCATTTGAGTGTGCCTCACACAGGTGAGTGGGCTTGACAAACCATTTGTGGAAATGGTTGTTGTTTAATAATGGTGTTACAAAGGACTAAAAGAGTTTTGTAGGTTTGTATTTATATTTGTTTTAAGCCTAAAAAAAAGTTAAAAAATCTACTGAGAAGATCTGTGCTGTAAGAGAAAATGCACATGTTTAAGATGCAGTTTATTTACAAAACGCAGTGTTGATTTCTCATATGTTGAGTATTACCTATTATAGTACTTATTTGTGTTTTAACAGGCATCATAACCACCTGGTTTACCTTTTTATCCGTAGGTTATCATTATTATTTTAATTGCTTAATACTATTTATCAGAGTTGTGTCAGTATACTATTCATCCAGTATGTGGGCCAAAAAAAATTATTTAAAAAGGGTTAAAAATAGGGATTTTAAAGTGTTAAATAGCCTTTTATTTATATGTTATATTTGTTTTGTTACTTTGTTTTAGTATTTCTTTGTTCTTTTTATTTTAATACTGTATTTCTGAGTTTTCTCTTTAAAAGTTTGTCATTCATATATATATATATATAAATTTAATAAAAACAAGTGTATAAATATAAAATTAATAATGTAATAAAAAAAAACTAAAAAAACATATATATATGTATATATATATATTATTATTATTATTATTATTATTATTATTATTATTATTATTATTATTTATTATTAATATTAAATAATTTGTCAAGTAAAGGTTTGTTTTAATGATACTTTTATTTCAAAATGAGGATTTTTGATTTTTTTTTAGAGGGAAACCTGGGGGAAAAGGGCAATTTTTTATTCATGCTAATATCGCATTATTAATAATTTTATTTCATTTGGCTTTAAATAACTTGTTAGACATTGCTCCACATACGACATTTTCCACCTTTGTTCTTAAAGACATGTATTAGTACTTTTTTGCTTTTAAATTTAATTTCTTTAATTGAAGACATGTTAATGATACTTTAAGTTGAATTTAAATTTTTTATGTATTTTATATTTTTTATAAAATTGTTAATTTTAATTGAATTATTTATTATCATTATTATTGTTGTTTTATTTTTATAATTTATTCATAATTATTTTATTTTATCTGTGTTTTTATTAGTATTATTTTGTTGTTGTTGTTGTTGTTGTTTACTTCTTTCAGTATAGTGCTTCATGGGGGCTGCATTTTGGATTTGCATATATTCCAGGCTTTTAGTACAGGCATTATCTCAGCATTATCTTTGAAAACATGCAGAATGGATTCAGTTTGGGAAATGGCACCATACTGATGAAGGACTCAGTAGACACTTGAAGCTAATGCACAGATATACAGTATGTATCATTATAGACTTATTATGGACTTTTCAGTAAATAGTTATTTACTCCCTAAACCTATTTATATGAGCAGCAGCTGCACAGTCCAAGATTTTATGTGGGCACATGTGGCACAGACTGAGGACTGTTTAGGGCAGAATTTATCACTGAGTAATGTCCTTTTATTGGACGGGCAACCCTGGTGACCTCACAGCCAACAGCAGGACTGTATTTGCCCACAGCGTGTAACTCAAAAAAAAGGATTGAAATTGATGATTGAAAGCATTGGAGAAACTAACAGAAAAAGATATTCTGAAGAATGTTGGGAAAAACAGCCATTGACGTCCATAGTAAGAATAAAAAACTAGTTTATTTTATTTAACATTCTTCTGAATATCTTGCTTTGTGTATAAATAAAAGTTTAGAACCACTTTACTGCGAGTAAATGAAGAGGAAATGTTCATTTTGGAGTGAACTATCTTTTTAAAAAGCAATTTCAGAGAGAATCAAAGGCACCGTTTCAAAACATATTTAGATGCCTTTGGTGCCTACAGTTGTCTTCATAGATGAAACCTCATAAGTGAGCAGTTTGAAACAGTCTAGACAGGAAGCAGCTTGATTCAGTTCACATTCTGTCTCTGTCTTATTTTAATTTTGCACAATTTCAGTAATATAACAAAGATTTAAATATTGAATGATCACTCTTGTTGATATATATATATATATATATATTCATTCATTCATTTTCTTTTCGGCTTAGTCCCTTTATTAATCTGGGGTCGCCACAGCGGAATGAACCGCCAACTTTTCCAGCATATGTTTTACACAGCGGATGCCCTTCCAGCTGCAACCCATCACTGGGAAATATATATACACACACACACACATTGTATATTTTTTTTCTTAATATAATTTCTTTATTATTATTATTTATCAATAGAATTTATTTATTTATTTATATATATATATATGTATTTATTAGTTATTTTCCCCCCCAAGCTTTAACAAAATATTTTGTACAATCAAGGTTGTAATTTTTTTTTCCCATAATGACCCTTGCCGCCGAAATAAATTAACAAACAAGTTAAATTAAAATAGAATTACAACAGAAATAGATCTATTTGAAATAGATATAGTAAAGCAAAATGGAATAAAATAAAAATAAACTTTACAGTATTGTATACATTTACAATTAGACAATATCAATTCTAAAATTAATTCAAATAAATAAATACCTGCATGATAATACAAATCAATAATCTGAATATTTGCAGTGGTCTTCTATAAATATGAAACCAAGCAGTATTGGTGATCATATTTGAATTTATTCTAATTATTAATAATTTTTATTTATTTATTTATTGCCATTTCATTTATATTTTTATCTGAGCTTTTATTTAATGCCTGAAAGACATCTACAGTTACCGTGCATACTTTTAACAACAGTGACAGCTAATTATTATAACATATAAGGCACATCATATTTTTTATAAAAATTATATAAATAACAGATTTTAAAGCTGAATTTTGGTATTAATGCAGTTGTATTTATTATTGGAATTTTGTCTTTTTTAATTATTCTGCCTGCTTTTTAACATAATGACAATAGTAAGACATGAACATTGAATTAAATCTTCATTTAAATTAGATTTAATACGTTTCAGTGTCACCTTTTTGTAATAATTATTTATTATTATCATTGTGTCATTTGTTGTAATTAAAAAACTAAAATACTTTTCAAAAATATTTTGGTGTTACATTCTGACACGAAACAAACACTTTCAAAGGAGAATTACTGACCATAACATTGTTTTTCAGACAAACCAGTATGTTACCTGGCATGTTTCTTAAATATCTGCAAACATATTATAGTATGTTTATGCTTTAGAAGAGTCAAAACGTACATACAACACCTTTAAACTGAAAGGGCACTAATAAAAAAGGTCCTCATTTATTCACCCGCCACTTTTTTGATGTTTTGAAGAGTGCTGGAAACTGATTTCCATTGACTTCCATTGTATCTATTTATTTATTTTTCCTTAAATGAATTTAAATGGCTACCATATTTATAACATGCTTAAAAAAATATGTTATTTTGGTATTTAACTGAAATTAAAACCTCATAAATATTTAAAAAGTGCTTGGGTGTGAGTAAAAATGAGTTAATTTTGATTTTTGAGTGAACTATATCTTTAACTAACACCCATATGACAGCCTAACAGTGTGAAAAGCCCCAAGCAAAGCTGCGTTTTCACAGGGATTTCAATGAACTGGTGTTTGGGAATTGGTGGCAGAACAGGGGTCTTGTAACAATTTGTATAAGCGCTTCTCATCCATTGAACTGTCCCTTTTATCTGTAGCAGGGGCTGATGGGAGTCTTTGATGGCGAGCCAGAAAGCTGAGGTCTATTAGCATTGGTGTTTGAGGCTATTAATAACCGCTTCCCTCACGGCCCGATTCGAGATGCTCTTTGAAGACGGGCCTCCGTGCCCAACGCGTTCAGGCTGCTTCGCCAGGTACACGGCTAAAATATGGCCATGATAAGACAGGATAGTCCTCGCTCATCCCTGTTTTTCTCAAACCCACCACCTCCTTCTCTTTGACCCAATCGGCCTGCTCTCCGTCTGTCCGTCTGTTGTCGTAAATCTCTCCTCAACATGTCTTCGATAAATTCGCTTCAGCCTCTCCTCACGCAGGTTGTAAGTGATGCCAGCTGAGCCTGACCTGTCTTTGTTGATGACCTCAGATATTTCCTCTGCATCAGCATCTGGCTGAAGATGCTCCGTTGAGTTGGAAAAATTGGGAAAGTTTTGTAGTTTGATGTGCAGGATGGTGCGGTATATGAGTTTGGGTTAGGATTAGGGTTATGGTTAGGGTACACAATGTGCACTAGGGCTGCACGATATTGGAAAAATCCAACATTGCGATATTTTAATATTCCGCAATATACAGTAGTCAACATTTGAAGTGAATCAAAAATGTTTTTCAAAATTGTCCTAGCACTAGAATGGGTGTTGTGCAATAGTTTTAGGACAGCTTTGATGAAAATTGATGATCCACTACAAATGTTGACTACTGTATATTGCGATAGGAACCCAGTTTTATCAGATGACTCGAATATCTCTATTTGGACACAATTTGTAATTTTAGATTGATTGGAATGATTCTGTATGGGAGTGCATCTGCATAAAATATATTAGACAATCTACAGTACAAGCATAGATAAGATACAGATGTGTTTTTTTTTCATGTTTTCTGAAGAGTCTAACAGTATTCAGGTATACATTCATTCATTCATTTTCAACCGCTTTTCCGGGGCCGGGTCACGGGGGCAGCAGTCTTAGGAGAGAACCCCAGACTTCCCTCTCCCCAGACACTTCCTCGAGCTCCTCCAGGGGGATCCCGAGGCGTTCTCAGGCCAGTCGAGAGACATAGTCCCTCCAGCGTGTCCTGGGTCTTCCCCGAGGCCTCCTCCCGGTGGGACATGCCTGGAACACCTCCCTAGGTAGGCGTCCAGGAGGCATCCGAAACAGATGCCCGAGCCACCTCAGCTGACTTCTCTCGATGTGGAGGAGAAGCGGCTCTACTCCGAGCTCCTCCCGGGTGACAGAGCTCCTCACCCTATCTATAAGGGTGCGCCCTGCCACCCTGCGAAGGAAACTCATTTCGGTCGCTTTTATCCGAGATCTTGTCCTTTCGGTCGTGACCCAAAGCTCATGACCATAGGTGAGAGTAGGAACGTAGATTGACCGGTAAATCGAGAGCTTTGCCTTTCGGCTCAGCTCTTTCTTTACCACAACGGACCGGTACATCGACCGCATTACTGCTGCCGCTGCTCCAATCCGCCTGTCAATCTCACGTTCCATCCTTCACTCACTCGTGAACAAAACCCCAAGATACTTGAACTTCTCCACCTGGGGTAAGGACTTTCCTCCAACCAGGAGATGGCAAACCACCTTTTTCTGGTGGAGCACCATGGCCTCGACTTGGAGGTGCTGATTCTCATCCCAGCCGCGTCACACTCGGCAGCAAACCACCCCAGTGCAGGCTGAAGGTCCATGTTCGATGAAGCCAACAGAACAACATCGTCTGCGAATAACAGAGATGAGATCCTGTGGTCCCCGAACCGGACCCCCTCCAGCCCAAGGCTGCGCCTTGAAATTCTGTCCATAAAAATTATGAACAGAATTGGTGACAAAGGGCACCTGCCGGAGTCCAACATGCACTGGAAACAAGTTTGACTTATTGCCAGCAATGCGAACCAAACTCCTACTCTGTTCATACAGGGATGAGACAGCCCTTACAAAACACATGTGGACTGGTTGGGCATACTCCCATGAACCCTTGAGCACCCTGGTGAGGGTATAGAGCTGGTCCAGTGTACCATGACCTAAACGAAAACCGCATTGTTCCTCCTGAATCCTAGGGTCAACCATCGGCCGGATCCTCCTCTCCAATACCCTGGCATAGACTGTCCCAGGGAGGCTGAGGAGTGTGATCCCCCTATAGTTGGAGCACACCCTCCGGTCCCCCTTCTTAAAAATGGGAACCACCACCCCAGTTGCCCAGTCCAGAGGTACTGTCCCCGACCTCCATGCGATATTGTAGAGACGTGTCAGCCAAGACAGCCCCACAATATCCAGAGACCTAAGATACACAGTGTGAATCTCATCCACCCCCGCTGCTTTGCCACTGCGGAGCTTGCAAACTACCTCAGTGACCTCAGCTTGGGTGATGGGTGAGTCCACCCCTGCATCCCCAGTCTCTGCTTCCTCAATGAAAGACATGTCAGTGGGGTTAAGGAGATCCTCAAAGTAATACTTCCACCGTCCGACAACATCCCCAGTTGAGGTCAACAGCTCCCCACTTCCGCTGTGAACAGTGTCGATGTGGAGCTGCTTTCCCCTCCTGAGGCGCCGGACGGTTTGCCAGAATCTCTTTGGGGCCGACCGATAGTCTTCCTCCATGGTCTCCCCGAACTCTTCCCAGGCCCGAGTTTTTGCTTCCGCAACCGCCCGGGCTGCAGCATGCTTGGCCTGTCGGTACCCATCAGCTGCCTCGGGAGTCCTGCAAGCCAACCAAGCCCTGTAGGACTCCTTCTTCAGCTTGACGGGATCCCTTACTTTCGGTGTCCACCACCGGGTTCGTGGATTGCCGCCGCGACAGGCACCACAGACCTTACGGCCACAGCTCCTCACGGCCGCGTCAACAATGGAGTCAGAGAACATGGACCACTCGGTCTCAATGTCTTCAGCCTCCATGGAGATTTGGTCAAAGCTCTTCCGGAGGTGAGAGCTGAAAATCCCTCTGACTTGAGGTTCAGCTAGACGTTCCCAGAGGACCCTCACAATACGTTTGGGCCTGCCAGGTCCGTCCAGCTTTACCCCCTGCCAGCGGATCCAACTCACCACTAGGTGGTGATCAGTTGACAGCTCTGTCCCTCTCTTTACCCGAGTGTCCATTACATACGGTCGGAGATCAGATGATACAATCACAAAGTCAATCATTGACCTCCGCCCTAAGGTGTCCTGGTGCCATGTGCACTGATGGAAACCCTTATGTTCGAACATGGTGTTCGTTATGGACAAACTGTGATTAGCACAGAAGTCCAATAACAGAACACCACTCGGAGTCAGATCAGGGAGGCTGTTCCTCCCAATCACGCCTCTCCAGGTTTCACTGTCATTACCCACGTGGGCATTGAAGTCCCCCAGTAGAACAAGGGAGTCCTCAGTCTGAGCACCTTCCAGCACCCCTCCCAAGAAGGCCGGGTACTCTACACTGGTGTTTGGCCTGTAGGCACAAACCACAGTGAGAGACCTATCCCTGACCCGAAGGCGCAGAGAGGCGACCCTCTCGTTCACCGGGGAAAACTCCAACACATGGCGGCTAAGTTGGGGAGCTAAAAGCAAGCCCACACGAGCCCGCCGCCTCTCACCGTGAGCAACTCCAGAGTAGAAGAAAGTCCAGCCCTTCTCAAGAAGTTGAGTTCCAGAGCACCAGCTGTGCGTGGAGGTGAGCCCAACTATCTCAAGTCGGTACCATTCCACCTCCCGCACAAGCTCGGGCTCCTTCCCTCGCAGTGAGTTGACATTCCATGTCCCAAGAGCCAGTTTCTGTGCCTGACGATCGGGTTGTCGTGGTCCTAACCTTCGACCACCACCCGTTCCACAATGCACCGGCTCCTTACGGCTCCCCCTGCAGGTGGTGAGCCTGCAGGAGGATGGTCCCACGTCACTCCTTCGGGCTTAGCCCCGCCGGGTTCCGTGGGAAAAAACCCGGCCACCAGGCGCTCGCATACGAGCCCCAACCCCAGGCCTGGCTCCAGGGTGGGGCCCCGGCTGTGCCACACCGGGCGACGTCACGGTCCTCGATGTTATGACAGTCATAAGGGGTTTTTGAACCACACTTAGTCTGACCTGTCACCTAAGACCTGTTTGCCTTGGGAGACCCTACCAGGGGCCCCTTACAACATAGCTCTTAGGATCACTCAGGCACTCAAACCCCTCCACCACGATAAGGTGGTGGTTCATGGAGGAGTTCAGGTATACAATAATCAAATGTAAAATAATAATGCGTATAGTCTTCTTTGTATAAGAGAATGTAAATAATTAATCATTATTAAAGTTACAAACGGTACAATTTGTAATGCATGAATGCTTTTAAAATCCTAATACAGTCAAAGGCCTTGCAAATAATGCAAATGATAAATCATAATTTAAACTTAACATTGCATATATTTGCGATGTGACTATTGTAAATGATCACATTGTGATATTGATGCTGAAACGATATATTGTGCAGCCCTAATGTGCACATTAATGTTGCCACAAATGCTTGTTAAACCTCATTCACACAAGCGGTGACTTTGTAACTGACTAACTATGGCCGTTCCCACCTTTACGTCGCTTAGCTAACATTTATGATGATATTTACTAACAGCGAATGAGTTTCTTTGAACGCTGAAAATAAACATTGTGGAGGTAAAACACTAAACATAAAATGCTTAGCCCTTGTGTAATGTTCAAATTGACTACCCTTTCATTATGTTGGTGGATGTTTTTGCCCCGTGTTTAGTTGTTTGTTCTTTCTTATTTGTTTTGTTTTGTCTTTAGAATTTATAATTTTTTTATGTTCCTTTCATATCTTTTGTTTGTTTTTGTTTAGTCTTTGTTTTTGTTGTTTGTTGTTTTTGTTAGTTTTTTTATGTTATTTGATATCTTTGTTTGTATGTTTTTCACTTAGTTTTTGTCTTTTGTTTTGTTCCTTCTATTTATTTATTATTTTTATTGTGTTTTTGTTTGCTGCAAATACGCTGAAAATAAACATTGTGGAGGTAAAACACTGTGCATAAAATGCTTAGCACTTGTGTGTTTTTCAGATTGACTACCCTTTCATTATTTTTGGGGCTGTTTTTGCCCCATTGACTTCCATTATAACCACATTTTTTAATTGTTTGTGGTTTTCCCTGTTGGGAATAGGTAAAATTTGTCATTTTTACTGTTGATCATCAGTTCGCACCATTAACCCTTTAGATGGGCCTGTGCAAAAAAAGTGTATGGCTTTTACATGGAGTAAAACAGCAGATTATCAAAAACAAACAAGTTAACAAAAGTCGCTCTACATTTGCATAAAGTTGAAGGATTCCTTGTTGCAACGTTAGACACGCCCACATCTGTCACCAGCAGTCGCTGTCGCTTGCATAGCCTGAAGTTGCTCACTCTCTATTGAAATGAACGGTCGCTTTGTCGCTGTGTGTTGCTCGTAGTGTGAATGGAGCTTAACCCTCTGGGGTCTGAGGTGATTTTGAGGCCCTTGGGATGTTTGGATATGCTCTGACATTTGTGCTTATTTCTTCTACTTATACATACCTTTGACTTTCTTGTAATTTTGTTTTAATCAGCACAAACTGTGCTATAATGATATGCACAGGGTTCCCACACATTCAAGGCCTGGAAAGTACTTGGTCCTTGAAAGTGCTTGAATTAAATTTGGGACAAAAAATTGTTTATGGTGTTACTTCAACAATTGTAATGTGCTGCTGTCAAAAACAGAATGAATAAACAGAAATTCTTAATTTAAAAATCTTACATTTAAATCTTGTACAATAACAATGATTATTTGTCGTTATTGTACAAGATTTAAATGTAAGATTTTTAAATTAAGAATTTCTGTTTATTCATTCTGTTTTTGACAGCAGCACATTTGATCAGTATTTCAGAAACCGCATTTAATCATTATCAGTATTAAATTCATCACATTTTATTAAAGTTTTTTTAAAAATGACTAATCAAAATTTTGGAAAATTACTTTGACATTTTTAATGTAAATATTAAGTGAAATGTTAAGTGAAATGCTGGGGCATGAATTACAAAGGTATTGATTTAAAATTAATGGTGTTTTAAAAAGTCCTTGAAAGTGCTTGAATCTGGTGTCTATGAAAAAGTGGGAACCCAGTATGCAACAAATATAGATTTATATGCTTGCATTAAAAATATATATAATAATAAATGTAAAGAAATGTGTATATATATATTATGCAAGACCGAATCTTCATCAGCGTTTGCCTCCTTTGCAAGATTATTCTTGTAGTTGAGTGCATGGGTAACGCTGTACTGTTTGAGTTCCAGGGGTACCTATGCTATTATTTTAATCAAATTACATGCAAGTCTGCACATGATTCACTCTGAGTCAAAGGAAGCTGCATGTAAGTGTTTATGTTACAGCAGTGATTGCAGCAGTTCTGTGTCCAGCCATGATCTTCAGCTATAGGAGGTGCGTCTCTCTTTTTCTCTTGTTTTCTATCATCAGCTGCTCGGCACAAACGTTTCTCAGCGTTTGATTGAATGATCCCTCAAGACTGAAAAGGGCGAGCACAACACTTCATATATTCCTGTCTAATGCCTTCCTGCTCACGCCATCCTTTCTGTCTTTCTTGTTATTTTTTTCTTGTTGCTTTCTATTCTATTCTCTGTCATTTTTTTCTGTTCCTCTGTTTTGTTTCTTTTCCTTTCTTTTCTTAATGCGAAGAATTAAGAATTATATATATTTTTGTTCACCTGTACTTTCCCGCGTTTAGTTGTTTTTTCTTTCTTATTTGTTTTGTTTTGTCTTTGTTATTTATCAGTTTTTTTATGTTCCTTTCATATCTTTTGTTTGTTTTTGCTCAGTGTTTATTTTTGTTGTTTGTTGTTTTTTATCTTGTTTGATATCTTTGGTTTTTGTTTGTTTTTTCACTTTTGTTTTTTGTCTTTTGTTTTGTTCCTTCTATTTATTATTTTTATTGTGTTTTTGTTTGTTTCAGTGGTATCTGTCTTGTTTGTTTGTCTTGTTTGTTTGTTTGTTTGTTTTTTTGCCTTTTTGCGCCTGTTTTTGATTGTTTCTTTGGTAATTTTTAGTTCTTTATATTTTACTTTTGATTCTTTAATCTTTATTTTCAACAGTTTATTGTCTTTTTTCTGATGCTTGTTTTTTTCTATCCTTTAATTAAATATTATTTTCTTTACATTATTGTTTATTTGTTTTGTTAGTTTTTTTTATGTTGTTTGGTATCTTTGTTTTTTTTTGTTTTTTCTTCACTTTGTTTTTGTCTTTTGTTCTGTTCCTTCTATGTATTTATTATTTTTATTGTGTTTTTTGTTTGTTCCAGTGATATCTGTCTTGTTTGTTTGTTTGTTTGTTTGTTCTTTTTGCGCCTGTTTTGTTTTGTTTGTTTGGTTTTTCTTTTTTGGTAATTTTTAATTCTTTATATTTTACTTTCTGTTGTTTATTATAAATTTTAAATAGTTTATTCTGTCTTTTTTTCTTGTGCTTGTTTCTTTTATCCTTTAATTGTTTATTCTTTTCTTTAGATTATTCTTTTATCTTGCTTCTATTTAATTTTTTTTGTTTGTTCCCTTGGTATTTTTCTTTTGATTTTCTTTAATGCTTTAATTGCATTATTTATTTGTTTTGTCTTTGATACATTGTTCCTGTGATCACTTAAATTTGTTTTGCTGTTTATGTATTTTCTTAGTCTTTTTTTATTTTGTCTAAGGTGGCACGGTGACTCTGTGGTTAACACTGTTGCCTCAAAGCAAGAAGGTCGCTGGTTCGAGTCCCGACTGGACCCGTTGGCATTTCTATGTGGAGTTTGCATGTTCTCCCTGTGTTCACTTGGGCTTCCTCCGGGTGCTCCGCTTTCCCCCACATTTCAAAGACCTTCGGTATAGGTGAATTTGATGAACTAAATTGGCCGTTGTGTATGTGTGTTCAATGCGAGAGGGTTGGGTTGCGCCTGGAAGGGCGTCCGCTGTGTAAAACATATGCTGGAATAGTTGGCGGTTCATTCCGCTGTGGTGACCCCTGATAAATAAGGGACTAAGCCGAAGGAAAATGAATGAATGTTTTGTCTAACTTTTGTTTGTTCCTACTTTTTGTTTGCTCTGCGTCTTTTCCTTTCTTCTTTCACTTATCATTTTCCCTTTTTATGCATGCCTCTTTCTTGTTCACCCTTGTCTTTTTTCCTCCTCCTCTCTCTCACTCTCTCTTTCTTTCTCCCACCGTCTCTCCCTCCGCTCGCCGTGTTTCCTCCTCAGCAATGTTTTTTAGGCCTTTCGAGACAATGCATGCCTTACGGGCAGCACCTTCTTATTTAGACCCAGCCAGTGCCACGTTGCATTTGCAGGGGATCAACCCTAGGATGAAGAAAGGAGGGAGAAAAAAGATAAGAAAATTGGCTCTAATGAAACCCAGAAGCCCAGGCACTCTCACCATGAACTTGGAAACAGAAAGGAGAATTGAAGTTAATTCAAACCAGCTCTTTGCAATGCCAGATGACAAGGCTTTGAAGTGCCCCCCTCCCCGCCGTCTTTACTCTTTGCGTTCTCACTTTTTTTTTTTTTTTTTTTGGATGGGGGGGGGATTTGGAAAAGCCTTTGAGACTGATGGATAGCCATGACTTGTGTTAACCCTTTACTTTCTGCTTTTTTTTTTTTTTTCCTTTTTTTTTTTTTTTTTTTTTTGGTTTTACAAGTGCGTGATCCTTCTGCTCCAAACCGCTTTTGGCATGTTCCAGCTCTGGCATTTGGTGGACCCGTGAGGTGGGATCGGTTTTCGAGAGCCTAGTGGTTTCAGTCCATGTAATTTGTCTCAGTCCATTGCAAGGAAATTTGCACAGGCTAATACTAATTACCAGTCATAAATCCTTGCCTCATCTTTCACGTCATGGTTGAGTCTTCCTCATCTGCGGATCTGTTTTTTTGGGTAGTATGACAAACATGACAGAAAGTTTCCCTGGAATAAGATTCAGTGTTTCAGATGAAGAGGATGCACTTTTTTGACTCAAAGGTTCCACATTGTCCAACACGATATACAAAGGCTTAGAGATATAAAGTTTTTTATGACATTTTTAATGTTTTTTTTATTATTATTATTAGTAAAACTGAAGTATTGATCTATTAGTTTCTTTCTTGGAAGTTTTGAGTATTGAATGTTCCTCAAAAACATTAAGTAAAGTCGGCGCCAATGGTGTAGTGGTTAGTGCGTCGACACATGCAATCCGGTGCTCACGGCGACCCGAGTTCGATTCCCGCCTTGAGGTCCTATGCTGATCCTTCCCCTCTCTCTGCTCCCCACACTTTCCTGTCAATGCTCTTTACTGTCCTGTCCATTAAAGGTGAAAACCCTGAAAAAATTATTATAAAAAAAAAAAAAAAAACATTAGGTAAGGAGTAATTGACAACAGGTCATTGAATTATTAGAAAAACAATGTATGCTCAAGGAGGTAATGTGGCATAAGGTTGATCTGCAAGAAGTTACAAAGCACACAGTCGTTCTAAAGGGATTCTCTATATCAGTAAACACTGTTTCGGGATTCCCTCAAATAGCCCTGAGTTTCCTTTCTAAGTTTTAGAACAGACTGTAAATAGAATTACTGAAAACATTTGCTAGTGATGCAGAAACCCTTGTTTTATTAATATATTTTTAACATTGATATATGTTATATTGATACCAAACAAGTAGCTTGTGAGCATCAATATATTGATTCTGCAGTATCAGTGTGCCCATCCCTGTTCCATAAGTTTTGTTTGTTTGCCAGAAAAGGCACAAGTTATAAAGGCTCCACCGTTCATTTGCATTTAAATAGACAAACACAAAAAAAGTGTGTTTCTGCTTCCACCCCAAAATAGGGGCATTTACAGATTGGTATTGGCAAATATTTTTGGGACATCTGCCTTTATATGCACATGTGCTTTAATGAAATCCTCCTCTAAATCTGTAGAATTTAATAGGCAGTTGGCCTACTTATTACAGCTCTTTTGGGAAAATGAGGTTTAGGAGTGCGTTTATGTGAATTTGGGACCATTCTCATTTGTGAAAACTGATGTTGGATGAGTAGGCCTCGCTCACAGTCTCCACTCTCATTCATCCCAAAAGTGTTCAGTCAGGTTGAGGTCAGGACTCTATGCAGGCCACTCAAGTTCCTTCAAAACCAAGCTTTATGTACCTTGCTTTATGCACTGGTGCACAGTCAAGTTGGGACATGAAAAGGGCATCCCCAAACTGTTACCACAAATGTTGAAAGCATGAAATTATCCAAAATTGTCTTGGTTTTGCTGATGCATTGTGAGTTGTTTTTTACTGAAACTGAGGGGGCAAGCCCAACTTCTGAAATGCAATTCCACACTGTGGGCTCTATTTTAATGATCTAAGCGCAAAGTCCAAAGCTCATGGCGCAAAAGCATTAGGGGCGTGTCTGAATACACTTTTGCTATTTTAAGACCAGAAAAATACTGTTTGCACATGGTCTAACAGGGTTGTGCTTATTCTCTTAATGAGTTATGGGTGTGTTTTGAGCATAACGTGTATTAAACCAATCAGAGCCTCATCTCCTATTCCCTTTAAGAGTCAGTTGTGTTGCACCATGGCACATTTGCTTTTTACATGCCGGTTTTTGTAAGTGGAAAAACTGAATGCTTCACTAGCGAGAAAACAGGTCAACAGACCATCTGAAGAAGAAGGCATGGAGGTTGTGGTATTTATATTTATGTAGAAAATAATAATTTTTGTAACAATCCTTTAATTTTTTTTCATATGTAAAGATATTTGTGTATTGCTGTACATCCTGTGTGTATTAAGCAATGAGTAAGCGTTTGGACCTGCATAGGCACATAACTAACACGCTGTGCGCTGAACTTTAAACCAGCTTTTAGTTGGCCAATGGCGCGGTCTATTTTAGTTCCTCAAAATAGCAACGCGCCAACAATGCGCCTTAACATACCTCCTTTTCAGACCAGCACACCCATGAGCCCACAAAGTGGCGCAAATGGATTTGCTATTTAAAAATTGTGGCACAAAACATAAAAATTACTGTTGCGCTGCTCTAAAAATAGCACAAAAAGCACCATACACGTCTTGCGCCTTATTGCGCCGGGTGTATGATAGGGCCCTATAACTCTTGGCACAATGCAGTCAGGCAGGTACCATTCTACTAGCAATTGCCAAACTCAGACTTGTCTATTGGATTGGCAGAGAAGTGTGATTGGTCACTCAAGAGAAGATGTCTTCACTGTTCTAGAGTCCAGTGGCCTTGAACTTTACACCACTGCATTCAACACTTTACATTGCACTTATTCATGTAAGGCTTGGATGCAGCTGTTCAGTCATAAAAACCCATTCCACGAAGCTCACACTCTTCTTGAGCTAATCTGAAGGCCACCTGAAGTTTGGAGGTCTGTGGCTATTGACTCAGAAAGAAAAGAAAGTTGAATGTTGTCGACTTCTGAGCATTTTGAGATTTTACATGGCGTACCACTTGGCTTCCTGAGTTGCTGTTGTTCCCAATCGCTTCTAATTAGTTATAATACCACTAAGAGTTGAAATTGCAATATTTAGTGGTGGGGACATTTCATGAATGGATTTAATTATGACTGTACCACTCCATTTATAATAATCTATTAACTGAAATCATCTTAAAGCCCTCTTGGAAATTTGCTGAGGCACCCCAATGGATCCGGCAAAGTGCCTTTCTAGGAAAGTCGGTTCAGTCTGCAACCACACTTTTAAAAACAAAGGTTAAGAATCACACTATGATGACATACAGTAGAAGAACCTTTTTTTGGTTCTCAGAAGGATTTAGTGAAAGTTTCTACAAAGAACCAACTTTTTCATAACATGAACCTTATACCACTAGTTTCCATGGATGTTAAAGGTTCTTTGTGGAACCATCAATTCCAATAAAGTACCTTTATCCATGTTGCAATTTCCGTCATCCAAAATTAAGTCATAGCTGCATGACAATCTCAGAAACTGCTACATTTTTCAAATCAACAAAGAAATGTGCTCAAATAGCCTTAAAAACTAGGCTGAATCTGTCAATGGCAACTGGAGCTTCTAATACATTGACATTTGTCGATTGGCTCTTTTATTTAGAAGGTATATTGTGAATTGCTCTTTCTCCCATTCATATGTAAATATGAGTGGACTGACTTTACATCTTAAGTTCTTGGTCCCAGTCTACTGGTAGAGAATCATTGGTGTGGAGAAGTGGTGGTTGAGGTTTGTCTTCATGCCATGAGAGGAAGACCATGGGAGGTTTCCAGAGTGTTTGTGTGTGAGACGGAAAGAGAAAGCGTTTGTGGCATTGTAGATCCCAGACCCACTGTAGATCCTGTGCTCTCATGCCAAGCTCCACTGCCTTTCTCAACAATCCCAACAGGAGGACGATGAAGACATTCTCACGCTCTGCAGCCTCCTGAGACTCAAAGGCTGTTGTACACTTGCTTTGACTCTTTGGAAACACAGTTTGACAAATTGCAGACCATTGCAGAGAACATGTAAATTGAACTTTGTTTATGTGTGTCCTCCTTTTGCTTGTTTGCTCTGCTTTCTTGTTTCTTTCATTTGCTTTCGTTCCATCCTTCATTTCTGCTGTCATTTCTTTCATGTCTCTGTTTATCGCTGTGGCTTTTGTGTGTTTGTCATATTTCCTTTGTTTCTTCCTTTCTTTCGTCATTCATCAATAGCCGTTCATTTCTTCAAGTTAATATTCACAGAATATTAGTTCATTAAATTGTGCATACATCACAATATATGATAATTCAGGGGTGTCCAAAATCGGTCCTGGAGGGCCGGTGTCCTGCATATTTTAGTTCCAACCCCAATTATACACACCTGAACAGCTAATCAAGCTCTTTCTAGGTATACTAGAAACTTCCAGGGAGGTGTGTTGAAGGAAGTTGGAGCTAAACCATGCAGGACACTAGCCCTCCAGGACCGAGTTTGGACACCCCTGTGATCATTAAATATGTCATTTAATTATGCCTCTTTGTATTTTAAAAATATGATCTATGTGACACCCACTCAGATGTCATTTAATTCAATTCAATTCAATTCATGTTAATTTATATAGCGCTTTTACAATGTAGATTGTGTCAAAGCAACTTAACATAGAAGTTCTAGTAAATTGAAACTGTGTCAGTCCAGTTTTAGAGTTGAAGTTCAGTTTAGTTCAGTTCAGTGTGGTTAATGTAATAATAGTTTATATACTGTATGAAACAATCTTGTTAGGCAATATCAGAACAGAATCATTGAATAACAAATTAAAAGACTTAATATAAGGATATTGGTTCAATCCCAAAATACTAATTAGCTGTGATTAAAAATCTTTTTGGGCGGCACAGTGGCTCAATGGTTAGCACTGTCGCCTCACAAGAAGGTTGCTGGTTCGAGTCCCGGTTGGGCCAGTTGGCATTTCAGTGTTGACTTTGCATGTTCTCCCCGTGTTGGTGTGGGTTTCCTCCAGGTGCTCTGGTTTCCCCCACAGGCCAAAGACATGCGCTATAGGTGAATTGGATTAACTAAATTGGCCGTAGTGTATGAGTGTGTGTGTGAATGCGAGAGTGTATGGTTGTTTCCCAGTACTGGGTTGCGGCTGAAAGGGCATCCGCTGCATAAAACATATGCTGGAATAGTTGGCGGTTCATTCCGCTGTGGCAACCTCTGATAAATAAGGGACTAAGCCAAAGGAAATCTTTTTTTTTGCCAATATAATTTGATGCAGTCTCCAATATAGTGTCATCTTAGACACAAATTTATACGAGGTTTGAATAAATATATCTACAGTTTGGAAATTTGTTTTATTTTCTTTAAATATATATATATATATCTATATTTTAAAGTGCTGTTTAACAGAGCAAGGAAAGTTTCAAAGCGTTTCCTATAATATTTTTTCTTCTGGAAAACATTTTAATTTTTTTAGTTTGGCTGGAATAAAATCAGTTTTCAAATATCTAAAAACTATTTAAAGGTCAATATTATTATCCCTTTTTCCATTGGCTACAGTGCAAACCCCTGTTGTCCTATGACTTACTAATTAAATGAGCTTGCCTGGTTAACCTAATTAGCCTAGATAAGCACTAAATCGCACTTTAAGATGTATACTATCTTGCAAAATAACTACTAAATATGTACTGTCATCATGGCAAAGACAAAATAAATTAGTTATTAAAACTATTATGTTTTAAAAATGTGTTGAAAAAATCTCTCCATTAAACAGCATTCAAATGTAACAGGAGGACTAATAATTTTGACTTCAACAGTACACAATAGAGTTGAATAAAGTCAAAAGTGCTGAAATTGAACCTCTTTCGTGCAATATTTACTTAATTCACTAATGCAATGAAAACAGAACTGGTTTATTTTACATTGACAAGGTTGGTGGGCTTTAAAGTTGAAACATGTTTGCTAATCGTCCAAGTCGCCCTGATTAACAGCCAATCCTGATAATCTCAAATTTGTAGAGAGAAAAAAAAAAGTCATGTCTGCTTTGAATAACATGTCATATCTGTTTGCAAATTTCTATAAACCTATGTTAGAGCATTTGTCCTCATACTGTATTTCGCCCTTGAATTGAAACAGCAGCGAGAGTGAGAGAATCCAGATATTTGCTTTTTTTTCAGTGCGTGTCATTAGTAAATGTAGAGTCCAAACCGCAGTCTGCTGAGATGCTCTCTGCGTGTTGTCTTTTACTGATGGGACTGTCAGGCGGAAGATCTGTGTGAGTTCAGGGAATGTGATCTGTGTTCAGGTGCAGCGTGTGAGGCCGTGAACATTTCCCAGCGGACTGAGCTCATGGCTGATGAGAGGAGCCGCAGAGCATACATGAAGGAATGCACTCGCTGTTTTTATAGACAGGCTTGCTGCGGTCATAGTTAAATTACGGAAATAGAATGAAATTTTTAGATCTGCACTGTAAAAAAGTATTTGTTAATTAGCAGCTTCTGTATTTCGGGTTTCTTTCAGTTTATGTGCAGTTATGAATTGCATTATGGGACCTTAATCTCTGCTCTGTTGACTTTTGATGTTGAAAATGCAATACTTTTGTTGATATTTTAGTAGTTTGAGACGATATATATTGTTTAAGAAATAATATATAGAGGATTAAGCCTGTAAAATAACAGAAAAAGTACTTGGTTTATTACCAGGTTTTTGTACCAAAGTTTACAACAGTCGTCCCCAACCTTTTTATCACCGTGGACCGGTCAACGCTTGAAAATTTTACCGTGGACCGGTGGGGGTTGAGGGATGGTTCGTAGGTTGCAACCGTTTTCTCAGAGGATGACTAGCTGAAAAAACATTTCTCTAACTCTGATACTAGTTTTATTTATGGAGAAAATTACAAAGCACTGCAGTGTTTGGGTGCTCTGTGTTTGTCTGAGATAATTAGTCTACCGAAATGTGTATATTTCATACAAAGTATGAAGCTGATTGGTCAGTTCTTGTCACATGACTCCCGGTGCGCTGGCGGCTTTCATTCAAGCTGCGCACTTGCATTGGAAATAATGAACATGCGCAAACTCTAGGAAAGACGCAATATGCGAACGGCCCCTAAAAGGCCGCTGTCATTCGCGATCTCCAGCAGTTGATCTTCTTACACAGACATGGTGGATTCACCTGATTTGTTGACAAATGGGTTGTGGATCCATTCCTTGGCAGTTTGCGGGTCCTTCAATGGGCCTTTTCCCCTTAGCGAAGAAACCTTCCAAAGACCTCTGTTTCTTACTCATTTTGCTGCTTGTGGGTTAAATTTGGGCGCTCAAGTGACCGAGATGTAACCGAGAGAATACAGTCATTTTTCAAAATAAAAGATCATTCAGACTCAGATAATAAATAACATTTAAATAATTAATGGTTTCTTGCGCAGCCTGGTACAAATTGATCCACGGATCTCATAATTTAATTCAAAAGCATAAGTATATAAAAAAAACATGAATCACAAAATATGTAAACTCAGTTTACGGATAGATTTTACAGTGTGGAAAAGTAAAAGAAATGAGAAAAATCTTGGAAATTTCTATATTGGAGTGTATTTTGGCCAAGAAGGAAATTCTGTGTACCTTTTGTTTTCATAGAATTATTTTAGGTAAATTTGTCAAACATTTAGACTTTTTACTCCAGAAATACAGTCAATTCTCCTATATTACTTTTCAGCAAACATACGATTTTCCACCATCACCATCGTCTGATGTTGTTTTATTTATTGGAAAATGTCTGCTGGCTTCTCGTCCCAAAATTCTTATTTATTTTATAAAAATGATGCTTATTTTTCCCAAAATGTTACAGGCATCTTGGCAGATTTTAGTCTGGTTATTCAGGTTAAGCTTTAGTTAATATACAATTTATTATAATTGTATATATTAATAGTATTTAATATATAAATCACAGGCTAAAACATATTTATTATATGTTATTAATATATAAATAGTTTGTTATAATATACAATTAGAATTAAAAAATATATTTATTTATTTTAAGCATTACATATCTGATGATATTGAATATTTGATTCAAAGTAATTTCTGCTCAATGTAATGTTGATGTGAAGCATTTAAACATTTTATTTTTATTTAGAGCAGTAGGGTATTTAAGTGTAAATATTATTACAATAAGTAAAGAATAAGATAAAACTGTATGAAAACGTATCGGTCGTCAACTGTGGGAACCCTGAAAAGTCTCTACATCACTCCTAGTTAATTCTAGCTTCAAAGAACAGAGGTGAAGTAAAGACTTTTTAAAACAGCAGCCGAATGACTCTTGATACTTGCATTTGCGTGTGTGAGAGTTTGGCATAACAGCCCAAGTCTGTAGCAAACACATCAAAGGTCAAAGGGATTTGGCAGAAGCCCTGTCTTCTCATGAGAAATGAGCCAGGCCTTCTCATCTCCATATCCCACTCCGACGGGCCTCAAACAGGAGCTCCTGGAGGAAAAACATCACTTAAGACCTGCAGAAATGAGTCTCCTTTAAAAACAGTGGTTATCAACCTACTAGGGGTCAAGATAGATTTATTAGGGGTCACCAAACTCACTCTACTTTGAGGGTTATGAGTAAAAATTGAAGTCAGAATTATTCGCCCTCCTGTGAATATTTTCTTTTCTTTTTTAAAATATTTTCCAAATGATGTTTAACAGAGCAAGGGATTTTTCACAGTATTTCTGATAATATTTTTTCTTCTGGAGAAAGACTTATTTTGTTTATTTCGGTTAGAATAAAAGCAGTTTTTAATATTTTTAAAACCATTTTAAGGTCAATATTATTACTTAAGCAACATTTTCTTTTCGATTGTCTACAGAACAAACCATCATTATACAATGACTTGAGTAATTACCCTAACTTGCCTAATTAACCTAATTAAGCCTTTAAATGTCACTTTAAGCTGTATAGAAGTGTCTTGAAAAATATCTAGTAAAATGTTATGAACTGTCATCATGGCAAAGATAAAAGAAATCAGTTATTAGAAATGAGTTATTAAAACTATTATGTTTAAAAATGTGTTGAAAAAAATCTTCTTTTCATTAAACAGAAATTGGGAGAAGGAAAATATACAGGGGGGCTAATAATTCTGACTTAATGATAAACCAATTCCTTATGATTAATAATACCATTTTAAAAGGGATAGTCAAATATGAAAGTTTACTCACCGTTTACTCACCCTCTATGGGTACCAAACCATTATGAGTTTCATAACACAAAAGAGAATATTTTGAAAAA
>CAIGQV010000001.1:25973852-25990645 GCA_903798115.1 Danio jaintianensis | reverse complement strand
TCTCTCTCTCTCTCTCTCTCTCTCTCTCTCTCTCTCTCTCTCTCTCTTTCTCTCTCTCTCTCTCTCTCTCTCTCTCACTTGTTCATGCAAATGCTTTCTAAAGGATGAATGACAGGATGCATGCACTTTTCTTAATCCTTAATGTGTGCATATGAAACGCTTGGCCGTAGACCTTTTATTTTTGCATTTGGGGGGGGAATGCAGAGTGGAGCCAAAGGGAAATGGCCTCATTCCACATGAGGAATGCAGCGTCGTGTTCGGGACGACTCCTCTGGTCTCTGAGCTGTCGTGAGGTTCAGCTCTTGTTGCCCACGCACGGCCACAAAGCACAGCATTGTTAGACAGCTGTTAAAGCACAAACGCTCAACCCTCCTGTTAATGCATTCACTGCCAGGTTGATATCATTGGTCATTATGGTTCCATAAATATCTCCATGAAAATGCGAATGTGAATCTGTTGCATTGACAGCATGGATCAGTTTTAAAATGTATTTTATTCCATAAAGGTTTGATAACTGATAACAATTCTACCAAGTTTCTAATTCAAATATTGTGATTTACCAACGCTTTTCCACGCAAATTCGTAACGTTTTGATTTAGTGGCTAGTTCGTGTGAATTTGTACGATCTCATTGGTACATTTCAGTACAATTTGCTCATCCACCAATGATGGAATTCATACAGATTATGTAAAAACGTAAAATAGTTATGTTTCCTCATGAAATCAGGATGGATTTACAGCTTTTTGTTGTTGTTTATTTGTTTCTGAAAATGCCAATTGGCCAGATTAACAAGTGCTTTAACTTGGTGTTTGAAAATCAGGATTATATCAACAAATTTAGATGTCTTAACCATTGGAGTTATGAAATTAATATTGTAAATTTCTGTTATACATTGTGTTACAATATATTCAATATGTTATATCAGCATTATAATGATTTCTAAAGAATTATGTGTCACTGGAGTAATGATGCCAGAAATTCTGCTTTCTTCACGTGAATAAATACAAATTTCAAACTACATTCAATTAATTACTTGATCAAATAAATGCATATTTAGTAAGCAGAAAAGTCTTTGCGTAAAAAAAAATTGTACTGATCCCAAACTTTGGACCGGTAGCTTATGTACAGTATATAGTAATGTTTTTATATAGTATTGTGTGTATGTTTTTATATTTTATATTTCTTTTAATTATTCAGTTAGATGCCGAGTATGCAGAGTCATTCATACGAGTCATTCAGTACAGAGTTTTTATTCAGTCTAAGGCTTTTTAACCTGACATTTTTATTTATCTTTCTTTAAGTTGGACCCTCTTCCTGAAGACATCCTACAGCAGAGACCGAACGCCAACGCCATTCAATCCATGGAGAAAGTTCTGGAAGTCCAGAGTGAGTAAACACACAGTAACAGCGGTGAAAAGAAAAGTTCAAGTATTGAACGTGCCATGAGACATCAGTAACAACCAAAGTAATCCATATGTACAAAGAAAACAGAACTAATTCATTTAGAAATGAAGGTATGTGTAATAAAATGAAATGACAGAGGGGAAAAGTATTGAACACATGAAGAAAGGGAGGTATAAAAGGACATGGAAAGCCCAGACAGAAATCTGAAATCTCTCAGTAGTTTTCAGCACCCTTGCCCTTCGTGAGTGTAAATTTATATTAACTGCTTCAGTCCCAACACCTACATTACCAGGTGATGAAGATGAAACCAGGGTGGACATTTCAGCAAGACAATAATCCCAAACACAGCCAAGGAAACTCTCCTGGAGACTGGATTCAGAAAAGAAAATAAAGCTGCTAGAATGGCCCAGCCAATCACCTGTTGAATTCAATAGAAACTAAAGATCAGAGTTTGAAGAGACCCACAGAAATGTTAAGATTTTAGGGTGCTTTTACACCTGCCTTATTTAGTTCGGTTGAATCGCACTAGAGTTCGTTTTCCCTCTTGGTGTGGTTCGTTTGGGCAGGTGTGAATGTACCAATCACACTCGAGTATGCACCAAAAGCAGACCAAAAAAGCATACCGTGACCTCCTTTAAGAGGTGGTCTCGGTACGCTTTCAAACGAACCCTGGAGAGGTTCGTTTGTGGTGAGAACATGATCTGAACTAGAACAGAGCCAACCGCAAAAAGTGTTGTGCCTTTTTGGACTAATCCAGCTGCCGTAGTCCGATGCGCGTATTTGTTGACAGCGCTTTACCAACCATTTTAAACTTTACCAACCATTTTAAACTCTCTAAAAAGAGAGAGAGAGGGAAAAACATTATCTGATGGATCGTTGGTAATTTTTCCGGAAGATGACCATGTCACAGTTTAGCCAAATTAATTCACGCCTCCTCCTGAAGTGACTTGCGATGCGCCTTCGCTGTTAGCAATGCATTAAAACATTGTTTTCCAGCCGCAGCCGCGCTTCATTCTCGAAATGTACACAAACTATATAGTATACTATGACCAGGGATACAATCAGCCAACGCAGTCGTCCCTCCATTGTAAAAAGCGGTATTTTGTGTCTGGCGGTTTGTTTACTTGTGGGAGTTCCATTGGCATTTTCCCGCACGTTAATTCTGACCAGTTTAGGAAATGCGTTTAATAACATCTGGCCAATGAGTGATGTGGATTTTGTCACATGACTGCATTTTGGTTCTTTTCAACTGGTTCGGACCAAAGCAATCAGTGTGGTGTGAAAAGGACCCAAAAACAGCAGAAAAATGCTACAATGTATCATTTGTTGCCCTTGGTCCAGACCAAATGAACAGAACCATAGATGTGAAAGCACCCTTAGACTCTGTTGAAGTATTGAAAAAACACACATCACACCTATGACTCCATTTTCCATATAAGAGGCGCCTTGAAGCTGTCATTACCAAAAAAGCCTTTGTTAAATACATTTCATTAGTTTAGTACCTTCTCCTTGTGTCATTCCATTGTTATTAAACAACTCTTTTTGTTTTATGTGTGCAGGTAAATACTGGCGTTCACTGCAACGGTCAGTGTCGACTCTGGGTTACTCTCTCCGTGAGGCTCAGAGATGTGAAAATGAAGAGGCAGAGACGGTCACCGCCATGGCCTCGCTATCTGTGGCCAACAAGCACATGGGGAAGAGGTGAACTTACCAGTTATATTTGAGTTATATTTTACCAGTTATATTTATATTATAATCAATCAAAATTTTCTTGTATTATTAATCATGCTAAAGTCATGCGAAATATACTCACTCTCAAGTGGTTCCAAACATTTGAGTTTCTTCATTCTGTTCAACACAAAAGAAGATTTCTTGAACAAGCCAAAAACTGGTAACCATCTACTTCCATAGTATTTGTTTTTCTTACTATGGAAGTCAGTGGTTACAGGTTTCCAACTTTCTTCAAAATATATTCTTTTCGTTCAACAGAAGAAAGTCAGTCAGGTTTGGAACAAGTGAAGGGAGAGTAAATGATGACTGAATTTTCAGTTTTGGGAAAAATATCCCTTTAATCAGTAATAGATGTCTGAAAAAATGGAAAAATGTGGGGAAAAAACTGTCTGGAAATGTACTAGCTGTGCCTCTCCAGTTAAAATTCATCAAAATCCTATAGATCAATGCATATTTAGAATCTATCAAACGTTTCTTGTATTACTAATCACGTTCAAGGGTTAGTTCACCCAAAAATAGAAATTTACTCACTCTCAAGTTGTTACAAACCATTATAAGTTTATTTCCTCTGTTGAACACAAAAGAAGACATTTTGAACAAGAAAGAAAACGGCAACCATTGACTTCCATAGTAGGAAAAACAAATACTTTGGAAGTCAATGGTTACAGGTTTCCAGCTTTCTTCAAAATATCTTCTTTCAGTCATAGATGTCTGAAAAAGGAAATGCACTGGTCATATGATGAAGGAACCTCTTAAGATTTAAAACCTCTTGTGTTTCAGGCCTGAGGAGGAGCCTATGGAAGAGGAGCCTCCCTTGTAGAAGATGGGTAGGACTGCTTTGGTGACCCTCTGGGCTCAGAGCCTCTTCCAGGCCTCTGACGTCACTCTACTCTCTCCATCCGTTTCATTTTTTGTCCCGCAATGTGCGCACTTTGAGCACGGGATCAGAAACGGCCTGAAGAAATCTCTGTGAGTGCGACTCAGCCGTGTTAGTCTGTCTCTGTCTGCGGCCGCTCGTCCAGGGATGGCGTATCCCCCGGTCTGTCCGCTGGGACATTTAACTTTCGAGCAGGACATAGACTCACGTTCCATCGTTAGATGTGAGAGCTGGTGCTTTCGGACATGAAACCTTGATTTTGATTTATTCATCACTTTCCAGAGCCACTATGACTGATTTGAGTTTGTCGTCTCTCTCTCTCTTTTATTGTTTGTTTGTCTGTTAATCTTTAATCTGAGAAAAAACAAAAAGTGACTCGTTTCATTCGCCATTTTTGCTTCTGACGTTCATGACCCTCAAGAGTGGACGATGTGATTGAGAGCGACAATTCGAGTTTGTGCCTTTTCAAAAAGAGTTTTTCCACGATGGATCGAGAAGAACATTGCCTTAAACTAGTTACAGGAGGGAAAGACGTTACGCCGCCTCGTTTTTTTTTATTTCATTTTTTTCTTGGGGTCAACGAATCAAGAAAACCCTCAGCATGTTTACCAGGAACTCCCTGCAGATATCGTCATGTTTTTATGTTCCCTCATTTTTACTGTGCTTGTGTTGGACGTTACATGACTTCAACGAACTTTAAGGTAGTTGCCAGCTATCCAAGGGCAAAAAAACGGAGCGCTTTGATTGAATTCTCCAGCACTTACGAGAAGGCAAGCCAATGTAGCGACTCAATTCAACTCTAATGACCAAATACACACCTCCTCCTTTTTTTTCCTTCTCCGACAAAGACGACGATTCTGAAAGGTTAACCAGCATGCAGCTTCCCATCTGCCATCTGTCGTAGTTTAACAGCGCCAACGAGCATGAGTTTGCTGCGATCATATTAGGATAGGGCTGCGATGACCGTGCGTCATACGATTTGTAGTTCAAACTTTCTATTTTCCCCCTCATTTTCTGGTTGTACTTTTATATAGCTATGAATGTCTAGTATTCCGGGTTACTTTAAGGCACTAGCATATATCACTACTAACACTGATACTACTCAACAAGCGGAGAAAAAGAAAAAAAGGGCTGGTTACCGATTTTAAAATGTACCACTTTGAGCCTTCAGACGTGCCACCTGGTGAGATTTAGCGCTGGTTTTTTCCTGCCGACGGGCCTGAGCAAGAAGGGCCTTTCACTAGGGGCAGGTGCTACCGTCTTTCGAAAAACACAATCCAGGACGTAGCGGGACCACCAGCTTCCACAATCGTAAAACTTACGCCTCTGAGATGACTGTGATACTCAGACAATCTGCATGGGACATTGACGTAGTTTCAGAGCCGAAGCGGCACATACAACTGTATATATACGCAGTTATGCATGCTGACAGTAGATCATTTGGCTTGACTTTGATTGTACATTGAACTTTACTCGATGAAGAGGCCGTGATTTGTTCGACGACCCTCTCTAGCCTCTCGGCAACTACCTTTTTTCTGTGCGTCATGTTCAATATGAGGCCATTATTCCTTTATATACGCCTGTCACGTATGACTACTCCACTTATTTTTCTTTTTGTTACCTTTCGGGTTATTTACGTGTTCATTTGTCAGTTCTCATGTAGTTGACAAAGTGTTTTTTTACATGCTTTAGTTTCTTGTTTTAGAGAGTAACACAACTTTTTGTTCGTTTTTTTTTTTTTTGTATCCGGTGTGAGGGAGATGCTTTTACTTTGTATACTGATTCCGACAATTGTGTATTTACTACGTTCTGTTCATAGTAGATTTATATGACAAAGATCTATAGATATATTATATATTATAAAGATTGCAGACTCTAGTGATATATTTCAGTATGTGGTCTGGCTTCCACTGAAGGCACTGTTTTGTTTTTTATTGGTTTTCATGCGTTCGCAGTAGCACCGTAAAACTCTTGATCAAATGGATCTTCATGGTTCCAGGCTTCGGGTTGACAGAGCGCTCTTTAAACTCTGATATTGACGTCCCATGAAAAGCTATTATGGACTGACACTGTACATTTCCATTGGTAACAGTCCGTGTCTGAGTTGATGCTGACTTCACAGTGACCTGGTACTGTACATCGAAGATGGATTTTGGTTATTTTGACGTATTTTTAAATACGTTTTAATGATTTCAGCTTGTCAAAGAATG
This sequence comes from Danio jaintianensis, assembly GCA_903798115.1. Taxonomy (NCBI): domain Eukaryota; kingdom Metazoa; phylum Chordata; class Actinopteri; order Cypriniformes; family Danionidae; genus Danio; species Danio jaintianensis. The sequence goes on along the minus strand of CAIGQV010000001.1, from coordinate 25,984,423 downwards.
CATTCGGGTCATATTTTGCCCTAAAATTCAAGATCTTTTTGTTTTTTTTTTTACCAAAATAAGGAGTGGTTTTCTCTTTGTTTGACCAATAGCAGAAAGGGGACTTTAAAGGGATAGATCACCCAAAATTTACTCACTCTTTCTTCTGTTTAACACTTAAAGAAGATATTTTGAAGAAAGCTGAAAACCTGTAACCATTGACTTCCATAGTATTTGGTATTTGTTTTTCCTACTATGGAAGTCAATGGTTGCAGCTTTCCAGCTTTCTTCAAAATATATTATTTTGTGTTTGACAGATGAAAGAAACTCATAATGGTTTAAAAGAAATAAAGGGCAAGTGGACACATTTTTGGGGGTGAACTAACCCTTTAAGAGTTCAAAAAGGATCATTAATGATGCAAAAATGTCAGACTTTATCTTCATGAATTGTAATAATTGAATAACACCATATAATAAGGTTCCATTTGTACAGTAGCATTAAAAATGCATCTTAGTTAAGGTTAATTTCAGCATTAACAAATAAATATTTTAATGAATGACAATGCATTAATAAATATTATTTAATGGGCCTCAGCTAAATTAACTAACAACAAGCAGCTGTATTAACTAACATTAACAGAAATTAATATTAATACTAATGGGCATTACTGAAAATGGTTACCACAGCTTTACAATAAGGTTCATTAGTTAACATTAGTTAATGCACTCACTAATAGTAACAATGAACAATGCACGTTTACAGTATTTGTAAATGTTTGTTAATTAAAATGCTATCTAATGTTAATAGATGCAGCTTATTTTAATAATGTGTTAGCAAATGTTATTAACTAATATTGACAAATGCATTAAAACTATTATTTATTGTTAATTTATGACAATAAATGTTGTCATTGAAATCCCATTTTAGAAGGATACCAATGTAACATCAATCGATACAATAATTAAATCGTCATATTTTAAGAATAATTATATTCATTATATTAGATCAAAATAGGCTGCATTATATTAGATCAAAATTACAATGGAAACATTCATATTGTGAAATATTATTTCTATTTAAAATGACCTGTTTGTATATGAATACATTTTAAAATGTCATTTTTGTTGCTGTCATTCAGAGTCTTTTAGTGTCAAATGATCATTCAGAAATAACATCATTACATTGTGTACTAAGACAGACGCAAAATGAAAAGTTGCTATTTTATAGGTCAATATCACTAGGAACTATTCTCTCATTTTGGCGTAATAATCAGTGAACTTTGCTGCCTATGACAGTATAGTTCTTAGCCCTATTTACCCATAAATAGCAACTTTTCATTTCCCGTTAATCTTTGTACACAATGCCATTACAGAAGATTCAAACTTTAAATTTAATTAATAAAAAAAAAAATTATCAAGATGCTAACGGTCTAATCCGATTCAATGGTTTATGCTAAGATAAAAGTGCTCCCGCCAGACCCGGAGATCACCTGAATGGATTCAAAACTGGTAAAACTCAACTGTTAAGTCTAATGCCGAGTTCAGACTGCACGGTTTTCAAAAGTAGTCGTGTCACAGATGTTTTCACACTGCATGACTATCTGGGATAGCGTTCCATTGCTGCTGTGTTCACACTGCAAGATGGATCAGCGACAGGGGGTTTCACACTGCATGACTTTGCAATAGGAAGAATTGCTGACAACTTTGTTTCAGTCCGCAAACTACGTCTCACAACCAAACACACGTGAGAAGTGACATGGAAACAACACGAGGTCACATAGTATATATTTTGTTTATTAACAACATAATGAGAAAGAAGCCTTTAGTGGGGTAGAAAATGTACTTATTTTGCTCACCGGGCTTTTGAAGGGAATTAGCAATTTCTCTTCAACTTTTTTCTTTTTCGACCTGGTTGTGGTATTGCTCGGATGACACGTCAAACAGACACGGGTGCTCCTGACAAATTTCCACTTTTTTTTTCCTTCATTTCTTGGGTCCAAATAGACCGAAAATAAGCGCTTTTAACTTATCCCCCAACCTCTCACTGGCCTGCAGATACCCATACTAGATGCTGCTCTCTCATTAGCTGTAGGTAATCGCCGGTGTTATTTTCAATCTGAATACATTTCACATGGCATGATTTGAATCGCCTACAGGTCCAGATATTAAGCACACCAAATATCTGATGGGTATCAGCGATTCTCTCAGATCACGTCTTTGATAGTTCACACTGTGTGATTGTTACTCAAGTGAACGAGCACCGATTTGCCTGTGATTTCAGGCATTTGTCAGCGATTTCTCGAAACCTGTCGGTGAGTCAAAATCGGGGCTAAAATCATGCAGTCTGAACTCGGCGTAAGGGAGTTGTAAAGTAAGCCTATTACCAAAAAAAAGTTATAAATAATAAATAAATAAAATAATGTTCCTTGCAGAGATGGCCAATATAGGGCCCTCGGGCCAAAGTTGGCCCATGATAACGTTTGATTTGGCCCACCATCCAATCAGAGAAGAGAGTGGGGCGAATGCCTTTAACTGATATTGTCATTTCTAATACAACATAACCTTTTTTGATTGTTTGTTTTAATGCTGAGTTACTAAAATTAAATGTTTCAATTAAATGTTGTAAATGAATCAGATTTTCAAAAATACTGTAAATACTGTCAATCTATGGACAGAGAACAATGCCGAAGACATCAGTGAGACATCAAATCAAGGCAAAAACAGGTGCAACTTGACTCGTGTATTCGGCATTGAACTCCATTATGTTATAAATGGGATTGTTTTTGTTTTGTTATAAATTTATTATAATAAAATACTGCAGTTATTTATATATAGTTCATATAAAGCAGTGTTTTCTAGTTATTTTTAAATATTATTAATTACTCATGGCAATTTTAATGTAATACAGTTTGGTATATTTACCTTCGGCCCACAGCCCTTAATCAAGTTTGGTTTTCGGCCCTTCATAAGAAAAAGTTTGCGCACCCCTGCTTTAATGTGTCTTTGATTAATAAAAACTCTTTTTTTTTTTTTTTTTTTTTCTGAAGAATTGTGTGACGATAAAAACTGGGGTAATGACACGTCAAATTTTTATCTCAAGAAATATTTCACAATATATATATATTTTTTGATGAAATCATTGCATTCTCTGTGATTTATTTTTTATTTATTTTTTTGTCCACAAACAATCTTGGATTTTGGGCTGAAATTTGACCCAGTGTTAATCGGGTTGGTTTTCTTTGCTTTAACAGTGATGTCAGCACTCTCAGTTTTTCTGGGACCGTTTCTTTTTTTTTTTTTTTTTTTTGTAAAATCTTGTGTCTTGTTACTCTTGGAGCATGATCTATTTTGGGGCATTTTTTGATCTATATCACATCCATCAACTCTCATCTGAATTGCTTTCAAAAATGAAGTGCGCGGACCGACATTGATTTGAAAGTGGAGATGTCGACATTCCCAAAGACTCTCGTAATACCAATCCTCACCCGGACCACCATCACCACCACCACAAAAAACACTCACAAACCACTTTGCAATAATACACAAAAAATAAACGGCAGCCTACGGACTCAAAGTCTTAACAAAGGGACATCTCTATCTGGGATTAGTCATTTTTTTTGCTTTTGTTTTGTATACTCAATTCTGTTTGTTTATTTTTGTACCTTTCTTTGTCATTCCTGCTAAATTTGCCACGAGGTCTGGCCTGATTGTTGTTGATTTTGCAGGCCAGGGTGAAGTTTCTTTCATTCTCTTTCCTTCACAGCTGTAGATTTTCTGCATGGTTTGTGCGTCCGCATGCCTGTCTGTCCTTGTAACATATTTGCACAAAAGAGGAACGCAGGAGGCTTTTGGAAAACGCATGAGACGGAGCTCTTCTGTCCTCCTCTGTTTCTGGTCAGTACGCAGACGGAATGACACTCTCGGTGTCCGACGGATGTGCTTTTTACTTGTTTTGAAACTAAAAAAGGAATGAAAGAAAAAAAAAGACTTTTGAATATTTTACAACCACAGCAAGAACGTTATCTAGCACTTGTGACATACAGACTATAGACTTTATGGTATTTATGTAGAGCATTGTTTTAGGTGAACTACGCCACACGTTAGACTGTCCTCTTTTGCTTTCTTTTCCTTGTTTTGTTTTGTTTTTCTGCTTTTCCTATTTTTTCGGGTTGACTAGGAAGAGATTAGAGTCTTTCCTTTAGAAACATCTGGAACCATCAAAGGGCTTTTTCCAGATGCTTTGTCAGATATTTCTTCAGTTTCTTCAGTCCAAAAAGGAGAAAAAAAAAACAAACACCCAACACTTATCAGCCAGTAATACCTGTGACCACTGTGGCTCGAAAACAGTTCTAGGTTTACAAAATGTAAGAAATGCATATTATTTTTTGTCACTTTGTTTTTCCATTGTTACGATAGAACTTTTCTTGGGACCTTTGCTCTAATGTTTGTCTTTGACATCAACTATAAAGTACCATGTTTTTGAATACCGCAATGTCTTGTTGTTTTTTCACCGTTTTTCAGTGAATTCATTAAGTCACTAAGAGGCACTAGTATTATTATTAATATTATTATTATTATAAGAAAATTTCAGCAATTTAATGTCATAGTTTTCTAACAAGTTTTCTGCTCTCAATAGACAGATTTTATATAAATTGAAGAGGTCACACTTTACAATAATGTTCATTAATGAATGCATTTACTAACATGAACTACGTATGAAGCTAGTGAAGTGCTATGCAGGTAAACCTCACTCCTCTGACCACTAAAGGTGCTCTAGCAACAGACGATTAAATAGAGGCCATGGTCTTTAGCCTCCTTGTTAGAGCAACCGACTCCCATACAAAGAATCGCCGGTTCGATCCCAGCTCAGAACAGGATGGGTAGAGTAGGACCAATGGGTTACATAAAATTACATAATATTTATTGCAAGATGCTAGTATTCAGCTTTATTGGGTTAACTAGGCAAGTTAGGTTAATTAGGCAAGTCATTGGACAACAGAGGTTTGTTCTTTAGCAAAAAAAAAAAAAAATTTTAAAAGGGTCAAAAAACATTGAACCTATTTTTTTTTTTTTTTTTTTTTTTTTCAAAATGTAATAACTGCCATGTTAAAGATGTATAATATACATAATAATTGTTAAGCTTTTTGATATTAGTAATTAATATAATAACTAATAATGCATTATAATAAAATTAGATTACAATGTAATATATTAACCGTAAAAACTTGTATATAAATGTTTGTAAGGATATAAATTGTAAAGGTTTCTTACACCAATCTTACAATGCTCAGCATATGAGTACACCCTCCACAAATCTATCTTTTAAATTTATATGTTTAATAGGATGATATACAATATTATATCTATGCGTATACATTACTTTAGTCAGTACTGAACCCAAATCTGGAGCTAATCTAACAAATTTTTTTAAAAACGCTCGATAATGGTGAAAAATTTGTTCACCCAAATGTGTATGTTAGGGAAAAATATTAAATAACTTTTTTAAAAAGAAGAAAAATCAAGAGTATAAAAAACATTGTTGACATTTTCTAGTTTGTAATTTATTTATTGCAATATTTAGCTTGAATTTAAATGTATTATCTTTCTATTTCTAAAGACGTTCGATGACTAAAATATTGTTTTAATAAATATATATTTTTAATAAATCTGTTTTGTTCAATTCTATACTTTTGTTCAAGATCTATACTGACTGAGAAATTTATAAAAATGTTCATTTTCAAATGGGGGGGTACTCATTTATGTAAGCGCTGTACTAATATATTGTAAAAAAATAAATAAATAAATAAACACTGATGATTTAATCCAGATTAAAGCGACTGGATTTTGTGATCTAATCCAAATTCAGAATCCCTTTTTTTTTTTTTAACAAGCCACACTAAAAATATCCGTTAATTAGCAGTTTTCTGTATTTTGTCATTCATGTTTTTATTTTATTTATTTTTTCCCGGTTTATTTATGCTTTTGAAATGCATTATGGGACCTGAATCTTTCTTCTGATAACTTTTAACCTTCTAAAAAAAATTTTAAAATGACTTTTATGATCTTTTTAAATAGTTTAAAGTGATATATTGTCTGGGTTGATGTTGTATATTACACTACAAAAATCTTGTAATAAACTGCCAGTACATTTTCTGACATTCTACAGACTTATCTCTCTCTATATTATTTCGTATACATTATATTATTTCAGACTACAAAAATGTCAATAAAAGTCACTTTGTTAAACTGTAGAGTTGAATTTTCAACATCAAAAGTCGACAGAGCAGAGATCAACATCCTATAATGCAATTCACAACCGTAAATAAATGGAAAATTCTTGTGAATCACAAAATTTGGAAACTGTTAATTAATAGATCTCTTTTACAGTGCATTATCAAGATTTGACTTAATCTGATGGCCAAAGTCTAATCAAATGACTTCTGAACATCTGACCTCCGCTCCTGCATGTTGTTTCGGAGCCGGCGTCTGCAGCACTGCCCCCTCTGTCCAGGCGAGGGCATCATTACAGTAGTCACGACAGGGATTAACAGCTCATTTACAAGAGACAAGGGTCAGACTTCTGTCCAAACACAGCAGAGCCTGATAAATCCAGCAGATTCACCAAAAAAACAAACAAACAAGCAGCTCATTTAAATCCATCTGACTCCGGAGAGAAACTATGCAAACAATTTTAGCATCTGTCACCAAGCGAGATATTTGAATATTCATAAATCTGACACTCAGGGACGTGTGACATGGTGGAGGTAATAAACCAGTGTGAAAGAGACGTGAGGAACAATATTTACTGTCTCGCGGATCGACAAAGGATCGTCTACAAATGTCGTAAAGAAAGCAAAGGTGATGTGATCTACAGGGACGAGTTCACATATTTGAGACTGTCGTGAGAACTAATGACTCAACCCTTTGACCTTTGACCTGTAGCTCGGCCCATTTCTGTGTTTGCATCAAATTAAGTTATATAAGCATACTGAGTGTCCACTCAAAGGGACAGTTCATCCAAAAGGTTAAAATTTCTCTCACTGAAGTGATTCTAAACTTTTATTCATTTATTTCTTTTGTTGAACACATATTAAGATATTTTGAAGAATGTTGGGGACAAAAAGCAGCTTATTGACATTTATAGTAGGGAAATACTATGGACATCTATGCTGTTTCTTCCAGCATTCTTCAGTATATTTTCTTTTGTGGAGATATACAGTACTGTGTGTCCAACAGAAGTGGAGGGTGTGTAAATGATGACAGAATATTCATTTTTGAACGAACTATCCCTTTAAATGTTTCAAATGAGGCGGCACGGTGGCTCAGTGATTAGCACTGTCACCTCACAGCAAGAAGGTTGCTGAAGGTTGCACAGCAAGAAGGTTTTCCTGGCTGGGCCAGTTGGCATTTGTGTGGAGTTTGCTTGTTCTCTCCGTGTTGGCGTGGGTTTCCTCCGGGTGCTCCGGTTTCCCCCACAGTCCAAAGACATGCACTATAGGTGAATTGAATAAACTAAATTGACTGTAGTGTATGAGTGTGTGTGTGTGTGTGTGTGTGTGTGTGTGTGTGTGTGTGTGTGTGTGTGTGTATGAATGAGTGTGTATGGGTGTTTCCCAGTAATGGGTTGCAGCTGGAAGGTTATCTGCTGCGTAAAGCATATGCCGAAATAGTTGGCGGTTCATTCCGCTGTGGAGACCCCTGAAATAGAGACTAAGCCGAAGGAAAATGAATGAATGTTTCAAATTAAAAAAAATTTTAAGTGTCAAAATATTGGTGAACTAATCTTCCTTGTTTGTTCAGCATAACAGATGGAAAAATTAAACAAACCTATTCTGACCTTTACTGATTAAAACTAATTAAACTATTTTTTTTATATCTTGCAGGCAAATTCTTGTAAAATCTTAGAAATTAATTAAAAGTGGAAAAGTATAAAATTGACCAAAATTTATATTTATAATACACTGAACATTTATTTTTGCTGCTTGTTCAAGCTACTTATTTAAACTGAGCTGAAACTTGTCTTGAAAAAAATCTTGGTTTTCTTTTTGGGACAACTTAATAGTTTTTTGTTTTATCTACTTAAATTTGTAAAAAAAAAAAAAAAAAAAACTTAATCCACTTGTGTTGGGACAACATAAAGGAATTGTGTGGAGCATTTTTACAGTGTATCATGTTATTATGTTTTAAAATTACAAAAAATATATAAAATAAATAAAAATCAAGTCAATATTATTAGTTCCCTTATGAAATTATTATTTTTTTGATTGGCTACAGAACAAACCACTGTTGTCCAATCATTTGCCAAATAAACCTAACTTTGTCTAATTAACCTAAATAATCCTTTAAATGTCACTTTAAGCTAAAAACTAGTATTTTGCTAAATAACTACTACAATATTATGTGCTGTCATTATGGCAAATACAAAAGAAATGAATTTTTTTTTTTTTTTTAAATGCATTGAAAAAAAGATCTGTTAAACGGCAATATTTTCAAAAGGATTGTAATTTCACAATAATTTTGACTTCAACTGTACATCGAGTAATAATAATAATAAAAATGTTAACAAATGTCTGTCAAATACATAAATTCTGAACAGCATAACTGGCACAAATGTGACGTGAATTTTGGAATGCGTGCACATATTGGGCTCCCCAGGAGTCAGACAGAGGTTGGGTGTCAGTGAAACGTTTAGAGACTGTCAGCACAACGGCTGACCAGGTCACTGAACCCCATGACCTTTGCCCTTTAGCTCAGGGTCAGGTAAACCACATATGATCCTAATCGGAGCCTTGATCGTCCATTCCCACAATAAACCCGTCCTGGAGAACACCAGCCTGACACATCAGACGAAAATCCTCCCAGCGGGTTTCTGACAGTGCGGTCTGCGGTCACACAATTGGACGTTGTTCTCTCTCTTTCTCTCTCTATCTTTTCTGCTCATCCTCAGTCTATCATTACGGTCCCTTATATTAGAGAAGGGCCCCGTTCCAGAGCGCCGCTCGCCACTTCTCTGCAGTTTTTAATTGTGGCTCTGAGGTGGTGGATGAAGACAGCTGCGTTTCAGAGCCAAATTACAGAGAGCCGGAGAGATGCGACGCAGGACTTGTGCTTCACCCGCGGGGTGTGGACATCAGCCTGATGAATCCTCCATTTAGACTGGAAATCATAGATTGTCAAACATACTCCATTCTGATTGGAGGAGCTGCAGTCAGAACCACTGTATAGTAGTCGATAAACCATTTCATTGAATAATCTGTGTTAAACAATATTTGAGGAGGAAACATAGGATAAGGTACACTACATTATCTTAATACAGAACACTAATACCAACCCAGGCTCATTCTGAAAACGTACTGCTATATACATTTCTGGACAGCGCCAAATACATCCCAGGAGGTACATTTTTCTGCTGTTTTTGTTGTCGTGAATCCACCAGATGCCGCTGTGTACACTTTTTGAGATATCAAATTTCTCTCGCGAGTGCTATTCGAGCCTGCTCTTCTCATGTGAATCCACCAGAGGCCGCTGACCCACCCTCCCTAAACCCAACCGATAGTGTTTTCAAAAGCACCGATTGACCTGGCCACCCACTTCCCTAAACCCAACCGACAGTTTTAAAAAGCAATCCAGAAAAAGAAAAGCCCTCGCCTAATTTTTACCACGTTTTCAGATTTTACCACATTCTCACCCTGTAATTTACTTGTTACCTATTTTTTTTTTTACTTCTATTTTTGTCTTACCCACTTTCTAGAACCGTTCTTCGCCGGACTCAAACCCCGTCATCGTGGTCAACTCCTCTCTGTGTCTCAAGTCCGCCGACGTACATGGCGAGCTAACTGGACAAACTTGTAACAGTGGGAAAGCCGTCCATACGGAGGTAAGCGGTCAGCTGATAAGCGCGAAAAGGAACGGCATCATACCGCCCCGTAGCGTTCATTTTAAAGACTAAATGCAGCCATACATACTTCTGGCTATATAATTCGTGATCTCAAGAAACGTATATAGGGCTACAATTTTAGAATAAACCTGTGCTACAGTATTCTTAATACAGTAAGAATCAACAGTAACTTACTGGCAGCAGTTCGCCAGTAACTTACTGTAAATCAATTACAGCAAAAATACTGTATTTAAAATAGAATCAGTTAAATAGACTTAAGCATTCATTTAGTTGTTCAAGAGTAAAACGAGGTGAAAGACAAGCACCATAAGGAGAAGCAGGTGAGCGCTGAATCTCCTTTGAAAATAGTGTGGTCAAATAAATATCCATATTTTAAAGACATGGCGCTGAACAATGAACAATCCGGTCTGAGATCCACTTTATATCGTATATCAATCAAGCAGGGAAGATCTTTGATCTTTAAAGAAACCAGATCTTAACTGTGGTGATTTTGTACTTTTGCAATGGCACACTCTTAACAATGTCCTGTAGAATCTACACTTACTGTATGTCAATTACAGCAAAAACACTGTATTTACATTTACAGCACCAATTTGCATTGCTCTATATGCATTTACAGTATTGTATATCTTTACTGTAAAATGTAAAGTAATTTTCACAGTGCAACTTTAAAATACAGTAACATACTGCATAA
>CAIGQV010000001.1:25930695-25958368 GCA_903798115.1 Danio jaintianensis | reverse complement strand
GTCCAACCTTGAGGCGGATGGGCTACAGCAGCAGAAGACCACACCGGGTGCCACTCCTGTCAGCTAAGAACAGGAAACTGAGGCTACAATTTACACAGGCTCACCAAAATTTGACAATAGAAGATTAGAAAAACGTTGCCTGGTCTGATGAGTCTCGATTTCTGCTGCAGCATTTGGATGGTAGGGTCAGAATTTAGCGTCAACAACATGAAAGCATGGATCCATCCTGCCTTGTATCAATGGTTCAGGCTGGTGGTGGTGGTGTAATGGTGTGGAGAATATTTTCTTGGCATTTGTTGATGTACAGCCAACAAATCTGCAGTAACTGCGTGATGCTATCATGTCAATATGGACCAAAATCTCTGAGGAATATTTCCAGTATCTTGTTGAATCTATACCACGAAGAATTAAGGCAGTTCTGAAGGCAACCTAATAAAGTGGCCGGTGAGTGTATATTTGCACTCTGGTTAGACGCTAACTGCATTTCCTTACCCTGTAATCTAATGTGTAATGACAATAAAGATGAATCCAATCTAATCTAGTCTAATCTATTCTAATCTAATCTAGTGCAACAAGCTACTCAAAGACATTGATTATTAGAATTTTTAGGCGATTAAAAACCATTGGACTTTAAGCAAAACTAAATTTAAAAAACAACAACATTGAAATATCTGTATAAATGTTTTGGAATTATATAACCGTAAAATTAAATTAAGCTATGTAAATTCCCTTTTTTTTTTTTTTTTTGAGTGAACTAAACTTGTAAGTTTACACTAATCCTATTTGAAAATAATCTAAAAATAAAGACTTCTTCCACCAAGAATGCTCATAAAATTAATTAGGCTCACCATAGGCTGTTTATGGTGTAGCTTAGCACATTAATATCAATTAGAGGTCACAGGTGTGTTGCGTTTATCAGCCTCTTACAAGTGTTTTGAAGAGGCTCATCTAGTCAGACCCTTTTAATCGGACTTTTAGTTGCTCGTGTTTCCTCTAAAACCTATAGTTTACTATGAGCGCGGAAGGTAAATGTAAGCCAGTAGGGTGGTATAGCCTACAAACATGATTCTAGGTTTAGCAGAAGGAAATGTGCGTCCTGCCAGGGCCCACCCCCACAGTGTAATGTAACCTTGGCATTAACTTGAACATGAAATCCTTTCTGCGGCACATGCAGCATAAACCTTTACTTTATCCGTTTTACTGCAAATTAAAATTTTGTTGCTTTTTCCGTCTGATTTTACGGGAAACATCTGGGGCTCGCACCACTCCGTAACTGTGGCCTGAGGCGTTCTGGCTCAGAAGGAAGGCGGGAATAATGAGACATTATCAAACACGCTGCTGGTGGATACACACAAGCTTTTTTTTAAACCAAACACACACAAAAAAAATTTTCTTTTAAATCCATGTGCCTCTCAATAACTTAGTGTGTTAATTACGGGAAGTCTGACTCATTTCTGTGAATCAGTTAAAAATTATTCAGCGAATCTTATGTCAGGTTGTATAATTATGATCATGGGGTATATGTTTTCATATTTTAAGTTTTACAATATGTCAATAAAGCCTCATGTAAGCACATGCTGCTGTTAATTCCTAATAAATTTTGTAATAATGCTTATTATGATCATTTAATTTTTCCCATTACTTTTTATAATTTAGCTCATAAAAGCAAAATGATTTATAACTCTCGTTTGAAAGCCATATCAATAATATTACGCGTACTGCATATTTCCATATGCATACTATTACTCATCTCTGCCCTTCTCTCACAACCAATAATACAGCAACTCTCATCCATGCATTAGTTACTTCACGTCTTGACTACTGTAATGCACTTCTCACTGGACTTCCTTCTAAAGGGGGGATTGACCCCCTTAATTAACGCTTGATCCCCCCTGAAGGACATCAAAACAAAATGTATGGGGGGGGGGTGTCAGCCCTTTAATACTAAGAAATAGTTTACTCTGATCTGTATTTTAAATAAAAATGTTTAATAATTGAAATAATAGATTATATAAATATACATTTGACCACCCTATAACGGTTCATACCATTGTGAATGCATAATCCTAAGCACAGATAGACATCGTTAGTGTTCACAAGATGCACAAAAAGTTTGTATCCACATAGATCCTGAAAGTAAAGTCCAACTAATTGCAGTTTGTGTAGTTTGACCTACAGTAATGTCTGAAATAGCTAATTAGAGGATACTGTAGGTGAGAATACACTAAATATCCCTCAAAACACTGAAAACGTAAATACGTTTTACCAATATAACTCACACACTGGTTCAGAGCCATGCAGCCCTGTGTCATTTCTAGGACTTCATCTCACAAGCATGTCACACCACTTCTCTATCAGCTTCACTGGCTTCCGGTAAAGTATCATATTGATTTTAAAATATTACTTCTCACTTTCAAGGCACTTCACAATCTTGCTCCTCAATATCCCACTGAACTTCTCCATATTTATACCCCTTCTCGCACTCTTAGATCAGCCAACTCTTTCTCCCTGGTGCCACCTCGCACTCGATTAAGCACAATAGGAGCCAGATCTTTTAGCTCTGCAGCTCCTCTGCTATGGAACTCTCTTCCCCTGGACTTAAGGAGCAGTGATAGTGTTCACACTTTTAAATCTTGTCTTAAGACCCATCTTTTTAAGCAGGCTTTCCTATGACTATCCTTTACCATGTTATTTTATACTTCGATGTGTTTGTACTTCAACTCCTCTCATGCATTTAAAATTTTGTCTGGCATTGTTTTATTTTTTATTAATTGTTTTATTCATTTGTTTTGGTATGTCTGTTGATTATTATTATTATTATTATTATTATTATTATATTATTATAACATACATATAATTTTCTTTTTACAATAAACAATGCTTAGTGCAAAATCCTTTTTATATTCCTTAACTAAAAAAAACATGCATGCTTTAATTTTATGCCGTTTCTTTAAACCAACTTTTACTCATTGAACTTTGTGTGCTGATATGTCCACTAGCTACCTACATCTTTTTGCCCCATCAGTCACTTAATGATTTAATTAAATATATAATCAGTTCACTCAATTTAGTTTTTATTTCATTATGTGTTGGTTAACTGGAGAATCGCCCTTAATTTTTGGAGTCAGACTCATCAAGTCTGATAGGCCGTGGTAGACAGTAACTAAGTATTTTAACTTGACTTCTGTATTTAAAATATCTCTACTTTCTCTTTATTTTATGTAATTTTTACTTCAGTACATTCCAAAACAAAATGATTCACTGATTCAAATGATCAAGTTGGAATGAGCCCCCAGTTAACAATGCACTATTGATTTAATTTTTCCAGTTGGAGAGTCTCAGTTAATGATTTACTTAGTCAGGGTGAATCTCCAATTATATTGAAAAGATTCAAAAGATCTAGGCTGCATTCCAGTTTTGTTGTTGTTGTTGTTTATTGTTATACCCTTCAGTTGCTTACTTCCCTCTGTCTCGTTGTTACACAAGAGTCTACTACTGGCAGAACATCTGAATGGGTTTAAATAAAATGCTCTAAACCCTTGAGCACTTGGGGAACTACACTGTTGTGTCATCACAATTGCATTGCGGATATAGTTGTTAGAGTGGACATATGAAGCAGACTCGCTCCTTCTGTCAAATCGAGGGATTGAGGGTATGTCCATCTAAGCTTCCCTCGTTCACTTGATGAAGTGGCAGGGATTCCCCCGAGGGAACAAGGGAAGTTTTCGAGTGCATGTACAATATAAAAGTGGAGTGGAACGCAGCATCTGTCAGAGCAATTCTCTAGTTAACGATTCACTGATTCAAATGATCCAGTTGGAGTGTCTCCATTTAACAATTCACTGATTCAAATGATCCAGTTGGAGTGTCTCCATTTAACAATTCACTGATTCAAATGATCCAGTTGGAGTGTCTCCATTTAACGATTCACTAATTCAAATTATCCAGTTGGAGATTCTCCATTTAACGATTTACTAATTCAAATGATCTAGTTGGAGAGTCTCCATTTAACGATTCATTAATTCAAATGATCCAGTTGGAGTGTCTCCATTTAACGATTCATTAATTCAAATGATCCAGTTGGAGAGTCTCCATTTAATGATTCACTGATTCAAATGATTCAGTCAATGCAAGTCTCTAGTTGACAATTTAGAGAATTCATAAACTGAATCAGAATTAGACAGAAAATTGGGAAGCCTTCAGTGCCTATGGATGATAGTGCAAAATGTTTTGAATGTTTTCAATTGTTTCTAATGCCGAATGTTAGGATTTATTATTGTAAATAAAAATTATATTTAGGTTACAACAGTCAGTCTGAACATGCATATTTTATAGTAGTGCATCATTTTGGATACAACCATTTTTTTTATTTTTAGTGTTGAGACACTCCAAGATGACAGATGCATACGTTTCTCGGGCAGTTGAATGCGGCATCTATTTATTCATATCTATAGTTAATTTGACGCAAAAATGAGTATGTTGCCATTATTTATTACTACTCCCTGTTGTTTCAAAACCGCATCTCCTTCTTTTTGCGGACCACATAGGGTGATTTAAACCTATTGAGTCCACTTTGTGAAGGTAAATAAATCACCTGAAGCTTAAGACGTTTGTTTTAAAAAATCAGCTGCATAAGAACGAGGTTTGCAAACCGCATATTATGCTACATTTAGAATTTGTTCAACATTTTAGACTTGTGTTTTTGTCTAGACGAAGCTATAAAGAGTGTAAGACTGACAGAGTTGCGAACTCTGTTTTGTTTTACCAAACTGTAGCCTAAATGAGCTTGATTTTAGTTTACGATGTTTATTGTTTATCTACGTGCAAGTGTCAGAAGGACGTGTTTCACCCTCTGCGCCGCGTCACGACGTCAAGTAAAACCCGCATTCAGCTCGTTTCCTCTGCGGTTGCAGAGATTTGCGCAGGTGCACAGAATAAAGAGAGAGGTGTGTGCGTGCGTGCGTGCGTGCGTGCGTGTGTGTGTGTGTATAACCGTCTGCTTCTCACTCTTCACCGCACTTTTTTCCTTCTTTGGGTTTCCCCATCACCACAAGAGAATATTTAGTTTTATTTTTAAACTGCAGCTGTTTTCTCGTAAGTTTATCTCTCTATTTGGGAGAGTGCAGAGACGCCAAATTGTTTATCAGTAAAATGGCACATTCTCTACAATAAGCCTGACATGTTTTAAGTTTTTTTTATTCAAATGATTCAAAACATAATCTAGGTTAAAAACATATAGGTACTGAAACTGATATGTGAAAAATATGTTGGCATAAGTCTGGACGAATCTTTTATTATCATTGACTTAACAAATAAAGCAATGATGCTTTTAAAAATGTACACTTATATCAGTAGTAACAAATTGCTATAGTCTGTGAAATAAGACAAGCATGTGTAGCTTGTCCAGCATGCAGAAAGTTTTTTTTCTTGTCTAGAAAAATGACAAGACATAAAACTGAAACCCTTGGAGACACTTTTGCACTTGATGGCCAAATAAAAAGTTTTTTTTTTTTTAAACACAATTTGGGAAAAAAATGTATAAAAACCAGCTCAAATGTCATTTTAATCTGTTGTAGTTCACTGTAAAAAAAGGCTGGGTTACAATTCCACACAACCCCTTCATCTCGTCTTAATGTAAATCGATTAAGTTAACTTAATGGTTTTTACAATATTAAGTTGATTGAATTCATTTATTTTCTTTTTGGCTTACACTGTAAAATATTATATGATCAGTTAGTCCTGACAGCATATGTTTTTAAGTCATTGTAACTCATTAAACTGCATTATTCATGTTCTAACTTAATTTTATAAGTTACACAAGCTGTTTTAAGTCAGTTTAACATAATATAAGTTCAATGGACTCATAAGGTTAATTTGATTCAGCTTAAAAATTTAAGGCAACCAGGATTTTTTTTACAGTGTAGTCCCTTTATTAATCTGGGGTTTACGTTGATTGAATATAAAACAATTAAGTTATCCCTAACAACTGTGTTGTTTCAGCTCATTTTAAATAAGTAGTTTGAACAAACAGCAAAAATATTTGAAGTGTATTTATTATAAGATTATTTTAATTATTTTATTGTTAGATTTCTCTTTTTTATCATATCAAACATCATCAGTGGCATTTAAGATTGACCCAACATATAGCCCGATATAAAGTTTCCTGCCAAAGTTCATTAGCTGACTTCAAATATAAAAGATCTTATAAAGCAATTAAAATAATAAAAACAGCAACTTAAGTATGTGCCTAGGAACACTAGAAATTACACTAGAAATCATTTTCTGATACCATCAGCAAGCAGAAGTTGCATTATTCTTGAACAGGCCTACAGAACAACTGAACCTTTATCAAACATTAATGCCTCGGCAGTAGATTTCTATCAAGCTAAGCCTGGGAAAATGAGATGTAAACAATTAAATGCTTTGTGAGCGTTGGTGTAGATTTAAAGGAGAAATGAAAAGGTCTGGTAGGGGTCCGGTATTTAAATGCTGTGGTTATCTGTGGTTGTTAAAGAGTTTGCCTCCAGCCGTCTGGATTCAGTGATTTCTTCTTATTAAAGCGGACAAGCTTTTTTTCTAACTAAGAAGTAAAACTGGCTTGACTTTCTCTTCAGCTAATGAACCTGCACTGCTTGCTTTTTATAACAAGAGTAGAAGAAAACCTAAACGCACTTGATTTGTAGTACATTTCTGACATATGATGATGTGAACACATGGAAATCAGCCTAAATGTTCAAAAATATGTTTTAATAAATAAGCAAAATGTACAATGGATGGAAATCGAAAAATGTTGCATAGGAAAAATCAAATGTATGCATTTATCCATGCAGCGTACTTCAAGAAAGTATTGCTCTAAATTGCATTGGTCCCTTTAAAATTGACAATACTCACAGGTAGCCTATGTACAATAGTTTTTTTTTTGTTCTTATATATATATATATATATATATATATATAAACTCTTCTGTTTAGAGACAAACATGAAATATAGTTTCCATACAGATAACAGATGGCCTTCCTGTACTATCATCATGGCGACATTTAAGAATAACTTGTGAAAAAGATTAAATGTATTTGACGACACAGGAGACGTCATCTACTTTTTCCTCTAAGTATATAAAAAGTCCCTTTTATTGTGTCCTTCATGAGGATGCTCAAGTCCGTAGATGTATCCACTGAATGTCTATTGGCCACGTCACTGAGGTGTAGAGGTTCATCGATAAATCCTTTGGCATCTTTAGAATTAGTGGAAGTAAACAGTCTATGGAAGGAAATAAAACAACAACATTTAGGCTCAAAAATCGGCTTTAAATAAGACTTAAGAATTTTCAACGAAGGTCTAAAAACTTCAAGGTTCATCTGTGGTTGAATGCACAACCTTGGTTTAAAATGTAGCAAAATAGGAAGCTATTAATGATCCCATTATTTAATTTTGAGTGGGAGCACATGCTTATACAGGAAAAGGCTTGGTTCAAACAAATCCCAGGTGGAATTACGTCACTGGAAAATAACTGTTTTAAGAGGTCACTTGGTTTGAAATTCGAAACCGTACACCTGACTTTCCTCTGAATTTCTTGGTAGCACTTATTTCTTTATCCAAATAAATGCACACCAATCAATAAGACAGCCTGGTAATATAATTACAATTAACATTTTGATTCATCTAGTGTGTAAAATGAGACCACTAGAAAAAAATGTATTGTTATAATTATAATAACCACTCACTTTCAGTTTGTTATTGTTTTTACTGTTAATATACACTGTAAAAAATTTATTAAAATAAGTTAAAGCAACACAAAAATATTTGTCGTCTAGACTTTTTGTCATTACTTTTTTTTTTTTACAGTGTAGCAAATTAAAGCTTCTTTTCACCACACTGTATTGCTTTATATTGTTTCGCATCATACAAGAAAAAACATGTTGTAGGACATCAATGCAAATGCTAGCTTATTAAATCACATACAAAACCAAATTTACATTTAAATCAAATGATCTCAAGATTTTTGATGGTAATGTTGTTAAAGAATGATCATTTAGTAGCACAGATTTTAGCTTGAATTAGCTTGTAATTGTAAGATGCCTTTGGTTTCAGCAGTTTTTTTATTTAACAAGCATAAACGCCATCACTCCTATAAATAAAGATTTTTGTTGAAAAGGAAAATGACTATATGTTTGTCTTTTAGTTACGCTGCAGGTGCTTTATTGTACACCACAACACTTTTCTCCTCAAAAAAACAGAACATGTACAACGAAAAAGAAGAAACGTTTGTTTTAGACGTATTTTTAGAGACACTTTAATTTATTCGTTTATATAAAACATTCAAATTCATCCCATTTTTCTCTCAATCGTTCTCATGATGATTTCCCCCCGCATGCTGTATGTTCAGCGTTCAGGAAAGTGCTTTGCGTCTTCACAACCATTATAAATCACTTCGCAATCTCAAATATTGATTTTATTCACGAAAGGGGAAAATGTTTTACTCAATGTAAATGATCCTTGAGGAGCTTCTCACGGTTGACTCGTTATTCGTTTTCATGAGATCGACGGTATAATGTGAATAGCTGTGTGTTTATTTGTTCTGGATAACAGTCGGAAATGTCTTGACCCTGTGTGATAACCGAGGAAAAAAGCAACAATTCAACATTTACTTCTAGAAAATCACTCAGCTTTTCTTATTACGGTCCCCGCACTGTCTGTGGCATAGCAATATATTTATTGTGATTTTACATAAAATAATGGCTCTTTAGAGGCGTTAACAGTCGATGAATCAACTACATTTCATAGTAATTACGATGCATATTCATTTTCTCACACCAAATGCGCGCGCCCGGTGTATATATTAGATATTTAAATTGTATGAATGCGCGTTTGCCCGTTAATTTAGTCAAAATGGGATATCGTGAGGCCTAGCATTTTGTAACATCATATAAGTGTGTGCCCTGGTGTAACCTACCTAACTACCACTACTATTAATAACAGTATTAATTTTAAAGTACTCTTATTACTTTACACTTCGTCCTCTATAGTCAACATTTATGTAATATAAGGCCTATCCTATTTAAGTTTTTTTTTTTTTTTTTAAACATGAGGCAACTGTCAGGCTACAGGCTACATTGTAATAGCCTAGTATATCTTCTTGATTACCTGGAAAATAATTAAAATGCCTTTTTGTTCGTATAGGCTCAGAAAGAAAATGGTAATTTTTTTTAAGTGGAATTGGTCACTGCAGGTTCTTCACATATCAATAATAATATGATAAACCTATGAATAATTGCACATATAATGTAAAAAAAAAAAAGACTTAAAAAAACAAATTACCAACCCAAACCTAAAAATTCTGTCATCAATTATTCTCTTCACTTTTTCCAAGTTTGTTTGAGTTTATTTCTCCTGTTGAGATATTTTGACGAAAGCTGAAAATCTAACTTTCATAGTATTTATTTTTTCTAGTATGGAAGTCAATAGTTACAGATTTTCAGCTGTCTTCAAAATATCTTTGTTTGTGTTTAACAGAATAAAGAAACTCATTCATTCATTTTCTTTTCGGCTTAGTCTCTTTATTAATCTGGGGTCGCCACAGCGGGATGAACCGCCAACTTATCCAGCATATGTTTTACGCAGCGGATTCCCTTCCAGCCGCAACCCATCTCTGGGAAACATGCAAACTCCACACAGAAATGCCAACTGACCCAGCCGAGGCTCGAACCAGCGACCTTCTTGCTGTGAGGCGAACGTGCTACCCACTGCGCCACCGCGTCGCCCTAAAGAAACTCAATCAGTAAAAATATTAAGTAAACTTTCATTTTTGGGTGAACTATCCCTTGAATACAACTGCAATAACCATCTAAACAAATGCGAATTTCAGTGTTGCATTCCAGCACTGAACTGTCAGTGTCAGCGGTGCACACAGAACAGCTGGAGTTTCTCTAAAGCAGCTTACCGCACATCCACTTCTAAAAGAGCAGTAACTCTCCTACAGTATATACTTGCTGAAGTTTGGCATCTCTCTACCCACCCGTTCGGCATTATCAGGACGCGTCTCGCTGCTAGTGGGACGCAGACATCGACCACGCGCCCTCCATCCTCCACACCGAAAACGCGTAACTGAGTCTCTCGTGCGCGACGTAGCTGCAGCTGGACATCTTGTTGTCCATCTCGTCGCTCTGCAGCACCTGACAGAGGAAATCAATGTACCTGGAGGCGAGCTTGAGCGTCTGGATCTTGCTGAGTTTATCCGAGGGGAGCGTGGGGATGATTTTGCGCAAAGACGCGAAGGCTTCGTTCAGCGACTGAGTCCGTTGCCGCTCGCGCACGTTCGCCAGGACGCGCTGGTTCTGGAGCTCCTCGAAGGTCTGGGTGCTGCTCGGGCTCGGCTTTTTGTTGCGTTTATTAACGGAGTTCGGGCTGCTGCTGTCCTCGCTCGACTTCCTCCCTTGCCTCCTCTTCCTCCCGAACCTTTTCTGCTGTCTGTCCAGCTCCTCCTCGCTGGTCACCAGGCTGTCCACTGGGGAGACGGGAGAGCTGGAACTCTCTTCCATTTCTTTTTTAAAGAAACGAGGAGAAAACGCGATCTCCACTTTTGGATCCGTGGTTTAGACTCGTAATATCCGTTTTGTTGTTGGGGATTTTGTCTGTCCTCCTGAAGTCCTGACACTGCGCGCGTCCCCTACTTCCAGAAGTAGAGCTTGGCACGGTTTTCCTCCCGCAGGAAGTTTTTTCCTAATTTTTGGGAAACTCTATACTGGACTCTGATGCTAAATACTACAGTGACTGGAGGGGGAGGAAGCGCTGCTCGCTGATTGGTGGACTAATAAACGAGGAGGACCAGGCTAAAGTTACACTGCAGCTCAACTCTCAGATTATACCTTGAGTACTTGTCGATGGATGCTCGCAGTTTCAGACATCAGTCTCATCACTGTCATCACATTATTATTATATAAAAGTTAATATTTCTCATTAATATTGTTTACACAAAAAAAAAACCATCCACATTTCCACTATTATTGCCTATAGAAAATGGGGCAATTTGTCACAATGGAACCGGCCAAAAAATGAAACCTATGGCAGATCAAAAGTGTAAAAAAATAAATAAATAAGATTCTAGTATTTTTTTTATTTATTTATTTTGAATTCAGACTAGCAACTGTTTCTTGCCTTTTGATTTTGTAGTATTCACCTTATTCCAAAATGTCCCCGTTAACGTTTTAAGGTTTTTTTTTCTGGTTATTACCACGCAAAAAAAGGTCTCTCACCTCTTTCAGATCGTGGCACACAGTAGATGGATCTCTGTGCAGACATTTCTTCATCCTTTCAAGTCAGATGAAAGACCTCTCCCTATTGTTTTCCAGAATAAGTCCAAGGTTTCACAATACCCCTAAACACATGTAGGAGTCAGTCTGTTGTGAAGAACTTTTGGCAAAGCCTCACACGATTTTTTTTTCTCTTACATGGCCATTTGAATGCCGGGCCTGGACTGTCTCTTTGAATAAGACAATAATAATGCATGTCAGATTTCTTTTACCAGTGTCCAGTGTTCAAAAGCAGCTTTGGGATGTTTCGTATAAGGCAGCAGTTCGGTCGCATTTGTAAGGTTTTCAACTGTAAATTATGCCTTATTTCAGAAAGAAGATTTGTTTCCCTTTGATTTATGTATGTAGTCCACATGTGAACGGATGACTGACGTTTGGGAAGAGTCCAGCGAGAATAGCCTTGAGGACGATCAGATGATCTCCATGTCCATTCTGGTTAAAACCTGGACGTTCTGAAAGGGTTTTTTCAGTGCGGGATGTTTATGGTTTAAGAGCTTCAAGATAATCCAACATGAATGCTTTTTAATCAAAGAGCTTGAAGCAATTCTAGTTTTACATGCTACGGCATCTATAATATAAAGAAAAGAGAAAATTGTTGAGTGTGTCAACCTGATTATGTGCACTGTCTTAATAGAGAATGATGTAAAATCAAGCCGCAGCGATGTTAATACTCAAGAACATCCTAATTATAGATCAAATCTCAAATCCCAAATGGAATTTTCTGCCCCATCTCCTCTGTTCTACGCCATCAGGCTGAACTCATTTAAAGGAGTAGTTAATCCAAAAATGAAAATTCATCTTGACCAAAACCATATGCCAGAACCATTTTATTTATTCTCTACATGCTTAAAAAATAAAGGTTCCGCAGAAGAAACCTTTCAGTGAACAACATGGAAAGGTGAGCAGATAAAGATTGTTTTTTTGGTATTGATGGTTCCATGAAGAGTCTTTAACTTCCATATTGCACAAAAAGGTTCTTTAGATTATTATTGTTATTTTTGTTTTTTTAACAGGGATGGGCAGTATTTATGATACATTTCAAATACGTAATATTTCAAAATAGTAATTTGTATTTGATAGGGTTGATGAAAATGCCTTAATATTTTGTATCAAAATACTTTAGTGTCTTGTATTTTTATTTTTTTTAAATACATGATGACATAAAAATGCACCTACTGATTGGTGCTTTGGACATTATTAACTATTATTATTAACATTCAAAGCAGAACCAAAAAAAAATTGCAGAACGAGTATACTGTAAAAATAATAGCAATTTTGGATGGATTGCTGATGCCAAATTTTTGCCGTTAAAACAAACAACATAAAAATAAGTAGGAGTATAGGTGAATGAGGTGTCAGAAAAGCTAAAACTTGGTCAGAGAGAAGCTATCAAACATTGTTTACTTCACCGAATCAGTTTAGTGGTGAAGGGATTGATCCAATAAAACTATTGATGGAAGGTTTGCAAAGAAATGTTATGCTCCTTTGTAAAAGTATTTTGTAGTATTTTTAAAATACAAAAATACTGTGTTTTATTTTGATACATGTTGTGGCTGCTGTATTTTGTAGTTTATTTTGATACACTTAAAACGTAAGGTATTTGGTATTTTATTTTAAAACATTTCAATGTATTTTTGCCCATCCTTGTTTTTAATAAAAATTTCCAAAATGGAGCAGTTATTTTTAAGATTTCTTCAAATTCTTAATTCTTAGGGTTAAGAACTTTCTAATTATCTACAGAATATATGAACCTTGTGGATGGAAATGATGCTTGGATGTTTATTCATGGAAGCATCGGTGCCAATAAAAAAATGTTTCCTCAAAAAACCTTGGAGTGAACATTTCTTAAAAGAACCATTTGTTTTGTGTACACTGTTTTGCAGCAATGCCATAGTAAAACCATGTTTGGTTCCCCAAAGAACCTCTCAGACAGCAGTACTTAAAAGAACCATTTATTTTAAAGTGTGAAGACCATTTTAATGATCACTTTTCTGCATAACGAAAGTAAATGAGAAATGGGGTTGGTTCCAAAATTGGGAAGCAATGCCATATACAGTATAAGAAACGTTTTTTTCAGTGTGAAGGTCATTTTAATAATTTCAGGAACATTGTTTTCCCACTACACTGTAAAAATATCTATTAACAGTTTTCCATTTATTTACGGTTGTGAATTGCATTATGAGACCTTGATCTCTGCTCTGTCGACTTTTGATGTTGAAAATTCAACTCTACGGTTTAACAAAGTTACTTTTATTGACATTTTAGTAGTTTGAAATAATATAATGAATAAGAAATAATATATAGAGAAATAAATATGTAAAATAACAGAAAATGTACTGGCAGTTTATTACAAGTTTTTTGTAGTGTAATTTACAACACCAACCCAGACACTATATCCCTTTAAACTATTAAAAATGTTGATAAAGGTCACTTTTTCAAACTTTCTTAAGATTAAAAGTTGTTGGAAGAAAGATCAAAGTCCCATAATGCGATTCAAAAGCATAAATAAATGGAAAAAAATTAAAACATGAATCACAAAATACCGAAAACGGATATTTGTTTTACCGAACATATTTGTGTAATTGAAAGGTTATAAATGCTTCTTCATGAAAACAATAACGGATCTTTATTTTTAAAGATTAACTCCAGAGAATAACATAAAAATACTGTTAAATTACATCCAAGTGAACTCAAATTAAATTCCTTTCTGAAATGCCATATTTAAAGTATCCATGAACAAAAGCTGACCTTTGGTGCTTCACATAGATTTGGAACGACATGAAGGTGAGTAAATATGAGCACATTTTTATTTTTGGGTGAGCCATCCCTTTGATAAACACTTTTTGGATTTTGAAGGCATGAAGGATCAGGCTCTTGAGAAGAATGAAAATCCTCCGTCCTGTAATTCATAGTGAAACGATAAGAGAGACATTGACATGTGCCCAACTTTGAAGCCTGTTTCCCCCTGGCCTGACCCACTCCATCAACTCCACAGCTTCAGATAGACTCCATATGGCCCAGCGGCACAGCACAGCCTCTCCGGACCGCAAGCTCATGACTTACAGGTATAGATATCCCGTAATACCATATAGATTTCTGCGAAGGCCTCAGCAGGGGCAGGTCTGGTACCATCTGACCCAGCCGGCAGGTTTTGGAGATGACCCACATCAGATCAAAGATACGCCGTGCCGTATTTCACTCAGCTAAGATGACGTGTTTATATCTCTTTGACACTTCCAAATCAGCTCCACATGGGCTGGAACTCTTTAATAAGCTGAAATCCTTTCTGTCACATCAACCTGCAGATGTTTGCAGGCCGATTTTAGATTCAGAAACAAATAGAAAATATATGAAGAGGACAGTCTGGCTTCTTTTTAGTGAATGAATAATAGAAATGTCACCGAGTGTGACATGTGTGATGTTAATTGGTTATAGATGTTCTGGGAAGATTTTTAGATTGCGTTTACACTGTCAATGTTTGGGAATGACGACAACCACGTTTACTTGTAGTTGTCTTAAAATAGCAGCAGTCCTGTTCACATTATAGCTTATGATAGAGACTTGAATATGGATGTCTGTTTCTGAAAGAGGATTAACGTGAATTTGAAGTTTATATATCACAATTTAGAGATAAAAATGTCAGAACCACAAGCTAAACTTACTAATCTGAGATAAAAATGACAGAACCACACAATAAAATAGCAATTTTGAGATAAAAAGATCTGAACCAAAAGGTAAACTCACAGTTTTGAGATAAAGGGTAAAATATGCTAAATGCTAAACTTAGAATTGTTAGGTAAAAATTCAGACTGGCTTTTCAGCACAATACTTACTTTTATTTCTTCAGAATTCTTATTTTACATCTCACAATTCAGGCTTTTTCCTCATTGCTTCTTTCTCTGAAAATATACAGGGTTTCTTTGAATTCTGACTTTTTTTTTTTCTTTGAATTGTGAGATTTTTACATTAATTCTTAGTTCTAAGAAACAAGAAAGAAAAAAAATCAATGAAAAGATGTAATGTATATTCACAAGTCCAAGAAAGAAAATCAGAAATTGTTTAAAATGGTTCTTTGGGGAACCAAAATGTATTCTACTATGGTATCACTGCAATAATTCTCTTTGGGGACCTTTTATAGGGAAGGTTTATAATCTGCTCAATTGGATCAACTACATTGGCCGTAATGTAGGAGTGTGTGAATGCGATAGTGTATGGGTGTTCCCCAGTACTGGGTTGTGGCTGGAAGGGCATCCACTGCTTGAAACATGTGCTGGAATAGTTGGCGGTTCATTCCTCTGTGGCGACCCCTGATAAATAAGGGACTAAGCCGAAGGAAAATGACTGAATGAATGAATAATCTGCTCAGTCCTTAATAATTATATGTATATAAAAAAAGCTATGCGTCACGGTGGCGCAGTTGGTAGCACGATCGCCTCACAGCAAGAAGGTCGCTGGTTCGAGCCTCGACTGGGTCAGTTGGCATTTCTGTGTGGAGTTTGCATGTTCTCCCCGTGTTGGCGTGGGTTTTCTCCGGGTGCTCCGGTTTCCCCACAGTCCAAAGACATGCGCTATAGGTGAATTGGGTAAGCTAAATTGTCCATAGTGTGTGTGTGTGGATGTTTCCCAGTGATGGGTTGCAGCTGGAAGGGCATCCGCTGCGTAAAACATATGCTGAATAAGTTGGCGGTTCATTCCACTGTGGCGACCCCAGATTAATAAAGGGACTAAGCCGAAAAGAAAATGAATGAATGAATAAAAAAAGCATTATATGCCCGTCATTTTCCAAAATAGATTTTTTAGTCTACTTTTTAAAACAAAGAAAAACTAGAAGTATATTGGCTAGTATGCACATCCTAAACACTGAGAAATGTTATATTTAATGTGAAATGTGCACATGTCAGATGATCAAGTCCAATTTGAAAATTGTGACATGTACTCTAAATACACACACCAACTCAATCAGTGACTTAGCGTCATGTAAACACTACATTCTGATTCATTAATCAAAATGATTTCAATCAGACTACAGCAAAAAATGTCTAAGTAAACAATACTGAAGTATAAAAGATGGCAACACCCAAAACTGCACTCTTTTCACATTTGCCAAAGCTAAAGTTTAAAATCATTATAAACTGATGGACGCCTTTCTTTCATTCTTTCATTCATTTATTCATTTATTCATTCATTTTCCTTCGGCTTAATCTCTGATTTATTAGGGGTCGCCACAGTGGAATGAACTTCCAATTATTCTGGCATATGTTTTACGCAGCGGATGCCCTTAAGCCACAACCCAGTACTGGGAAACACCCATACACTCTCACATTCACACACACACACACACTCATACACTACGGCCAATTTAGTTTATCCAATTCACTTATAGCGCATGTCTTTGGACTGTGGGGGAAACCAGAGCACCTGGAGGAAACCCACGCGAACACGGGGAGAACATGCAAACTCCACACAGAAATGCCAACTGGCCCAGTCAGGACTCGAACCAGCGACCTTCTTGCTGTGAGGCGACAGTGCTAACCACTGAGCCACCATGCCAATGGACACCTTTATACGTCAATAAAAACAAAACATTTGAGCCACACATAGATCTCAAATTTTCCATTATAGAGGACAGTGACTGCATGTTTCTTCACGGAAACATCACCGCTAATAAATAAATCTTTATTTTTAAGAGAGAATTCTGTTGTCAATCCCATAAATAACCAAAATGTGTTAAAATACAACTGCATTAAAGATTAGTTCCCCTCCAAAAATTACAATTTTGTCATTATTTTCTCATCCTCTACTTGTTCAAAACCCGTTTGAGTTGATTTGCTTCTGTTGAACACAAAATAAGATATTTTGAAGAATGCTGAAAACCTGTAACCATTAACTTTTATAGTAGGAAAAAAACAAATACTATGGAAGTCAATTGTTCAAATGATCTTGTATGTTTTAACAGAAGAAAAAATCTCATAAGGGTTTGAGTAAATGTGAGTAAATTTTCATTTTTGGGTGAACTATCCCTTTAAACGACACAAATACAAATGACAATGTATTCTACCGTTGTGAACAAAGCCTTACATACATTAGGCCTCTTCATAAAGGTGATAAAGTTCAATCCAAATTAATCCCAACACAGATGATCCCAATATGCGACTGGGATTTCTTTCTCTGTTCAGTAAGGGCACACATATATCAATGCACATATATCAGTCTCTAAGAGGCAATGCATCAAAAATGTGTGCAATGCCAAGATGAACAAAAGATGGGATACACACACAGCTGGTTTTCATTGATATCAGTGCAGCGTCTTTTACTGAAAGTGCAGTCAGTGTTGATGTGCCTGCTGCTGCTACTGGAAATGACACAGCGCTTGTGTAAAATGTAATCCCCAAAGTGTGTGATTCTCTTTATCTTTTCAGCAAGTAGCTGAGGATCAACAGATGCCTTGTTCCTCTCTCTGTGTATGTGGTGTGAAGCTGGCATACCTCGGTGAACCAACAGTGCAAACATGTTCGTACAAACATTGATGTTTGAATGGATTATCGCTTCATTTGCACTATATAGGATCCTTAAGATAATAGGTTATGCTATTTTCATATTCTCAATTTAAAATGCAGTGATGCTAAACTACAATGTTAACAATTTCCTGTAGAATCTAACTTGCAGCAGTTCGCCAGTAACTTAGCAAGAATACTGTATTTACATTTACAGCACTATTTATCTTGCTCTATATGTATTTAAAATATTGTATATCTTTACTGTAAAATATAAAATTTTTTCCAGTGAGGCAAAGCTGAACTTTCAGCATCATTAGTTCAGGCTTTAGTGTCACACGATCCATCAGAAATTATATTAATATGTTAATAAATAGGGCGGTGCAGTGGCGCAGTGGGTAGCGCTGTCGCCTCACAGCAAGAAGGTCGGCAGTTGGCATTTTTGTGTGGAGTTTGCATGTTCTCCCTGTGTTCGCATGGGTTTCCTCCGGGTGCTCCGGTTTTCCCCACAGTCCAAAGACATGCGGTATAAGTGAACTGGATTAACTAAATTGGCCGTTGTGTGTGTGTGTGTGCGTGTGCGTGCGTGTGCGTGCGTGTGTGTGCGTGTGTGTGCGTGAATGTGTGTGCGTGTGTGTGCGTGTGTGTGTGAATGTGAGAGTGTATGGGTGTTTCCCAGTACTGGGTTGTGGCTGGAAGGGCATCTGCTACATAAAACATATGCTGGAATAGTTGGCGGTTCATTCCGCTGTGGCGACCCCTGATAAATAAGGGACTAAGCCGAAGGAAAATGAATGAATGTTAATAAATACAGAAATGCTTCTGATTATTATAAATGTTTAAAACTCATCATTCAAAAGTTTGGGTTACTTATTATTTAACACCGAAGCAACAAACTGATAAAAAAATGACAGTGAGGAGAGAAGATATAATGTTACAAAAGGAATCTATTTCAAATAAATATTGTTGTTTTCTTTAACAGTGAAGGATTTTTTGAAGGATTATGTGATACAAGACTAGAGAGATCAATAGGAATAAAATGAATAATTGCAAGAAATGGTTCTTTAAAATTGTAATCAAATGTCACTGAACACAAATTGTACTGACTTGGCTTGGTGAGAAGAGACTTCTTTAAAAAAATTGAATAGGATTTTTATTAATTACAAAATGTTCACTGATAGTGAACATTTTGATAGATACTTGCAAATGCAAGTTTTTTTAAATTTTTGGCAGTGGGTAGCGCTGTTGCCTCACAGCAAGAAGGTCGCTGGTTTGAGCCTCAGCTGGGTTTTCCCCATGTCCACGTGGGTTTCCTTTGGGTGCGCTATAGTTGAATTGAATAAACTAAATTGTCCGTAGTGTATGAGTGTGAATGAGAGTGTATGAGTGTTTCCCAGTGATGGGTTGTGGCTAGAAGGGCATCTGCTGCGTAAAACATATGCTGGATAAGTTGGCGGTTCATGTGGCAACCCCTGATTAATAAAGGGACTAAGCCGAAAATAAAATGAATGAATGAATGAATGAGATTTTTATAGCACAAGTTTTAATCAAAACATTTCACCTACACTGACATTAAGACAGATTTAAAATGCTAAAACAACATATAGAATTAAATATTGTGGCATTTTGTAGCAACACATTAATGGACCATCTTCATAGATAAAATTGCTGCAATTTATATAAATTAGTAAAATAATTAAAATATAAAACAAATATATAAATGTAATATAAGTTGACACAAATTATTAAGTGTGATTGAATAATCATACTCTCTGCATATTTAATCCATTATTCACTTAGTAGTAGTAAACTTTATTGTCTTTGAAGAAAATTTGTTATGGGCATCGCCATTTTGCTGCAGACTAACAATAAATAAAATACCGAAAATACACAATAATAATAATGATAATTAATATAAACTCTTGTTAAATAAACCCACAGGTACAAAGGATTTCTTGTATCGGTTCAACCTACAGTTATATAGGGACTATATATCTCCTACCAGAGGGAAGCAATTCATAATGTGAATACAAAAAAATTAGTTGGATCATTCAGAATCTATTCCACCTGATTGAGGACACAATTCTCCTACAAAATTTGAGGATTAAAATATTCATCATGCCCAACAATTAGTACAAATGTACAGTTTCAGAGGTGGCACTATTTGCTGAGGTCATTCAAATAAATAAACGGTAAAGTCAGAATTAACATTGTAGGATATTCACAGCACGATCCTCACCATAAGGTTTAAACTGTCCTTGTTAAATGCAAATGCTTTCCTATAGCAGAATGAACACCGAACCCCTGCAGAGCAAACTCACACTCAAAGGCAGTTTGGCCTCCCATTCATCCACAGATGCCGGTGTTTTCTAGCAGCCCAGGTTACAAAGTGTTTCTAAAATTGCATTAGAGGTCCTTCATAAATGTTTCATTAGGGAGAAAGTAGCAGCTTGGAGCATTTAGGTTTGTTTAATACAAATCAGATTGTTTAACCTTCTCCTCCTGCTTTCAGAACGGGCCTGTGCTGTTGAATGGCTTTCATCCCACGCTTTGATTTAATGGAGCAAAGCTTGACAGTCTATAGTGTTTGGTGTAATTAGTTACAGTGAATAAATTATGTTCCACTAAAAAAAAGTAAAGTAACGGATTACTTTTAATTTTTAGGTCATTTAATTACAGTTATACTTGCCTTAAATTAATTCATGTTGAATTTATGTACAGTATTGAAGCAGAGTAATGCAAATTTTGCAGAATTATTATATTTTTCAACTAAAGAAGAACATTTATCAAGACGATTGCATATGCTTAAGAAAAAAAAACTGAGAAATTAGTTCATGACAATATAAGGTATAAACATAAATGAACAAGTATTTGTTATTCAATTTAGTTTATATATACATAACTCAATTTATCAACTACAGAAAGTTTTATTTGTCTGACAATTGCTCATTTAAACAATTAAATGTTTCAGAAATTGATGTCAGTATATGATATGTATGAAATATGACTCGAATTAAAGCGTTTTATATTTTTGTTTTAAGAGTATTAAGATTTATGTGGATTGTTTTGTATTTAGTCAATTAAATTACTAAGTTACTTTTCAGACAAAGAAATTAGAAAAGAAATATAAATATAACTGTAATGATGTAATTAGTAATTAATTACTTTTTATTTTTAGGTCATTTCATTATAGTTACTTGCCTTAAACACTGCACATAAATTTAACATATGAATGCATGCATTGAAGCAGAGTAATACATATTTTGCAGAATAACTCTATATTTAAACTAAAGAAGAACATTTATCATTTATCGAGACAATCGCATATGCTTAAGAAAAAAAAAGTTTTTGACAATATAAGGTATAAACTAAGAGAAGCAAAGTAAATTAATATGTATTTGTTATTCAGATATTTACATATACTCAATTTATCGACTAAAGAGTTTTATTTGTCAGACAATCGCACGTTAATTAAAATAAATATTTCAGAAATGTATGTCAGCATATGGTATGTATGCATATTCATTCATTCATTCATTTTCCTTTGGCTTAGTCCCGTATTTATCAGAGGTCGCCACAGCGGAATGAACCGCCAACTATTCCGGCATATGTTTTACACAGCGGATGCCCTTCCAGCGGCAACCCAGTACAGGAAAACATCCATACACTCTCGCATTCACACACAAACTCATACACTATGGCCAATTTAGTTAATCCAATTAATTTATAGCGCATGTCTTTGTGGGGCAAACCGGAGGAAACCCATGCAAACACTGGGAGAACATGCAAACTCCACGGGACAGCCGGGACTCGAACCAGCGACCTTCTTGCTGTGAGGCGACAGTGCTAACCACTGAGCCACTGTGTCATAAATTTGAAATGTTTTGATTCATATATACTTTTTGTGTAACAAAAATAAAGGTCCTGTTTGACTCAAACTGAAAGAATTAAGAGTTTTAGATTTTTGTTTTAAGAGTATTGAGATTTATGTGGATTTTTTTACATTTAGGCAATTACATAGTTATTTTCAGACAAAGTAATTTAAATACAATTGTAATGATGGAATTAATTACTTTTTTTGAAGTAACTTGCCTAACGCTGCTGACAAGCAAGTAGTTCTGCCTCATAGCTTCACATATGCACAATTGCTTTTGGAGATATGCGTGTAAATGTCATATGCATTTCATAACCAAATGCAGATTTCAGGAGTAAACAGCATTGTGTATCATTCCCAAAATGTTAATTCCACATCTTTGATCCATCTTAGGGACTGATCAGTATCCATTTGTTTGAGCAGAAGACGCTTCTTTTTCATCTTAGAGGATGTGTTCTTTGAAGCATAAAATAAGATTATAAGCACATTGGAATTTTAAGCACATTGTAAAAAGTTCTGCAAACTTTGGTTTGTTTTCAGCATGTTTCAGGGACGTCCCAATCAAGTTTAGTGGCTCAGATTTAAAGCCATTTAAAGCAGGGTCTGCAACCATCGGGCCGTGAAAGAGTTTCTGCAAGAACACAAATTTACTCTGTATGAGATCTCACTTTATTATAAGTTACCCACTTTAAGAAACAATATCTATATCTGTGCACACCGGACGCCATAAGTGTCGCGCCGCTCCAATACTACAATTCTAAACGGGATCTGTTTACATTGAATAGCACATATTTACAATGCGGGGTTGCAGCACGTGTCTTTATAAGATTTGGTGAGTTGTATTACTTTTTTTTTTTCGTTTTTTGTTGCATGCATTTGTGATATGTAATTTCCAACGCTATCTCGCGGCAATTAGTAACTTTTGATTTAGTGGCTAAATCCTATGAAATTGTATGATCTCATTCTTACAATTTAGTACGATTTGCTCTTCCACTAATGACGGTTGGGTTTAGGGGTGGGGTTTGGTGCCACGCCTCCTTTTAAAATTCATACATTTTCGTATAACTGAATTATACTGTACTGACAGAATCTATATGAATTCGTACGAATTCGCCACTAAACTGACAAAACGTACAATAGTTACGTTTTCTCGTGAGATCAGGCTGGTAATTTCAAATACATATCAACCAGAATACATCACCTAATTCTGATATCTACAAATGAAGATATTTTAGATGAAATCCAAGAGCTCTTTCATCCTCTATAGACAGCAACGGTCGCAGGACGTTCAAAGTCCAGAAAAGGAAACTAAAAACATAGTCAAAACAGTTCATGTGGACTTTTTGTCAGCGTGGTCTGAAGATGATCTGAGTCAAATTTGGTGAGCAAACTTATATATTTTGTCCACAAGGTGGCGCTGCTTTGAAAGTTTTTGAGCGGTTTCAGGGCATGGTTTTAAAGATGCATACCAATTCTTGTGGCAATACCTCAATGTGTTCATAAAATATAACATTCTGCGACAAAATTCAAAATGGCCTACACCCAAAATGGTAAACATGGGAAAACTGGATATCGTTCAACTCATGAAGACATAGGCAAACAGTTGTATTTACAGTTTTGTTTTTGTGCTGCTGTTATATTCAGTGAGTTGTATTACTTTGTTTTAGTTTGTTGTTGCATGCATTTGTGATTTCACATACATACCAACCAAAATAAATCACTTAATATCTAATAATAATAATCTAATATTCTAATATCTACAAATGAAGATATTTTAGATGAAATCCGAGAGCTCTTTCATCCTCCATAGACAGCAACGGAACCCAAAACATTGTCAAAACATTCCATGTGGACTTTTTGTCAGCATGACCTGAAGATGATCTGAGTCAAATTTGGTGAAAATCAGACCAACCATCTAGGAGGAGTTCAAAAAAGTAACTTTTCAATCTAAATAAAAATGGCGGACAGGAAGTTTGGCAAATTATGGAAACTTTGGTATCAACGTTTGCAGAATTATCCAAGGAATATAACAAAACAAGTCTCACGACAATGAGCTCAACATAGCAGAAGTTCTTAGAATTTTTTTTAATATATTTTGTCGACAAGGTGGCGCTGTTCCTAAAGTTTTTGAGCACTTTCAGGGCATGGTGTTGAAGATACATAACAGTTTTTGTGACGATACCTCAGTGCGTTTGTGAAATATAACATTTTGTGACAAAATTCAATATGGGCGACACCCAAAATGGCAAACCCGGGAAAACTGGATATGATTCGACTCTGAATGTAATTTTTTTTGCACCAAAAACTGTAAAAATAACATTGTTTGCAAATGTCTTCCATGTCAGATCATGGTCATCAGATCATACAGACAATTTGACGCTTGCAATATCCACAAATGAAGATATTTTAGATGAAATCCGACAGCTCTTTCATCCTCCATAGACAGCAATGGTCGCAGGACGTTCAAAGTCCAGAAAAGGAACCCAAAACATTCCATGTGGACTTTTTGTCAGCTTGACCTGAAGATGATCTGAGTCAAACTTGGTGAAAATC
Organism: Danio jaintianensis; assembly: GCA_903798115.1. Lineage (NCBI taxonomy): Eukaryota > Metazoa > Chordata > Actinopteri > Cypriniformes > Danionidae > Danio > Danio jaintianensis. The sequence goes on along the minus strand of CAIGQV010000001.1, from coordinate 25,934,138 downwards.
AGACCAATGATCTAGGAGAGTCACTTTTTGTTACTTGTTTTTGTAGCTTTGTATGTTAACTGACTCCAGTCCATTTTAATTAGTAGAAAATGATGCACTCCTGAGGTGTAACCACGACCAACATGCAAATGTCTTTTGTTTGTTTTTTGAAAAAGTTTTAATTTTTTGTTTTTTTTTATCAGTCTGGGTTGAATTTTCTCCATGTTCAAAAGCATTGTCATGACTGGACGTTTGCAGTTGTAGTGACTGTTGCAGCTGCTGCCCCACACCAGTTCTTGCACAAACACTGAAGGCAATGAGGGCAGCAGTTGAGATGTTGGTGCTAAGGTTATTTTCAGGTTCATAGGGCCATGTGGGCACAGGTGGCCCATCTAAGTGCTCTGAACTTGGGCAAACATGGCCTGTTTGCCCTGCTGATTGGCTTAGAGGGTAGTCTGAGTCATGATTGACGTAAACGCAAAAAGTACATTTACAGTAAACTGTCAGTTTAAAGTAGCGTTAGTAGGCAAAACTATTTAAAAAAAAAACATCCAAATGAGTGTCGGCAGTGCATTCCGCTGTGGCGACCCCTGATTAATAAAGGGACTAAGCCGGAAAGAAAATGAATGAATGAAATAAGTGTCTTTTCTGTTATAAGACACAAGTTGACGATTTAAAATTTGCAATAATTAATAAACTGACTTAAATATGATGAGACACATGTTTTTCATTTTAATACATTTCCTATTGACCTTATTCTGCGATGCGAAAGTGCGCTTGTTTTTGCGATTGTTTTAGAGCTTCCGATTCAGTTGCCTATTGAAGAAATGACTAGGAATAATAAACGGCAGAAAACAGCAAGTGTGTTCATGACTACACAAAGCAGAATAATATAATAAGAAAATATCAGTTTGCAACATCAAGCAGCATAACAAGCTGTTTTTATTTGTCTAAAAATGAATGGAAGTGAATGAGACGGGAAGTCTCGAGCCAAAAAGATTTAAATGGCTGTGCCCGCTCGTACGCGAGGAATAAGTTCAATATAATATATGATGTTATATGTACTTTATAATAGTATGAGATCATATAGTATGTCTTATATTACACGAGTATATTTAAAACACACGCACACACACACGCACGCACGCACGCACGCACGCACGCACGCACGCACGCACGCACGCACACACACACACACACACACACACACAGTATTGGTTAAAATGATACAATTTTCTTTGATGCCAGAAATAATTAGAATTTAAAATAAAAATTATGTTCCATTAAGACATTTTGTAAATTTGTCACTGTATTTATATCAAAACTTACATTTTTAAATTTATTAGTAATGTGCATTTCTAAGAAAAACAATCATATAAATTAATTTATTTTGTTTATTTATTTATTACTATTATTATTATTAATTTGAATCCTCAGATTCCAGATTTTTCAAATAGTTTTCAGATTAATGTTGTAGAAAATTGACACTTTTGACTGGTTTGGATTCAAAATTAGTATTGGCGCCAATTATGCGCAAATCTAATAAATGCAGGTAAATCATTATTAAAATTGTTCTTACAAATATCACACACTGAAAAAAATGATGTCTGCAAAATTGTTGCAAACAATTTATACGTGTTGAGTTTAAACAAACAAATTAAATTTAGTAAAGTAACTTAAGTTGTTTGTTTAAATTCAGCCCAATTAAATTGTTTACAACCACTTAACTTCCAACCACGTAACTCCAAGGAATCATCTGTGAATATTTTTTTCAGTGCAGTTGTTTTTGTGAAATATTGTATTTACTGTAGATAGTTGAAAATAACATTTACAGTATTTGAAGTAGAAAAATGGTTAAAAGTCATTATAAATGTTTTTACTACTAAAACCAATTGTGCTGAAAAACAAAATTGCTTTTTTTAAGCCCTGAAAGATTTAGTGTATCATGGTCAAAATACTACAATGATATTTAAACTTTTTTTTGCATTTAACTATATCACCCTGCAGCCCAAGACCGGTAACTCACTGAAGCTAAGCAGGGCTGAGCCTGGTCAGTACCTGGATGGGAGACCACATGGGAAAACTAGGTTGCTGTTGGAAGTGGTGTTAGTGAGGCCAGCAGGGGGCACTCAACCTGTGGTCTGTGTGAGTCCTAATGCCCCAGTATAGTGAAGGGGACAGTATACTGTCAATGAGTGTCTTTCAGATAAGACGCTAAACCAAGGTCCCGACTCTCTGTGGTCATTTTTAAAAATCCCATGGCGCTTATCGTAAAAAGTAGGGGTGTAGCCCCAGTGTCCTGGCCAAATTCCCTTCATTGGCCCTTACCCATCATGGCCTCCCAATCATCCCCATCTACTGAATTGGCTCTATCACTGTCTCTTCACTTCACCAAGAGCTGGTGTGTGGTGAGCGCACTGGTGCCGTTGTCCTGTGGCTACTGTCGCATCATCCAAGTGGATGCTGCACACTGGTGGTGGTGTGGAGAGACCCCCCTCATGATTGTAAAGCGCTTTGGGTGTATGGCCATACGTGATAAATGTGCTATATAAATACACATTACAATACATTACATCTGTATTTTTTTTTAAGACTGTTTTTGCACATGCAAATGAAGGACACTGCTATTTGTTTTATAGAATGACTGAGGAAAGTTTGTTTCTGTCAAGCATTTATGGTAAAGCAATGAATAACTAAAAAGCAATCACTGCTCCTCTTTAAACTTTGGCATATTTGATCCACAGCTATGTATTTTTTTTTCTATATACTAGATAAAAGTTAATTGCATGTAGCCGACTGATGATGTGGATTATAAAAGAATGTAATCCATTTACAGATGTCAGCTATGATGTTTGCTAATGCTAATGCGAGCAGCCCAGAGAGCCAAGTTTTCTCCACAACAGCTCTTATGACACACATTTTCACCATGTGTTTGCTATAATTGTTATCAGCATAACAAAATGACATGAATTTCAGAATGAGTCAGTATTTGCTTTGTCTCCCTTTTGTTTTTAACGACAGCAGCATGAAAGCTGACAAGATCGTTCAATAGGAGCAAGAAAACTCATTTGATTAGTAGCGCTAGTCACGCTACATTACAAAAAGTGTGTCAAATCTAAAAATATGGATTTATTATCTTTTTGTCATTTCAAAACAACATGAATTTTCTCATGTGGCATCATGGGACAGCATAGCATCCATTGGATGCTCACTTCAGAAGCTCACCGGAAGTAGTAGGTCATCCAGGCACTTCTTGTCTACTGTTTTTGTTTTTAAATACTATGAATTCGGACATACTAATTGGCTTGCATACTGTTTTTCATATAGCATGGAATATGCAATTTCGGACGCAGCCCCTAATTCAAATGATCCTGTCAGAGCGAGTCTCCGATAAACAACTCTGTGAGTCAAATTATCTATTCAAAGTGAGTCTGCAGATAACAACTGACTGATTCAAATGATCC
>CAIGQV010000001.1:25886391-25930685 GCA_903798115.1 Danio jaintianensis | reverse complement strand
ACTCAATGATTCAAATGATCCATTCAAAGTGAGTCTGCAATTAAAAATTCAATGATTCAATTTATCCATTCAAAGTGAGTCTGCAGTTAAAAACTCAATGATTCAATTGATCCATTCAAAGTGAGTATGCAGATAACAACACAATGATTCCAATGATTCATTCAAAGTGAGTCTGCAGATAACAACTGACTGATTCAAATGATCCATTCAAAGTGAGTCTCCTGTAAAAACTCAATGATTCAATTGATCCATTCAAAGTAAGTCTGCAGTTAAAAACTCGATTCAAATGATCCATTCAAAGTAAGTCTGCAGTTAACAACTGACTGATTCAAATGATCCATTCAAAGTGAGTCTGCTGTTAAAAACTCAATGATTCAATTGATCCATTCAAAGTGAGTATGCAGATAACAACTCAATGATTCCAATGATTCATTCAAAGTGAGTCTGCAGATAACAACTGACTGATTCAAATGATCCATTCAAAGTAAGTCTGCAGTTAACAACTGACTGATTCAAATGATCCATTCAAAGTGAGTCTGCAGATAACAACTGACTGATTCCAATGATTCATTCAAAGTAAGTCTGCAGTTAACAACTGACTGATTCAAATGATCCATTCAAAGTAAGTCTGCAGTTAATAACTCAATGATTCAAATGATCCTGTAAGAGCAACTCTCCAGTTAACAACTCAATGATTCATTCAAAGTACCCAGCGAGCATTCTTTGTTTTTAAAAGATGTCTAATAGATGTCTAATAGACGTCTAAACATAGTCGTCTTGGCTTAAACAAGGCTAAATTTGGGCTGTCAGTGAAAATCTAATAGATGTCTAAGAATAGGCCAAAACTAGACCAGTCATCAAATAACCAGAAATGAATGACTACACATATAGTCTGTCTAATCTGTTTATTTGATGACTAGTCTAGTTTTGGGCTATTCTTAGATGTCTATTAGATTTTCACTGACAGCCCAAGTTTAGCCTTGTTTTAGCCAAGCTGTCTACGTTTAAATGTCTATTAGACGTCTATTAAACACAAAATTGTTTACTGGGGTAAGTCTCCAGTTAACAACTCAATGATTCAAATGATCCATTGAAAAGTAAGTCTCCAATTAACAACTCACTGATTCAAATGATCCAGTCGAGTGAGTCTCCAGTAAACAGCTTAATAATTCAAATAATCCAGTCGAAGTTAGTCTCCATATAGTGACTAGCTTAATTCTCTCTTGTATGTTACGTGAGTGAGCACAAGCAATATGTATCTGGCTGCAGTTCACAAATTGTCCACTGGTGTCACTAAAAACAAGCGTTTTTAAATCCTATTTTCCAGCATAGTTTCAGACTTTCTGACCCCACTATCTTCACCGGTAAACAATAATACTAAATTCATTACATCCTTCATTAGTGCATTATTTAATTCCCTCATCGCATAAACAGATATTCCCATTGTATTTTAAAAAACTCTCTGGATATAAAGCCTGCTGTGATTTCGATTGAGAAAAATCCTCAAGGTGTTTTTTTTTTACTTCTTTTAAATGGCTTGTATGCCCCTGTGGCAATGAAACCTTGACATTCCCAAAATGTATTTTTAAGGGAAAAAAATGCATATCTCCCCACTTAGCAAATCTGAGTCACTATCTGTGTGTGTGTGTGTGTGTCGGGGCCTTGAGGGGCCCACAGTAATGAGCAAAGCAGGTGGATCATTTAAAATGTGTTTCGCAGCACATCTCAGATCTGCAGAGAGGGAGCGAAGCACAAGCACATGGAGATCAATTACCCGAAAGCATTGTAGTATGATCTAAATAAGTGTGTGAATGAACGTTCCCTCTGCTCTTGTGTAAACACAGCCTGACTGTTTGACTCAGTGTTTGATGGCGTCCCGCAAGATTTACACGGTGTCTGTGTAAATAATTCAATCAATGGTGTTTGTTTCGCAAACGACACTTCCAATTTGTGGAGCCGCGGTGATGTTTTTTGAAGCTTGTGAGCTGTGGTTCAGCGTTTTATTCTTGTTTAGACGTTTATTATTTTGATTAGTGAGAATTTACATGACAATTGATTTGAAACAGGGAACATTGTCGGAGCTTTAGCTACAGTAACTGAATGTTCTCTCAACGTTTTTCTTGTAACATTAGTATAATGTCTTTAATATGTCTTTAATAATGATAACATGAAGAAATTGTGTGAAACCCTGCATTTAGTAATGTATGGGAATGTTTTTTTTTTCTAAAAGAGTTTAGTTGGAGGGCGGCATGGTGGCTCAGTGGTTAGCACTGTTGCCTCACAGCAAGAAGGTTGCTGGTTCGAGTCCCGGCTGGGCCAGTTGGCATTTCTGTGTGGAGTTTGCATGTTCTCCCCGTGTTGGCGTGGGTTTCCTCCGGGAGCTCCGGTTCCCCTCACAGTCCAAAGACATGCGCTATAGGTGAATTGGGTAAACAAAATTGGCCATAGTGTATGAGTGTGTGTGTGTGTGAATGTGAGGGTGTATGGGTGTTTCCCAGTACTGGGTTGCAGCTGGAAGGGCATCCGCTACGTAAAACATATGCTGGATAAGCTGGTGGTTCATTCGGCTGTGGCAACCCCAGATTAATAAAGGGACTAAGCCGAAGGAAAATTAATGAAAATTAATGTACAATGTGCTTTTACAGACATAATCAGAGGCAAATTTTACCAAAAAAAAAAAAAAAAAAAAAAGTGCAATGTGTTATAGTCCAAATGTACTACAACATCAAATCATAAAACAATAGTAGCAAATAGGTTAACTAAAAATTTACCAAACAAATAAATACAAGACTTTTTAAGGGCAAAATAATAATAAATAAATTGCAGTAATCCTTAAAAATTTAAAAATAAGTAAATAAATCAATAGATAGATGGAGGTAAGGAAAAGAAGAAGAAAAAAAGGGAAACATACCATCTATGAGTACTAATATTGGTAACTAAACAGTCACAAAGTCTCTGGAAAAGCACATAAAATAATATATATTTTTCAAGCCACGGCACAATCCTATAGTGTAGACATGTCATTTGAAAAAACAATAGGAAAAAGAAACAATAACAACAACAATAGCAACAAACAAACAACAAAAGACCATTCCCTGTGAGCTTCCGACAACCCTCCTCCTCCAAAAAAACCCCTAAAATCTGCTGTTTAACAAAGTGACGCATTGACATTTAAGTCGTTTCGAAACAATAATATACAGAGAATACAGTCTCATTCATTCATTCATTTTCTTTTCGGCTTAGTCCCTTTATTAATCTGGGGTCACCACAGCGGAATGAACCGCCAACTTATCCAGCATATGTTTTACGCAGCGGATGCCCTTCCAGCTGCAACCCATCACTGGGAAACATCCATACACACTCATTCACACTCATACACTACGGACAATTTAGCCTACCCAATTCACCTATAGCGCATGTGTTTGGACTTGTGGGGGAAACTGGAGCACCCGGAGGAAACCCACGCAAACACGGGGAGAACATTCAAACTCCACACAGAAATGCCAACTAACCCAGCTGAGGCTCGAACCAGCGACCTTCTTGCTGTGAGGCGACCCACTGCACTGCCGTGACACCCAGAATAAAGTCTGTAAAATATATATATATATTTTTTTTTTACAGTGTAACGTTTGTTTAAAGTTTTCAGGTTTTTAATAATGTCCTCAAAATGTTAGCACATTCATTCATTCATTTTCCTTCTCTATTTCAGAGGTCGCCACAGCGCAATGAACCGCCAACTATTCCAGCATATGTTTTACACAGCTTATGCCCTTCCAGCCGCAACCTAGTACTGGGAAACACCCATACACTCTCACATTCACACACATTCATTCACTACGTCCAATTTAGTTTATTCAATTCACCCATAGCGCATGTCTTTGGACTGTGGGGGAAACCAGAGCACCCGGAGGAAACCCACGCCAACACGGAGAGAACATGCAAACTCCACACAGAAATGCCAACTGGCCCCGCCGGGACTCGAACCAGCAACCTTCTTGCTGTGAGGTGACAGTACTAACCACTGAGCCACCGTGCCACCTAAATGTTAGCACAAAAACATTTAAATGTCATTCATAAACGCTTTTTTTTCCCATCTACTGTATTTTACGTTACTTTTTCCAGAGAATTGAAAAATAATCAAACAAAAATGTTTCTTTAACATCTGCATAATCAAAAAACACGATCAATTTGAACGCTGTTCACTCTAAAAAATGACATTTGTTGTTTGTTTAAACTACTAATTTCAAATAAGCTGAAAGAACACAATTATTGACTTTTTATGACTTAATTGCTTAATATGTTCAATGTTGTAAACGCTGTAAATACTTAAAAAAATGCTGGGTTCCACACAATTTGTGTTGGGGCAACATGAAGGAATTAAGTTAACTTATTTGTTTTTCCAAATTTAAGTGGATTGAGCATAAAACAATTAAGTTGTCTCCAAAAAAAACCCTCAAGAATTGTGTTGTTTCAGCTTATTTTAAACAAGCAGTTTGCACAAACAGCAAATGTCATGATCTTTTTTTAGTGCATTTTCAGAGAACCTAATGGAAATGTTAGCGAAATGTTATCTGAATAGATTTCTGTTAACTTTCCTGTAAATTCCAGCATTTCTTCAACATGATCATGATGTTTGTCCTATTAATGGCCTGCTTTGGGAAGAAGTGCTGTTATAATAGTGTTTAGAGAAGTGAAATGCACAATAAACACACCTGCCCACAGACTCCAGCCCTCAGTCTTCCTGACACAAGTGTGACGGTCAACTTCAGCTGGATGGCTGAATAGTAAACAAACCCTGCTGCGAAAAGAAAGACCCAGGATGCAAGTGTTTATTGGGCTTCGCTGATTTTCTTTCCATTTTATCTCATTGCTGAATTATAGCACTAATCCCGTAAACAGCAGAGAAAGACTGATGAGCAACAAGCAAAGTTTTAGCACTGCGAATGTTTCACAGTACAAACTTTAGACTAAATGCATTTTGCAGGACTAAAGACTGGGATTTTTGACAAGTTTGGCAGCCTTTTCTTTGAACTCATTTGAAGAAATACAATAGTTTACCCAAAAATAAATTGAATGAATGTTCAGTGTTCTGAACGTTCAATGTTATTTACTCACTCTTGTTATGTTCCACTCACTCACTTTTTTTTTCAGGGTATTCCCTGCTTTATCAGCAGTCGCCACAGAGGAATGAAGCGCCAATTACTCTGGACTATATTTTACCTGTGGTTATTCTGCACTGCAACAAATGCTGGGTTCCACGCAATCCATTTTTGTGTTGGGACAACATGAAGTTGAACTTTTTTCAAATGTAAGTGGATTGAACATAAAACAATTAAGTTGTCCCCGAAAAAAAACTCAAGAATTGTGTTGTTTCAGCTCATTTTAAATAAGTAAGTTGAACAAACAGCAAACTTCATTATTTTGAGTGTGAAGAATGTTGGAAACTGGCAGCAAATGACATCCATAGGAACAAATAGTACCATGGAAGGCAATGGCTGTTTGGTTTCAATGGCTTTCAGCATTCTTCAGAATATCTTCCTTTGTGTTCAACAGAGGGCGACACACACAGCAAGAAGGTCACTGGTCGCCACAGCGGAATGAACCGCCAACTTATCCAGCATATGTTTTACGCAGCGGATGCCCTTCCAGCTGCAACCCATGACTGGGGAAACATCCATACACACTCATTCACACACATACACTATGGCCAATTTAGCTTACCCAATTCATCTATACCGCATGTCTTTGGACTTTTGGGGGAAACCGGAGCACCTGGAGGAAACCCACGCGAACACGGGGAGAACATGCAAACTCCACACAGAAATGCCATCTGACCCAGCCGAGGCTCGAAACAGCGACCTTCTTGCTGTGAGTCGATCGTGCTACCCACTGCGCCACCATGACGCCCTTAAATTTTTTCGTTGAATCAATTCAACTTTTCTAGTCATCTCAACTTACGTCAATCAAACTCAATAAAAATATTGCAAAAATTAAAAATTATTGTTAAAATGAGTTAAGACATGATTAAGGTAAGATAAAGTTACATAAAACATTTGTTGCCATAAATATTTGCACGGTGGCTCAGTGGTTAGCACTGTCACCTCACAGCAAGAAGGTCACTGGTTCGAGTCCTGGCTGGGCCAGTTGGCATTTCTGTGCAGAGTTTGCATGTTCTCCCCGTGTTGGCGTGGGTTTCCTCCGGGTGCTCCGGTTTCCCCCACAGTCCAACGACATGCGCTATAGGTGAATTAGATGAACTAAATTGGTCGTAGTGTATGATTGTGTGTGTGAATGCGAGAGTGTATGGGTGTTTCCCAGTATTGGGTTGCGGCTGGAAGCTGTGTAAACCAGCGACTTTCTTGCTGTGAGGCGAACGTGCTACCCAACTATGCCACCGTGCAGCCCTGAAAGTAAAACAATTAAAGACAATTAAAGGGACAGTACACTCAAAAATGAAAACTCTGTCATCCATCACTCGTCACAAACCTGTTTGAGTTTCTGTTTAACACCAAAGAAGATATTTTGAAAAATGCTGAAAACCTGTAACTATTGACTTCCATAGTATTTGTTTCTCCTACTATGGAAGTCAATGGTTACATATTTCTAACATTTTTCAAAATATCTTCTTTTGTGTTGAGCAGAAAAAAAAGGAAACTCATAAAAGTTTGAAGGGAGAGTAAACAATGAATGATTTTTTGAATGAACAATCTCTTTACACTAACCACTAGATTTCGTTGCAGTGTAATTATAATCGCATTATTATTTTTCAAGCTGTCTTCTTCCAGAATTCCTGTGCTGAAGTTCGGCTAACAGCAATGTGACAGCAATGCACGTAATAAGTCCAGGCCGTTTGAGTAAGTTCAGTAAGCATGAGTCCCATAGGTAAATCGGATCTCCACCTGTACACCCCGCTTGCGCTCTACATTTCTCTGACAGCACTTAAACACAGACTTTTCGGGGTCATTCAACATGTAATAAGGGACGTAACTCTGGCTGTGTGCTGTAATTGAAGCCGCTGCTATTGTGTTATATGGTGATGGATGGCCGGAGCCCATACTGGGAGTCATCACACACCTGTTCCTGCCTCCAGAGATGGAGCTGCGGCTCTGGTAAGAACATCACCCTGGATGGAGAAGTCAGCCAAACGCATAAATGAAGTCAGTACCAATCTCCAAAGACTCAAGGACTGCAGCGCTCCAGCATTAGAATCCATTCAGTCCGAAGGCTGTGTAGTTTGTGGAGGGTTAGTGTGAAAATGACACAGGTGATGTTTTACTGGAATCAAATCCTTCAGGACCACTGCTGTTTCTGTGAAGATATATGGTCATGTCAGTTACATTTCCAAGTAGATTGTGGCGGTCAGAAGAGAGAAAGATGTCAAATTTGCAACTTCACCTGATATCAAGTTTCTGGTGTACCATAATCGCATGCGCATATACACTGCAAAAAAAAAAAAGTTGCGCTTGTTTGTCCAAATATCTAACAATTATTAAACCTAGAAGCACTTTCCAGACAAGTAAAATATTGGGTAACAATTTACTTGAATGGGGTGTTCATAAGACTGTCATGAAACCCACCTGCTTCGAATGTTATCACTCAATTGAATGGGTGTTATCAGTGGTTATCAGCTGATAGATAGGGGCCAGTAGGGGCCTTTTGCACCTACTGGTAGGCTCAGAAGGCTGTTATCATCCATCCACATGGTAGCTATACTAATAGAGAAGACTCCAGATCTGTATTTACATTACTGTGAAGGTTGGGTTTAGGGTTGAGGTTGGGGTAGACATTAGTAAAATATAATTAATGGTAAATTCAATAAATAATATCAATAATTCTCGTGGTTAATCAGCTATACTAATAGAGAAGACTCCAGATCCAGGCCGCAGCCTTATGTGATCTATAGCTGATTAACCATGTGGATGAATGATAATAGCTTTCTGAGCCTTCCAGTAGGCGCAGAAAGCCCCTACTGGCCCATATCTATCAGCTGATAACAACTGATAACGCCCATTCAATCGAGTAATTACATTCAAATTGGCTGATGAAACCATTATAATGTGAAAGAGATTTTATGCATGCTTAAGTGTCATTTGCTCAGTTGTCATTTGGAATGACATTGTTTGTTATGACAACTTGATGTAAACTAATACATCACAACCTGTCTTCATTATTGTCATGACAACTTGACATTACGAAGACGACATAAGTTGTCATAAATCTGGCATAAACATGATTGTCTTGAGGCCATTATAATTGTGTCATGAATATTTTTCTGATCATGTTTTCAGTGAAACAAACTGTATTTGTCATTAAAATTTTTCATTAAATGTGTCATTGCTCTGTCAAATAGTTTTTAACAACATCATTAATATTCAATGACATTTTAATGACAAATTCAGCGTGTAGCACTGAAGTTGAGGACCAAAAAAAAATATTAATGACGCTGTTATAAAATTCATGACACATTTATGGCTTCATGACAATCATGTCATGATTATAAAGGTTTAATGTCTTATGAACACCCCTTCAAGTAAAGTGTCACTAAAAATTGTTTTGTTTTTGATAAGGTCCGTTGTCAATAAGAGAGATGAATGAAACACTGCTCACTCAGACTTTGTTTCCAAACTTTTTATCTGCACGGAAAATTCACAAGACCAAATAGAACAAGAGCAAAAATTACTTAAAGTACAAATGAAATCAAAACTAACATAACCATATGATTTTGTTAGCTCACATTGCTAGTTTTGTGGCGAGCAATTCATCTGTGCATGTCATTAAGGAAAAAAAAAAAAAAAATGGGTCACACTTTATTTTGATGGTCTGTTAGTTGAATTTAAGTTACATTGCTACATGCCAACTAATTCTCATTAGATTATAAGTAGACTGTTAGGTTGGGGTTAGGGTTAGTGTAAGTTGACATGTACTTGCAAAGTTTCTTATAGTCAGTTAAATGTCTGTTGAAAGAGCAGTATCAGCAGATATTACGCAGACAGTTTACTAATACTCAAATGGACCATCAAAATAAAGTGTTACCAAAAATAGTTTGCCCTTGTAATCTAAAATTTAAATCTGAAAATTGACTTTTTTTTTGTTAAATTCTCAGATTATGTCTGTCTGAGGTATTGGGCGTGGCTAACATACTTAACCACGCCCTCCAGCTGTCGGTTTTGACAACAAACAGAAATGGCGAGGAGGAGGTGTCTGTTAGGTTGTAAAAACTCTACCAAAACCCCTTTCCCGATCTTTCTGAATTAAATGCTTACTTTACTACATCCAATCAGCTGGCAATAGAAAAAACAAGCCACGCCCACTGTTTCTCATTTAATATTCCATTTCTCTAGGAACTGCGTCACAATATGAAAAAAACAAACAAAAAAAAAACCGGTCACATCTTCCAGTTCATGCGGACTTTTAATATTGGATTAATTCTACAAAAGCGACTGCACCTTAAACAGGATCTCCGAGGACAGGTAGGCCAGACGGTCAACTTCTCTCAGGGCTGTAAAACTAGCCCAAAAGTCTGACAATAATTAGCTTCCCATCCTACAAAATGCTCCAGTTTAATTATATCCACTGAGGGCCGTTAGCAGGGGAGAAATTGCGCTTGCAAGAGTTAAAGATGTATTTTACACACCTCACCTGAAAGGTAAACGTTCACCCCTGCTAGCTTTCTCTCGCTCAGAGGATCTGCTCCGCTCATCTATAACACAAACACCATAATGCCTTCACTCATATAATGATGCCGTTCTGTTTGTAAGTGACTACAGTTTGAGAGTTCCCTCGAGAGACTTTTAAAACTAAAGGGAAATGGCTAAAACAAATGTGGGCCCTTAGTAGGAGACTGCTGGGAAGCAAATTCAGTGTTACACTCTCAGAAACAAAATCTGTTACTGGCATGGTAGCTTACCCTTTCGAGAAGTAGGCCAATAATAGACTAAGCACAAGAACAATACCAAAAGTATTTGATTTTTTTTTTTTTTAAGAACATACAAAATTTTATTTTCAAAAGGAAGATTAATGAAATGCCCAGATTAAGAAGTTCAGTTATATGTATACAACTATATACATGGGTAACATGGTGGCTCAGTGGTTAGCACTGTCGCCTCACAGCAAAAAAGTTGCTGGTTCAAGTCCCAGCTGGGTCAGTTGGCATTTCTGTGTGGAGTTTGCATGTTCTCTCCGTGTTGGCGTGGGCTTTCTCCGGGCGCTCCAGTTTCCCCCACAGTCCAAAGACATGCGCTATAGGTAAATTGAATAAACTAAATTGGCCGTAGTGTACGAGTGTGTATGGATGTGTCCCAGTACTGGGTTGCAGCTGGTAGGGCATACGCTGTGTAAAACAAATGCTGGATAAGTTGGCGGTTCATTCCGCTGTGGCGACCCCTGATGAATAAAGGGACTAAGCTGAAGGAAAATGAATTAATGAACTATAAACATATAGGGGCGGCGCAGTGAGTAGCGCTGTTGCCTCACAGCAAGAAGGTTGCTGGTTCGAGCCTCGGCTGGGTCAGTTGGCATTTCTGTGTGGATTTTGCATGTTCTCCCCGTGTTCGCGTGGGTTTCCTCCGGGTGCTCTGGTGTTCCCCACAAGTCCAAAGACATGCGCTATAGGTGAATTGGGTATGTGTGTGAATAAGAGTGTAGGGGTGTTTCCCAGTGATGTGTTGCAGCTGGAAGGGCATCCGCTGCGTAAAACATATGCTGGATAAGTTGGCGGTTCATTCCACTGTGGCGACCCCTGATGAATTAAGGGCCTAAGCTGAAAAGAAAATGAATGAATATATATATACAACTATTCTTTCATTATTTAAATAAATAACTGAAGAAAAAATAAAATAAAGAAAAAATTTTAAAAAATAAAAAGAGAATACATTTCTTTTTTTTCATTGCAATGAAGTAGTTTTTACATATAGGCTATAGACAAATACAAATTTCAAAAGAATAGTCAGAAACGATTGGAAAGCTGCTTTTTTTGTATATTTCTAAAAGTATTTTATATTTTTTAAGTACATAGAAAATTTAGTTGTGCAAGGTTCAAAAGAAAGATTATTGAAATATCAAGATTAAAATACAATTTTTTTTTTTTATATATATTTAAATTTCTGTTTAACAGAGAGATTTTTTTCAACATTTCTAAACATAATAGTTTTAATAACTCATTTCTAATAACTGATTTCTTTTATCTTTGCCATGATGACAGCACATAATATTTTACTAGATATTTTTCAAGAGACTAGTATTCAGCTTAATGGCCAATTTAAAGGCTTAACTAGGTTAATTAGGTTATTTAGGCTGCAGGGTTAGGCAAATCATTGTATAACGATGGTTTGTTCTGTAGACAATCCAAAAAAATATATTGCTTAAGGGGGCGAATAATATTGACCTTAAAATGGCTTTTTTTTTAAATTAAAAACTGCTTTTATTCTAGCCGAAATAAAAAAAATAAGACTTGTTATAAATAATAAATAAGACAGATAAGAAGAAAAAAATATTATAGGAAATACTGTGAAAAATTCCTTGTTCTGTTACACATCATTTGGGAAATATTTAAAATAGAAAAAAAATGAAATGAAATGAAATGTCAAGATTAAAACTTTTTTATTTATATATATTTACAAATATTCTTTTAGTATTTAGATAAATAACTGAGAAAAAAAAAGAAAATAAAAAACATTTTTAATAAATAAAAAGAGAATAAATGAACAAATAAATATTATGGAACTAATTATTTTCAGGTACAAAATGTGTGTCCTCAACTCTGAATGTGGCTGAATCAGGCACACTGCCAGGCCAAACCGTTTCGCTTTGCTTTCAGCACATGGACAAAAAATATGAACTGCCATCCTTTCGCCATTCTCTAATCTGGCACACAAGCACAAGTGCCACAGCTTTGTCCGCGTAAGGCCTCATTCAAAACAAACAACATGCGTCTGGATGAGCGAAAGGAGGCCTGTTTGTAACCCACAACAAATTAGAATATAAAAAGTGTCCCGAGTGCCAGGAGGTGTAACGGTGAGAAGTCTGCAGATGTCATGCTATGAAGAGGAGTGTGAGAAGCAAGAGGCGGCATCTCTTTTCGCGGGCCCACTTCACTGCTAATCCCACTTTATCCAAGAGAGCCGAGCTGTCAGATCTGGAGTCGGAGAACACAAAAGCAGAGCAAACATGAGGCTTTAGATACATTTTAATGACCATTTAACAAGTCGCTGGTCTAAGGCTAACAAAGGCACACTTATTCATTAAAATCCTCCCCCCTTGAAGAGCTGGACCCCTGGGATGTGGTTAACTAAAGTACGCAGTTCCCTTTCAGCTGGGTGAAAATACTTGTGCCTTAGAAAAGGAAGTTTTTTCAGAACAGGATTGGACAGCTGGGAACAAACTGCACAGTCAATATGAACAATGGGAACTGTTTAAGCATGTAAAACAACGCCTGTTTGAGTGACATAAGCCCCTTTGAGGACCTATTTGCATATGTACTTGTAATAAACAAGTAATTTACCTCATATGCCCCCCCCTACCCCCCAAAAAAAAAACAAGGGGAAAACATTTGAGTGTTTTGGTAAATGTCCAGCCTGTTCCTAATACTTTAAAGTGCTGGTTTAAATGAATAAAATCACAGCTGTGACAGTGTGATTGAGTAAATGTTTGATCTTATTTTCCTGTCATGTTTTTAATACACTCTCAGAAATAAAGGTACGAGAGCTGTCACTAGGGTGGTACCTTTTCAAAATGTACACATTTGTACCTAAATGGTCCCTATAGATACCTCAAGGATACATATTAATACCTAAAAAGTACAAAAGTGTACCTCTTAAAATTTGTAGGTACAAATATATGCTTTTAAGGTACCAATATGGACCCTTTAAGTACAAATGTGTGTCTTTTGAAAAGGTACCACCCCAGTGACAGCTCTTGTACCTTTATTTCTGAGAGTGTAGGGTCAAAGATGTATTTTTTTTCCCCCAAACCAAAGAGGAATTTAATGGTTTTTTTTCCATACTGGAATGGATTATTTAATTTTTGCTTGATTTTGAGTCTTTTTGTTGACATATTTTAGGTCATATATATCAATAATAGCATTCTAAACCACATTAAACATCTCTTTTTACATTCTTTAATATAATTCTGTAATATGGTTTGTAATTTGTCTTGCTCTTTCTTTTTAGTCACACAAGATAAATGTGATTCTTTCTTTAGGAATCAGACTGTTCACGTTATCCACCTTATTTATATAATTTCATTATCAGGTATTTCCCACACAGCTCATGTTTTTAAAAGGGCTAATTACCCTGGTATTTTTCTCATTCAGTTGTTAAATGATTATTAGTTATGAATCAAACCAACGAGGCGACACGGTGGCTGAGTGGTTAGCACAGTCACCTCACAGCAAGAAGGTCGCTGGTTTGAGTCCCGGCTGAATCAGTTGGCATTTCTGTATGGAGTTTGCATGTTCTCCCTGTGTTGGTGTGGGTTTCCTCTGGACTGTGGGGGAAACCGGAGCACCCAAAGATGCACTATAGGTGACTTAAATAGACTAAATTGGCCATAGTGTATGTGTGTGAATGAGTGTGTATGGATGTTTCCCAGTTCTAGGTTGCATCTGGAAGGGCATCCGCTGTGTAAAACATATGCTGGAATAGTTGGCGGTTCATTCCACTGTGGCGACCCCTGATGAATAAAGGGACTAAGCCGAAGGAAAATGAATGAATGAACCAAAACCAACCAACGAAGAGAATCACAAAATTACAAATTATGATTTAAAACACAGAAGTGAGGTATTTCACTTTGAGGAAAAGAACTACGATCCCACGAAGCATTGGATTTTACACATTAAAATTAAAAATTAAAATATATTAAACTAGGGCGTCACAGTGGCGCAGTGGGTAGCACGTTCGCCTCACAGCAAGAAGGTCGCTGGTTCGAGCCTCGGCTGGGTCAGTTGGCGTTTCTGTGTGGAGTTTGCATGTTCTCCCCGTGTTCGTGTGGGTTTCCTCCGGGTGCTCCGGTTTCCCCCACAAGGCCAAAAACATGTGGTATAGGTGAATTGGGTAGGATAAATTGTCCGTAGTGTATGTGTGAATGAGTGTGTGTATGGATGTTTCCCAGTGATGGGTTGCAGCTGGAAGGGCATCCGCTGCGTAACACATATGCTGGATAAGTCGGCGGTTCATTCCGCTGTGGCGACCCCAGATTAATAAAGGGACTAAGCCGAAAAGAAAATGAATGAATATATTAAACTACTTATTTAAAGCCACACCAAAGAAAAAATTATAGTAATTTATAATAAATACTAGTGTTGTTAAACCATAGTAAAGTGCATCATACTGCATATTAGTGTATTTACGAACACTTTGTAAAAAAAAATGCTACAGCATTAGTTTGACTGAAAAACTAATAAATACTGTAGTATACATAAGTTTTTATTACAGTAAACTGTGGTGTATTATATAGTTGTGGAAAACACAGTATTGGGTCATTTGTTTATATTGCTAGTTTTTGTATTACCAACTAGAATTACCACACCAGATTAGTTAAAGTTCTTTGTTATAGTATAATTGAAAAAACTATTGTATTTACTATAAATTATTATAGGATTTTTTTTTCCATGTAGGAAGTTGCATTTCTACCAACTATGTATTTCAAGTTTATTGCAACATATGTAAATAAGTACACGAATATTTAAGTATTTTGAGGATGTGATGCTAACTTCGATAAGTGGGCGGGGCTAACAATTTATTGTGACGCGCTTTTCTCTGTCTGCTACCTTTTTTTTTAAAGGGTTTTTATGGGTAATGTATTTTTATCCGTAGACCTACAGATTCCGCAATTTAAAGAAAACCGTTTCAATAAAAACCAGACTGGTTCAACAAAAGCACAGGTTAACAACAGTTCAGAACAGGTTTGTCTTGAAATATTTATAAGTTATTAAGAAAAAAAAAAAAAATGTTTTTACATGTAAAAAAATAAATGGAGTTTTTTTTTTCCGGTTCGACCGTTGTACTCGGTATAGGCCCTGAGTAAATCAGGCACATAAAAAAAGGCTTAGGCCTTGCGATATTTTTGATTTCAGAAAACAAAATCATCAGTTCTCACTGTTTGTTTTAAGAATAATTCAAACTGAATATATCAATCGCCATTAACAAAAAAAAAAGGGGTCATACTTGCGATTCTTGTTGCGTTCTATTTAAAAATGTATATTCAGTTTTCAGCTATACGTGCTATATACAGTAACACTTTACAATAAAGTTGTATTAGAAATAGCCTAGAGCCTACTTTCATTTATTCATCATTGTTAACGTTCATTATTAATTCATGTTAACAAGCATGAATTTGATTATGATTAATAAATGATATACAAGTATGGTTCATTATTAGTTCGTGTTAGTAATACATTAACATTAACTAATTAAACCTTATTTTAAAATGTGACCCAAATATAGCCTAGCCTATGTAATGCTCTCAGTCTGTCTATTACAAATAATACATTTAAATGTTGAACTATGATTAATATGTACAAGTATTATACATTATTAGTTCGTGTTAGTAATTAACTAACTAATAAAACATGTAAAAAAATTATATATATATATATATATATATATATATATATATATATATATATCAGCCTGTATATTGCACATATATTTACCGCTTGTGTTCCAGATTGCATTTGTCTGATTCTTATAGCCGTTCTTCATGCATTCGTCCACATATGATTTGGGGTCACAGCCTGACAGGAGGATTTCCCTGAGCAGGGCGATGTAAGCGATTGCCAGTCTTAGCGTGTCAATTTTGGACAACCTTTTCTCGTAGGGGAAGGTGGGCACGTGGCAGCGCAGCTCCTCAAACGCAGAATTAATGCTCAGCATCCTCTTCCTCTCCCGGATGTTGGCGGCGTGGCGCTGCACCTTGTACGGATGATGGGTCGTCAAGCACCGCTGATGCTGCTGGGTCATCTCATGGGGCTCGTCCAGTAAGGAGCTGTCCACTTCAGCACCGACCTCCAGCTGCGGAGACTGCGAGTCTAAATCCGTGAAGGTCAGCTGAGCCTCGGGAAACACCGACTGGCACCCGAAAGAGGACCAGGGGGAAAGCTGACCCGCCATTGCGCCGCAGTCAAACAGCAGGGTGTCCAGCTGAGAGTGAATCTGGGGGAAACTGGGGTCCATTTGGCCCCAGAACGCAAAGTCTGTGGATGCATCTTGAGCATCGAAATCAAAAAACAAGTCTTCCATATTTATTATTTATTTGTCTTCCTCAGATGCTGTGCTCTAGTCACCGTGTGTAAACTGGCCAGCCTATGGAGTATAATGAGCATTAAATAGCCCCAGGTCTCTCCGCAGGGGTGCTTGTCTCTATTCAACAGGCCTGAAAAGGAGCTCATTAGGGCGCGTGCCTCCTCCTAATGACTCTCTGGCGCTTTAAAGCGCTGGATGGTTGATCGGTTGATGCTCAGAGCACGTGTCCAATCATAAAGTTATCTTAAGCTGCTTCCTATAGTCGATTTAAGCAGTAGACTAATATTTGCTGCACCAACTGGACGCTCTTGAGTATTTGCTTCATGTTGTTGGATTGTTAGTTTAACAGTCTGGAAACACGGGTGGGTGGCCGAAGTCTAAAACACCTGTCTTAACTTGTAGTCATTGTGAGCTGAGATTAATTGTTCGAATATTAATAATTAAATAAATTAGATTTTTAAAAAAAAAGAAGGAAATATATAATAAAAATAAATAAATCTAAATTCATCCCGTCCCTGTTAAAATGACACGATTTATTTATTTATTATTTTTCTATATGCTCAACACAATGATTTAATGAATAATCTCATTATTTATTAAATAATTAGGAAATATATTATCGCCGCTAAGCCTGTTTAGTTCAGTTATAGGCTACTCAATTTCATCTTTGCATTATTGTTTTTAACAGGAAAAATACGTTTTTAAATAAAATATATGTATTATTGTATGCTGCATTGTAATACCTAAATAACCTTATTATTTTATACATTTGAATATTTTATTTGAAATATTTATCAATTTATCATTGCATTGTTTGTTGTATAACAAACACATCTGCAGTTAGTTAGGCTATTTTTAAACTCAAATATTTGCTTTGATAAAAGACTTTTATCAAAGAATAAAATTAGATTGATTTAAGTAAAGAATTGCAACAACATTTTGCATGTTTAACCAATTTAAAATATTTTATTTTATGCATTTAGCAAGGGATATGTTTGAGATTTTATCGCTGCGTTGTTTAACACGCAGGCGTGCACACTGCAGGTAATTATTGATAATTTGTTAATATTACTTATTAAAATATGAAATATATAAAAAAAATGTAATAAAGCCTGCATGGCTTATAACGACAAATACGTGCATATAAATTTTTTCGATATATATATATATAGTCAATTTGTACTGGATACAATACGAAAAAAAGTAAAAACTAAATTAATAAGTGAGCAGCTTATGTTTTTATAACATAATCACAGAAATCGGATCGTTGACAGAAACAAAATAATAAACATATTTTTCTTCAATTTAATTTGATAATTTATCTCCTAAAAGATTTTCAGTAGCCTATTGCTACAATACGCTTTTTGGCACCGTTAATATTTCTAAAGAAACACTATAATACAAAAGCCCAATCAATGTGTTTATAATTCAAATCCGCTGTATAATGCTTTTTTTTTGTCCCGAATTAAACGTCAGAGTCTAGAGAAAATGGTACGAGGCTTTAATAAAGGAATAGTGAAGTGGATTGCGAGGAAAGGCTTGTCAGAACCTTCTGCTCTACAGACAGCAGGCAGCCTGACACTGAAGAATACTGCTGTCAGATGCAGAGATCCAGCCATTCTTCAGCTCACAACAACACACTTAACTACTCCTTTAGACTTGGAAAGACCATAGGGTCCATCGGAGAGCTAGTAAATCTACACATCTTTGTTCCAAATTGAAATGGTCAATTTAGAACAAAATCTGTGCTGACTTAAAACAAGACACTGAATTGGCTCATGTGGTCCTTGAGTCCAGTGCAGCATCTGCGTATGATTAGTCTCTGTTTTAAGTTGTCATCTTGAAAGTTGTTTGCTGTGTAATACGGCACTTTCTAAAAATCCATAATTAAAACCAAAAGTTGTGTTGTTCAACACCTGGCTTTTAAATTGGCTGTCTCATCCACAGGCTTACTACTAGCCTATACACCTGTCATAAATAATATGACCAGACCAGAGTAGGTCTATGCAGAACATTTGAAAAAATATCAGATATTTTTTTTTCTGTGAAGACCACAAGCTATTGTTTTAAAATAACACTTGTTTGATAACTCTAAATTCACAGTGAAAACAATACCCCCATTGAATTGCACTTCTTAACTCCTAATGTTTAACACACACTCAATGCAATTTTGTTTTCAACACACTCAATGCATTTGTTGTTTCAACACATCCCATAATTTCTAAAAAATCTGCCTCTACCAAATGGTTGATATGTCGGTTTATGGTAAAAGTACCATAATTAATACATATACTATGAAAAATCTGAAAATATCAAGTGTAAGACCAAATTATAAAAAATAAAAATACTCAAAATAAAGCATTTTTGAATACTAAATCATCTTTATTTTTTGAAGTATGCCATAAAATATTTCAGATTCTCATTTAACATGTTTTCTTTTCTTTTTTTTTCACAATAAAACCAAAATCAAGTGTAGTAGAGAAACAGGATTATGTTTGTTAGATTTGTTTTGGTAAACCAACAATGCTGTGTAGTATAAACCGTTATTTAAAACAGTCATTATTTAAAACAGTCAAAATATGGTCAACCATTTTGCAGAGCAGGCTGTTAAAGGGACACTTAAGTGACTTTAAAAAGATAAAAAATGTTCAATATGTGGCAGTTGTAAATAATTATTATCATTGTTTACCAAGTTTGATCAAGTTTACCGTTTGTTAATTAGTTGAATTTGGCAGCAACAATACTAAAAGTAGCCTATTATAAACGACCTTCTGCAGTCCGCCGAAGTGATACGATAATAATTTAAAGCAAACCTTAATAACGCTAACATTATTTGCAGCGAACATTTCAAATGAAAGCCGACGCAACACTGGTGGGAACTTTTATGTGTGCGTTAATTTGAGCGTGCATAGTCAAATTTGCATCCGTTTCTCACACAAATCTTTTAGCTTCTGGTATTTTTAAATAAATCATTGTGACTGCACATTATCGTCCTGTAAAACTTTTATATGGTGTATTTTAAAATATTGCTAGTTCTCAGGGGCGTAGCGGACATTTTAAAAGTGGGGGGGACAGCTGAATGAGATCCAAAAGTTTGTTCATATAATTATTAATCACCTGTTTCTAAATGGTCTGGCTCTAAAAGTGAGGGGGACGTTACATTACTTTTAATTTGAGACAAACAGGATCTTTCAATTTTGTTAAAATAAAGGTAAACTTAAATTTTAAACAATATACGTACCAAAACACAAGAAGTTAGTTTCAAATTTTAGTTTCAAATCTTCAATTTCATACATAACATAAATTATTTAAAACATTTAATTGTTTCTTAAGCATGTGCAATTGGCAGATAAATAAAACCTGCTTTAGTTGAAAATTTATTTGTTATTATGCAGAATTGGCGGTTCATTCCGCTGTGGCGACCCCAGATTAATAAAGGGACTAAGCCGAAAAGAAAATGAATGAATGAATGATGCAGAATATCTAAATAATATATACACTATCGGTCAAAGGTTTGGGATCAGTAGGATTTTTAAATGTTTTAAAATAAGCTTATCCTGCTCACCAAGGCTGCATTTACTTTATCAAAAATACAGTACATATTGTAAAATGTTACTGCATAATAAAAGTAGTTTATTATTTCATTTAATATTTTATTCCAGTGATTTTAAAGATGAATTTTCAGCTTCATTACTCCAGTCTTCAGAGTCACATGATCCTTCAGAAATCACTCTAATATTAATTATTATTATTGTTGTTGTTGTTATTATTATTAATGGTAATAGTAATAAAAGCAATAATAACTGGAGTAATAATTTCACTTGAAACTACATACAATAAGAAAGCAGTTATTTAAAACTGTTATAAATACTTAACAATTTAACAATTTTTTTACTTATAATTTTCTTTTAAAAAAAACATGAAAAAACTGACCCCAAACCTATATATACATATAAATAAATTGTATATAAACACACATAAAGATGTCTTGATAAGTGATAAAAGTTCTTCTTTAGTCTAATAATAGAATTATTCTATTAAATATATATTTATCTCTGAATTGATTTATACAGAGCTGTTGAATTTATGTTCAGTATTTAAGGCGCATATATTAATAACAGTAATTATATTGTCTAACAATGAACAGTAATCCTTTACTTTACTTTTTCAATGGCAAAATAATTGAATTTAATGTAAGTAATTACGCCCAACACTGGTTCAGTCCAGATTTTATACTGGTATTCATTCTAAATAACTATAGTATCAAAAACAACTTAATAATAATAATAATAATAATAATAATAATGGTGTTTGGTCCATTGAAGTAACCGCAGATAAGAGCTGTAATAGCTCCAGTCACATGTCAGACATGCTCTGCTGTGTTTAAAAGGCATGAGACGTGATTGTTCTGCGCTGTTTACCTCAACACACTCGGAGAACAATCAGTTTTATCAGTGCTTGGTGATTATATACTTTGAACTCTCCTCTAAGTGACTGGGGTCACGGTCAACTTAGATTACTGCAATGCATTTGTTTACAGCACTTTTTTTTACTCTCACTGATTTTGTTTTTCAATGCATTGCTTTCAGTGCCCTTGCTAATAAGCCATAGTGTTTGGCAGGCTACGCAGACCAGAACAACCGAATGTGTCTACACTAATCTCCGGTCTAGTGAACACGTACAGGATTTGAGCAAGAGGAACCAAATGTAAATGATGTTGTTTAATCACTGCGGGTCGAGGTGGGTGTCATGCCAAAGCCAACTGTTGTTCAGGTTACTCACAGAATGACCTCAGTGTTAAAGGGATAGTTTATCCAAAACTGAAAATTCTCTCTTCATTTACTCACCCTTCACTTTTCACAAACCTGTTTGAGTTTCTTTATTCTGATGGACAAAAAAAGAAGATATTTTGAAGAATGTTGGAAACCGGTAACCATTGACCTCCATCTAAATCTTATTTTGTGTAAAATGGAAAAAGAAACAAGGTTTGGAACCACTTGAGGGAGACAACATAGTGAATAAATATAGTTTTTTTTGGGATGAACTATCCCTTTTAAGTAGTGTGTTAGCATTTGTATATAGATTTAACAAGGCTCCTTTAGGACATTGTTGAATATTATTGAAGAAACTGTTAAAAATAAGGTAGATTATAGCAAACTGTGCAGATTAAATGGATGTTTGCTTTGAATTCTTAAGTTTAACATTTGAAGGCTTTGTGTTTGTCAGAAATTGTTTTAATTATGTGGCCTGTCTGAGTACTAGATTCTAATTGGGGTTTAAACTACTGAATGCACAGGAAGTTTAATATCCACATTTTTCCTAAGCCCTATACATGATGCTTTGAGTGAACAAAAGTAACGTTTGTTAAAGTATCATCAATTTATGAATAAAACTTTAAAGAATGTACTTAGTAGGTAATTATTCACTAATTATAGATTATAAATTAAAATGTCAGAACCCTGTTTTTTTGGGCAGGTAAAGTATTTATTTTATCCTTAAATAAATAAATAAAACAAAAAGTTTGCATGTTAAATTGATAGTTCATTCTAAAATTTAAATTCTGCCATCATTTACTGAGGATGAAACTCATAGAAGTTCATAAAAGTAGAGTGTGAGTAAATGATGATGGAAATGGTCATTTTTGAGTGAACTATCCCTTTAACATTTCTCCATTTCTCATATACAATCACATGAAATTCAGGTAAACACGCCAAATATTACATCGTTTTTTGCATGTTACAGTGTTTTCTTTTGAATTAGTTTGACTTGATTAATAATCTTATAAACTCACAAACTGACTGATTTGCAAACCCTGCCATCTAATACACTTTACAGTATGTTATTAGTAATAAATTATGATAATAAAAAAGCACTATTTTATCTCTGTATAGAATGCTAGCTATAACAAGCCACAGCTGACAAAAATAGCACTTCTTTTACCCTTCTGATCAAAAATTGCTCTACAAACATCAACAATATATACTGTATATTTGTTTTACACTACACTCAAAAAATTAAGTTTGCTGTTTGTTCAAACTACTTATTTGAAATAAGCTGAAACAACACAATTCCTGAGTTAAGAGGACAACTTAATTGTTTTATGTTCAATCAACCTAAATTTGTAAAAACTAATAAGCTAACATAATTCCTTCATGTTGTCCCTACACAAATCGATTGCGTGGAACCCGATTTTTTTTTTTTACAATGTACATTGATGTGCATTACACAATTTTATAGCTGGACATACAGCAAAGTTACTTACTTCATGCCACAGGTCAAAAGTTTGCACATTCGCACGATTTGCATTTGCTTTGTATTGCTCTGTACGCTTGCTGGCGACTTTTCCTTCACTATCTGCTATAACTCAACCCCTACAAAACAAAAAAGAGAAAATTAATTAAAGTTTAAACACTATTTATATTTGTCCACAAAACTCATTTCCAGCACTTAAGCAAAACCCACAAGATCAAACTGGTTCTCGAGATCATGACAAACAAACCCAGCGAAGCGTGTCCAAACGTTTGACTTGCATTGTGTTTGCGCTTTGTGTTGCACTTGTTGGAATTAATTCTGTCTCATCGCATTAGCAATGCAAACGAGCTGATTGTCCAAGTCATTTGTTTGTGCCGCATATGTGTGTGTTTGGCCTGCTGGATCAGCGCCTTGATCTGGCCAAATAAACAAAACGTCTAAACAATCAGTGCGCCTCCTCACATTCCAGGTGCACATTTCACTTAGTAATTGAGTTCAGAGAGACAAAGAGAGGAAACAACATCCTTGTTTTACAGTTTAGACAACCTTGATATGCAAGACTTGCCTTCGGGTTTGGTTTAATATAATCAGAGTGTGTTGGAAGACTAAATGAAACCTGATGAGCTTTTCACAAAGTCATCAAGCTGGCTGTTGCAATAATTCAGATGTGTTGAGATATGTTTTTTTTGTCTCTCCTGTGCAATGCATTTTCATTTTTAAGCTATATGATTCTAAATATTCATTCATTTTCCTTCGGCTTAGACCCTTATTTATCAGGGTTCGCCACAGCAGAATGAACCGCCAACTATTCCAGCATATGCTTTACACAGCGGATGCCCTTCCAGCTGCAACCCAGTACTGGGAAACCCCCAAACACTCTCACATTCACACTCATACACTACGGCCAATTTAGTTAATCCAATTCACTTATGCTGCATGTCTTTGGACTGTTGGGGAAACCGGAGCACCAGGAGGAAACCCACACGAACACGGGGAGAACATGCAAACTCCACACAGAAATGCCAACAGGTCCAGCCGGGACTCGAACCAGCGACCTTCTTGCTATGAGGCGACAGTACTAACCACGGAGCCACCATGCCGCCGATTCTAAATATTCATGTTTTAATAAATTTGGTCCCACTTTATTTTAATGTACAATTAATACTATTAAGAAACCATTAACTAAGACTTTTAGCTCAATAAACTGCTGGTTAGTAAGATAGTAGTTGGTTTTAGGTATTGGGATTAGGGATGTAAATTAAGATCATACTTTATAAGTGCTAATAAACAGTTTATATCTTAAAAGTGGACAGGTAATAATAAGTCAGAAGTAAATGGTGTAAATTTTTACTTTATAGTGTTATCAAAGATTTACATTAAAATTAAAGGTTGTGTATTTGAATATTCCATTCATCGAAAATCATAAAATAAATAAATAAATCATTGATGTTTCTGGAACTATATAAAAAAGCAGAACACTGAAGATAATAATTATAAATGTTTTTTGAGCAGAAAATGGTCATATTAGGGACTATTCACACAGAGTGCATGTTTGCATGTAAAAACAAGAGACACAACATTTAGGAATGGTTAAAAAAATGTGCCTCCTCTCCTCTTTTTTTTTTTTTTTTTTTTTTACAAACGCTTGCAGTGCTTGCCTCATCTCTGAGCTCTTATGATTGGCCCACTGTATTTGAATCATCATTGATGAGCGGCATTATATGTTAAAGTTAAAATTCTTTTAATTTGACAGTCTTTGTTTATAAAGTATACTAGAAAATTTAAGGTAGCAGCTAATTTCTAAGTTGAATCAAATTATCTTTACATATCATTTCAACTTAAATTACATTAAACTTGTATTCCATTGTATAACTTAAATAAAATTAAGTTGAAACATGGTTAATTAATAAAACATGCTGTATATTTTACAATGATATGTCCCTGATTTAAAAAACAAAAAAGCAATAATGGTCACAAAATATTCCACTCCACCTTTGAGATAGATATTTGAATGCATTTAAATAAATATAAAGTATATTTTGTGCGCTATTTGTAATGCATGTCATGACGACAATTTTTATGTTTATCATAACTTATTAAAATAAGTTAATCATGTTTGAAGTAAATTCTTAGGTTATAAAAGCTGTTTTAAATCAGTTTCAAGTAATTTAAGTTAAAATGACATATGCAGGGCCCGACAGAGTCTGAATCTTTTCTGAACAGAATATTGTAAAAATGTAAATAAATTAAATAAATAAAAAAGTGGATTTATGCGTAATGATTTTGAAAGTATAGGAATTAAAAACTTACATGAAATAAAAAAAAGTTCAAAGTTTACAATGCAGATCCTATTAGAGCCATTTGTTTTGTAAACAAAGTGGTAATTCTCGAATATAATAAATCCACTAAAAGACAAATCCATTTACAAACTGTATTGTACATAAATGATTAAAAAATGTACATATTATTCAATAATATTACTGAAATTAATATAAAAACCAAAAAAAACACACATTTACATAAGCAAATACATAGACTCAATGATGGGCTCAAAAATGTGCAGTGTTCTGCAGATTTCTATGGGTGCAGATTCTGTGTGCGGACATGTAAAAAAATTTTTAAAGTGTACCCCCAACAATGAGTTCATACAGACATCCAGAAGCTAGACCACAAACTCTTCCTCTCAATAAAACTAGGGGACACTTTCCATCACTCTGTCCTATCTGGAAAACACATCAGGCTTATAAAATCTTCTTGCATAAACAGTTCTCCCGTGGGCTGGACAGAAACACCACAGAAGAGGCCACAATATGACAGCCACCTTCAAAAATCGAAACACGAACAAAACCTTATAAAGATAGTCTCATTTACTCTTGTTTGGTCTATTTGCAATAATTTCAATAAGGTTCTATTAAAACTGTCATTTAATATCAAGGATAACAACAGTGCAGCCAGTAAATGAATAAACAGTGTACACCAGCCTTCTCCACTACTCTCCTGTCTGCCTGAATTGCTGGAATGTTCCACAATTTTGAAATATTATGACTTTTATTCTTTGTTAAGTTGCTTTGACACAATCTACATAGTAAAAAGTAATACAGAAATAAAGATGAACTGAATTGTAAAATGTAAATCTAATAAAAATACCTAATTAAGCACGCAGTGGACACTGAAACAGCTCACTGTGTGTTGAATCCAACCCAGGCTCATTCTGAAAACGTACCGCTATATACATTTCTGGAGAGCGCCAAATGCGTCCCAGGAGGTATGTTTTTTGCAGTTTTTGTTTTCGCGAATCCGCCAGAGGCCGCTATGTACGCTTTTTAAGATCTCAAATTTCTCTCGTGAGTGCCATTCGTGCTTGCTGTTTTCCCGTAAATCCACCAGTCAGGCCACTGTCGACTGACTGACTGAATGATCGACTGACCCACCCTCCTCCTTCCCTAAACCCAACCAATAGTGTTTTCAAAAGCACATATTGACCCGGCCACCCACTTCCCTAAACCCAACCGACAAAAAAAGCAAAAGCAATCCAGAAAAAGAAAAGCCCTTGCCACAGCCTGATTTCTACCATGTTTTCAGATTTTACCACATTCTCACCCTGTTATTGACTTGTTTATTTTATTTTTTGGCTTCTGTTTTTGTCTTACCCGCTTTATGGAACCGTTCTTCACCGGATTCGAACCCCGTCGTCGTAGTCAACTCCTCTCTGCGTCTCAAGTTCGCCGACGGCGCGAACTACTGGACAAACTTGTCATCCACACAGAGGTAAGCGGTCAGCTGGTAAGTGTGAAAAGGAACGGCGTCATACCGCCCTCTAGCGTTCGTTTTAAAGACGAAATACAGCCATACGTACTTCTGGCTACATAATTCGCAATCTCCAGAAACGTATATAGGGCTACGTTTTCAGAATGAGCCTATGTTGCTTGAATCTGATCCTGTCTGTTAAAAAGATAAATCTCTTTATCTCTCAGAGGCTTTTTGGATGGAGGTGTTGATTGTTATAGCAGATCTCCAACCCTTGTCTTCAGGGTCAGAGGTCAAAGCTCTCATTCAGTCTCTGTGTGGCTGAAGGAAAAGACACTGTCCAGAAACTGAATATATACCGTCTCGTCCTGAAGAACTGATGGCGCTGACAGGTCATATGTGAATGTTTAGATCCCTCTTTTATCGATTCTCTATAGGATAAAGACCTGAGGGCTCTTGTCCAGGTCACAGGTGCAGTTTATACACTGGATGCGGATTGAAAAATCCTCAGATTAACATTAAAGGAGATCACTGTGGTGTTGTTTGTAGTTTTGAGAAGACGGACTGTTCTGTCGTGCAGAACTTGGTCACTTCAATCTGAGGACAATAATATAGAAAAGAATATAAATTAATAAAATAAAAATAAATAAAAATAAATAAAAGATGAGACATGGGAGAAAAGTTTCTTTAACCATTTAAAATCACAATAGGGCAACACGGTGGCTCAGTGGTTAGCACTGTTGCCTCACAGCAAGAAGGTCGCTGGTTCGAGTCCCGACTGGGCCAGTTGGCATTTCTGTGTGGAGTTTGCATGTTCTCCCGGTGTTGGCATGGGTTTCCTCCAGGTGCTCCGGTTTACCCCACAAGTCCAAAGACATGCGCTATAGGTGAATTCATTCATTCATTCATTCATTTTCTTTTCGGCTTAGTCCCTTTATTAATCTGGGGTCGCCACCACTGCACCACCATGCTGCCCCTATAGGTGAATTACTAAACTGTCCGTAGTGTATGTGTGTGAATGAGAGTGTATGGGTGTTTCCCAGTGCTGGGTGCAGCTGGAAGGGCATCCACTGTGTAAAACATATGCTGGATAAGTTGGCGGTTCATTGCGCTGTGGCGACCCCTGATACATAAAGGGACTAAGGAAAAGCCGAAGGAAAATAAATGAATGAAATCACAATACAAAAGTCCAAATAGATAAATAAATACAGATAAAAAAAAGTTATTTTAAATTATTTTTTTATTATTATTTAAGAAGAAATTATATTGTGCCTTTTATATTTTAAATATAAATATCAAATACAAAACTGTAATAATATTTTTTTTATTATTCGTGTGTTTGAAAATGTAAACAAATTATTATTACAATTATAGTATTATAAAATGTAAGAATAAAAATAACTATATATTATTTGCCTTTTTTGTTATATGATTATACTTTAAGTCAAGTCAAGTCAAGTTTATTTATATAGCGCTTTTCACAATGTAGATTGTGTCAAAGCAGCTTAACAGTTCTAGTAGAGTCCAGATTGCAGAGTTAAAGTTTTTAGTGTAGTTTAGTTCAGTGTGGTTTAAATTTCACTGCTGGAAGTTCAAACACTGTAGAGCAAATCCACCGAAGCACAGCTCCACAAGTCCCGATCCAAGCAAGCCAGTGGCGACAGTGGTGAGAAAAAAATAAATAAATCACCAATTGACCAAGTGAAGGGGAAAAAAAACCCTCTAGAGTAACTAGGCTCTGTTGGGCACGACCATTATTCTTCTGGCCAAACTTGCTGTGTGGAGCTGCAGTCTAGGCGCCAGAGGCTGAAGAAGCTGGACGTCCATCGTGGAGAAGCTGCAGGTGTGAGTAGGGCACCGGCGGGAGGTCTGGCTGGCCCGCAGGATCAATGCGGGGACTCGTTTGTCACAGTGGTCATTCAGGAATCAGTCTCATGCACTCCATTTCTCCATGACCACCACAGCATCAGCTCGGGATACGACCTGGTCCAGGATTATGGTTATCTTGGGATCATCTCTTCACAGGTCTTGGATCGCATCAGTGGTGCTGCATAGTCTCTAGGGACCTCGGAATGAGTATCCCCAGGTGGAAATAGAGGATAAAGAAAATAATTAGCGTAGCTGCTGTTCATAGTGTATTTAAATGAGATGTAAAAATGGAGTGTTATAGATGAAAATAGCAGTTAAATAAACAAACATAGAAACAAACATGTAAAGCACATGAGAGTTTCTAACACAATGTCTGGTGTATTGAGGACTTTAGCTCTTTTATTATAATAAAATACAAAATACATATCCAAAATAAAATGCATAAACATATGTATAATTTAAGAATGATTATCTATCTATCCATCCATCCTTATCCAAAATAAAATCCATAAAAATATGTATAATTAAGAATGATTATCTATCTATCTATCTATCTATCTATCTATCTATCTATCTATCTATCTATCTATCTATCTATCTATCTATCTATCTATCTATCTATCTATCTATCTATCTATCTATCTATGAACAAATAAACAATGTATTTTATATATTGACATTTATAACATAAATGTAAAATAATACAAAATTGAAATAATAAAAATAATATTGTTTTGTAAAAATATGTGTATACTGTATTTTTGGTTTAGTTTAAGGAGGGAGAAATGCATTTTGTGCAACTTCAGTGACATTAAATCAAACTACTTGCTTGAAACGTACATAAAACAACACAGAAAAGAAAAAAAAAAAACTTTGTCAACAATAAAAGGTTTTTATCAATCAAAATCAGCTTGGCACAAAAATAGAGGTGGCACATGCCCACAGACATAATGGCTCTGTTGGAAGACTTAAACTAGAAAACATGAAACTCTTTAGAAACCTCCTAACAATGATCAATTTGGTAGATCTATAAAAAAAAGATGATAGTAAAATCATTGTGCCATGTTCCTGGAGCCTTAAAGACTCTCGCAAAGACATTATTAAAATGACTCAGCCCATGAAGAACTGCTTATTTCATCCCCAAAACATTGATTCAATGACTCACATCAGTGTTTAAAATGTCTTTCTCATGAACAATCAGTGATTGAGTAAAGCCCTCGTGAGTCAGTGTGGCAACGGTTGGTAAATCATAGATATCATTAGTACTGGTCATAGGTTTCAGATGAAATCATCCAAACATAAACAACAAGAGAGTTTCATTATTGGCTTGTTATCAGACAGCTTCGCCTGATAATAGATGAGGCACTAAAATACAGTTTTGGAAACAAAACTGGACAAAGAGTATGCCATAAATCTGAGGCCATTTATTTAGACAGTGCTTTATTTTATCAGATTATCTGGTTAATTTTATTTGTGTATTAAAAGTTGATTTAGGGGTAATAATGCGGTAAAGCATCAGGAAGATGCCATTAGACTCCTGAGGTAAACACTGTGTATATCAGCTGGCATTCAGGAGAAGATATAGATGTATTTTTTGGAAATAAAAAATTTGTGATTTTGGTAAAGCTCTAAAAAAATAAAGTAAGGAAGGAGAACAGGTTTCATATAAAAGAGTAATGACTGCTCTATAACCTCCCTTCACAATTCCTGAATGACAAATACTGTATTGTGAAATTAATTTCTTGTTATAGGTCGAACTTAGATGTCACTTAAAACAATCTTGTAGAAATATGTAAATCAGAGTTGGAAATTCAATGACCCACGAACAAATATTAAAGTTAAAGATAAAAGAATAAGAGTTCAAATGTTCAAATGTCCCATGAAACAAACTATTAAATTCAAGTTTATTTGTATAGTGCGTTTTCCACAATAATTATCATTCCAAAGCAGCTTTGCAAAAGGTGCATGTTATTACATCAAAATCAAAAAGAGTTAAGGTGTTGCACTGTAAGCAAAAAACCCCAAAAGAAAATCTGTAACGGTAAAAACAAAAACAGCAGCTGCTGTTGCTGAAATTTCATTCATTCATTCATTTTCCTACGGCTTAGTCCCTTATTCATCAGGGGTCGCCACAGTGGAATGAACCATCAACTATATCAAGCATATGTTTTTTACGCAGCGGATGCCCTTCCAACCGCAACCTAGTACTGGGAAACACCCATACACTGTCGCATTCACACACACTCATATACAACGGCCAATTTAGTTTATTCAAGTCACCTGTAGCTCATGTCTTTGGATCGTGGGGAAAACTGGAGCACCCGGAGGAAACCCACGTCAACACCGGGAGAACATGCAAACTCCACACAGAAATGCCAACTGATCCAGCCGGGACTCAAACCAGCGACCTTCTTGCTGTGAGGGAACAGTGCTAACCACTGAGCCCCCGTGCCGCCATATTTCAAATAAAATCTGGAAAAACAAATGTAAAGAAGCCACAAACAATCTCCTTTAATGTCCATTTGAAAATGATGCAACAGCTACCCGTATTAAGTCTATATTAAAGAAGAGTCTTTAGGCATTTTAATGAATCCCACTGAAAAATGCATCCCAGAGGAAAAGCCACACTTTTTTTTCTTTTTTTGCACGCCAGGCTGACATCTGAGAGCAATTTGGAAGTCTGCATGGTTGGAGTGGAAAGGATAAGTTGGCGGAAGTAAGTGGCAGGTCTGCAGTGGGTCTCTAGAGCCCAGCGGGGCACAATGCCAGCCTGTTTGCACTTGCAGCCTTAAGATACGGGGAGGCATTTGCTTGAAAAGCACAGATGCAGTAATGCAAAAAAAAAAAAAAAAAACATTGTGTAAACCTAGAGTGGGCGGCGCGGTGCGCATTGGGTAGCGCTGTCACCTCACAGCAAGAAGGTCGCTGGTTCGAGCCTCGGCTGGGTCAGTTGGCGTTTCTGTGTGGAGTTCGAATGTTCTTCCCGTGTTCGCGTGGGTTTCCTCCAGGTGCCCCGGTTTCCACCACAAGTCCAAAGACATGTTGTAAAGGTGAATTGGGTAAGCTAAATTGCCCGTAGTGCATGTGTGTGAATGAGAGTGTATGGGTGTTTCCCAGTGATGGGTTGCAGCTGGAAGGGCATCTGCTGCGTAAAACATATCCTGGATAAGTTGGCGGTTCATTCCGCTGTGGTGACCCCTGATTAATATAGGGACTAAGCCGAAAACAAGATGAATGAATGAATGAATGAATGAATAAACCTAGCGTTCCTGCAGTTCTGTATCACAACAGCAAATCAAGCAAGATCATCACTTTCTTTTTCAAGTTAGAGAAAAGTCAGACTAAAAACTTATCAACTTAAAATTACTTTTAGTATCATGTATCATGACATGTGAAGGAGGTATATTAAAATGTACACTGTAAAAAACGCTGGGTTCCACACAATCAGTTTGTGTTGGGACAACATGAAGGCATTAAGTTAACTTAATAGTTTTTACAAATTTAAGTGAATTGAACATAAAAGATTTAAGTTGTCCCCCGAAAAACGTAAGAATTAAATTGGTTCAGCTCGATTTGAAAAAGTAGTTTGAACAAACAGCAAATGTCATTTTTTAAAATATGAAGTATGTTATAGCCTGTAAAAAATGCAAGGTTCCACACAATTCATTCATGATGTCCAAACCCAAATCATTCATTCATTCATTCATTTTTCCTTCGGCATTCATTCATTTTCCACCGTGCCGCCCACAACCCAAAACGATTAAGTTAACCTAACAAATTTACGTGGATTGAACATAAAACAATTAAGTTGTCCCCCCAAAAAAATCCAGCTCATTTTAAATAAGTAGTCTGAACAAGCAGAAAAATCATTTTTGAGTGCCTATAAATAGTCAAGCACGCCCTCTGTTTTCTCTCGACTTTCAGCATCCCCCCGCCACCCCAACGTCACATCTTTAATCCAAATTCCTATTTAAATCAGAGCGGGGGAGTGTTCTGAGGTCAGGCTAGAGACTGTGCTCAGACCCTTATCTCTCGCTCTCTCCTGACCCTCTCAAAATTTATTTATAAAACATCAATTAAATTGCGACAAACCTGAATGCTTCTTGGTGGATCTTGTAGTGAAAACTCACTCACTATCCTTCGACTTGGTCCCTCATTTATCAGGGGTCGCCACAGCGGAATGAACCGACTGTTACTTTGGCATATGTTTTATGAGGCGGATGCCCTTCCAGCTGCTGTAGTAAAAGCTAAAACTGATAAAATATATTAATATCGAGATTGGTCAATGAATAAATTAATTTGCTCTTGATGTTGAATGCCTCATATAATATAAAATAATAATGTTTATCAAATCGTACAAACAGCAAAACTAAGTTGCACCACCAACAGGAATAAAAGTTACAAAATGATTAATTTAGTTACAATCTGGAGCCCTGAAAGTGTCCTTAAAGAGGTAGTTCACCCAAAACTAAAAATTCTGTCATAATTTACTCCCCTTTTACTTGTTCCAAACCTTTACGAGTTTCTTTCTTCTGTTGAACACCAAAGAAATAAAAATGTATAACCTGTACAAACCTGTAACCATTGACTTTCATAGTATTTGTTTTTCCTATGGAAGTCAATGGTTACAGGTTTTAACATTTAAAAAAATACCTTCTTTTGTGTTTACAGCTTTCTCGAAATATCTTCTTTTGTGTTCAACAGCAGAAAGAAACTCATAAAGGTTTGAAATCAAATAGTGAAAAACAATTCATTTTTGGGTGAACTATCCCTTTAAGAGTTACCAATTCCACTAATATTTTTATGACTGTGGCCGATGGAAACCCAACCCTCCTCTAAACATGAAAAATAAAAAATAAATAATCATAATATGCTCATTACAAAATCTACTAATATACAATTTGCACGCTTATACTGTTTGCTTCATTGTTACAGCAAGTCATTTTGCTTCAAATATGTGGCAGTTTCCACAGACATTTTCTCCAAAGACCAACACAAAGAATCATCCTCAACAGAAGCCAAATAACCATAATTGCTCAACACCGCAAGCCTTGAGGTCTGGGAAAAGGTCAAGTCTATTGTGGTAACGCTTTAATTTAACTCGGTAAGGAGGAGTTGTTTAACACAAGCTACAAGTATGACAAAAAGAGCTGCTGTTTTGCACAGCATTAGATGAGTGGAGGATCAAGTCATTATATTTAGAGGCCAGCAATTAAAAGCCAGCTTTTGGCCACAAATTTACTGGGATAAATGTAAGACTAAGCTAAAGACTTGATGTACTTTAAAGAGAATTGAAGAACAAATTGGTATCATGTTATTTAGAACAATATCTGAAAGGTTTGTTCTGACTGGTAAATGCTTTTGAACTACCATTGGTTCATTACTTAATAGGTAGGTGTGGCTTTGGGGCTCCACCTACTTTGATTTTAAAAGTTTTCCTCTGTTTAGACTGGTAAAGGGA
The DNA here is from genome assembly GCA_903798115.1 of Danio jaintianensis. NCBI lineage: Eukaryota > Metazoa > Chordata > Actinopteri > Cypriniformes > Danionidae > Danio > Danio jaintianensis. Next base: position 25,897,118 of record CAIGQV010000001.1, on the reverse strand, counting down.
TAGTTCACACAAAAAAGAAAGTTACTAAAATGAGAATATCATTTATTATCTCTCATGTGGTTTTAAATTATTATGAGTTTCGAAGAATGGTGGATGCTGGCACTTATTGATTTACATGGTAGGAAAAAAAGTACTATGGAAGTCAATGGGTGCCAGCATTCTACAAAATATCTTCTTTTGTGCTCAACTGAAAATACTCAAATAGATTTTGAACAAGTGAAGGATGAGAATTTTCAGAATTGTTATTTTTGAGCGAACTATCCCTTTAAAGGTGCTGTATGTAAGTTTTTGACTCATAAGCATAAAGCATAAAAATACCATAATATGTTTGCAGATATTTAAGAAACATGCTAAGTGAACATTCTTGATTATCTGAAAAACAATGCTGAAGTCAGTTATTCTGCTTTGAAAATGTCTGTTACTTGCCTGAACGGCTGTCTTTGTTTTGGTTCTTTTAACCCGCCCACTGCCACTTTTAGCCAATTATATTTCAGCACCCTGTGTTGCCTTGCTGGAAAACAGCATATTTCATTCATTAATTCAGAAAGGCTCTCAAAGCATACGTCCATGACTGAAATGCGACCTCTGGTGGACAGTAACAGACTCCGAAATGAGACGCAGATTCAGAGTTACACATGAGGTTATTAATTAGCAAATAATATAAATATTATGAACATAAACATTAGGTGAGCAGGTTATATTGTAACCCTGTGTCCTAACAACACGCTACGTGCCGAGATTTAAATTCCAGAAAAATTCCAGTGATATACAATTTGGCTGTTTGCACCAGACGAAACACGACAGAAATTTAAATACAGCCATTCAGAAGCACAGAATATGCACTCACTCAATACATATTAAACCTCTTTAACATTATTAAATGTACATGCTGAATCACTGTGTTGGTTTTGAGTCACAGTTCTTAAGTTCAATTTCAAAAGGTTTATTTTATTTTCAAGATCTGAGGTAATCTTCTGCTGCTGCTTTCAGTAGTATGGCACTAAATCTCATGTAAAATGGCATTGAAACTCACATTGTTAGCATTTAACACAGAATAAAGCACATGAGGTGATCATTGTCAAAGTTGTTCAGCTGCAAGAAATAAAAGCCATTTCTAATATATCAATTCAAGGTGTTGGTTAGGACGAAAACTCCTTTTAATATGGTAAATATTCCTTCTATCGCGTGCCGTTGCTTTTATAGAACACTATTTAAATCAGCCTTAAATCAGCCTTTAGGCTCGATAGTCAGACTCGCTCCTGTTGGTCCTCAATCTGGCAATCTGTGCTTGCGTTTGTTTTGATCCAGGAATGCAATACCTACTTCAACCACTGGGTGTCAAACTTACATACTGCACCTTTAAGATCGATGTGCCCAAGTGAAAACTAACACTGACAAACGGCTACATTTTTTATGACTATAAAATGTCAAATTAAATAATTAATAAACAAAATTAATAATTTTAAAAAAATCTAAATGCATAACATTTTTGTTAGACAACTAAAAAACAAAAAATGATTGAATAAGATTTAAAAGAAAAAACAACATTAAAATAAAAAAAATATTTCATTAAAACAAACAAGTAAATAAAACAGTATTATAATGAACACAAAAAATAATAAAATATATAATATAATAAAACTATTTTTTACAAGTAATATTTACAGTATATTACTTGAAAACATTTCTAAACATTTATAATAACAATTTATAATATTTATAATAAAACAAAATTCTGTGACAGCTTAGAAGACAAAAAACATGGTCTAATGAAGAAGCAATAGAAAAGGATGGGTGAATGTTCTGTTAAAATTGCCAGTACTATTGTATCTATATATATAAAAAAAAAATCTTTTTTATTAAACATTCAAATATAACTTGCGTTCGATTCAAAGTATGTACAATAAACTTATTTTATTTCTGCCCTACTATGACAGACTCCAGATACTCCAAATATTTCCAACATTTGCACAATGACTTTTTTGTGTGTGTGTGTGCTGTAACATTTCAATTCTGCATGTCAAAGAAACCTCAGTTGGCGCTGTCAGTCATTCAAAACCACTCAGTTTGATATAAAAGTTCATGTTGCACAATCTGACTTGGCCTTTTCTCCAGATCTCACGAAGCTGAACATCTTGACAAGTAACAGTTGTAAAAGTCGGAAAAAACATCCAGTCTACACCGAGCATTAGACGACACAGGACTTGTTTTTCATAAGCAGTCTGTCAGCAGGGAAAACATCTCTAACTTATTACAGGGTTTATGGTTTTCTGTGCATGTATTACACAGACCTTCACACATGATCTTCTGCTCTGAGACTCACAATCTGTGCTGAAGGTGTTTTTCTTCCTGTCATTCAGTTGTTGCCAACTCTCTCAGGCTTTAATCCCATCACACGAAAAGTTTAATTAAAAAAATAAAAACAGAGAAAGTAATAAGAAACAGTTTGGCAAAGGTAAACACGTATCAAAAAGAATGAGTCACAAGAGTTTGTAAAGCCAGCTAGTGAGACACTAGACAGATTTTCAACATACGGTATTGAGGCCAGGTCAACGTTGCTGATGTTTTTTTGCCTATGATACTTTAATCCTGATACTTTTGAAAATTAATGCTTTTTTCCTCTATGTTTTGTCCTTAATTCAACACTAAAGACTGCATTTTTAGTCAAACAACACACCAAAAAAAACTACTTATTTAAAATGAGCTGAATCAACACAATTCTTGAGGGTTTTTTTTGGGACAACTTAAATGTTTTATGTGCAACCAACTTAAATTAGTAAAAACTAATAAGCTAACTTAATTCCTTTATGTTGTCCCAACACAAATCAACTGTGTGGAACCCAACATTTTTTACAGTGAATTCTAATAAAAAAAATTAAGTCTTTATTTGAGCTTTTATTAGTTATTAGTTTTTTTTAAAATTAATTCTAATAATGCCAGATAATGTGATATGTTTTAGCACAGTAATTTTATTAGATTTGAATAGACTTGATTAGAAAAGTTTGTTAATCTGTTTTTGTTTCTGAGCCAAAAGTAATTGCTCTCCTATTTTTACATTAATTTACAGAGATCGAGAGACCCAATAAAACGTAATTTTTTAAGAATTAAAAAATTATTGCTTCACAATTCAGTGCTAATGTAGTGATATTTCTTTCTCGATCTGTTTCCATTTTTATGTTAACTAGTAATAATGTCACCCAATTTGTAGAGGCTGTTTCTTTTAATGAAACATTCCATATAGTTCCATGAAAGGTAACACACACACACACATTCACACCCGCACACGCACACACATGCACACACACACACACGCACACATTTCTTAAATCACTGACCATTGGTAGGTGTGGTAAAATGTGTTAAATGTCATTTATACCAGTTATGCCATCTGTGAGTTTTTTTATTTTTACTTTCATAGCCCCCCCAAAAATAATTGTTAATTCGTATAATCATATTCATATTCTGTGCATATTTACTCAGAAATTTGGCAAAACATGAGAACAAAGACCATGCATAGAGTGCAACCTGTAAGTGGTGAAATATTTTGCATAAAATAATCTTGCAGAAATATATATGTATATGTGTATGTGCGTGTGTGTGCGTGTGTGCGACAATGTGTAATAGAAGTAAGCAAACCAATTGGATTGATATAACTGATAAAAGTAGCAGGAGGGGAAAACAAGGAAAGAGAAGGCTGGAAAAATAAAGAAAGAAAATAAAAAAGATTAAAAAACACTGAAATGTGGGGACAACTAGTAATAACGCACCGTAAGGACACCAAAGAACCTAAATCCTCCCCACTATTGTCACCCAGAACACATCCACCCATCCATCCATCAATTCAGCGCGAAGCCATTTTGGTGTACAATTAATTAACACAGAAGCAACCATCATCTTCCACCCATTTCCATTCACCTGTAGGGCACAGGTTAAACTCAACCGTGAATCCAAGCCCTTTCTCTACATCTGTGGGTGATTTTGCATGGCAGCAGGCCTAAGAGTTCACATCTAGCCAAAAACCTGGGTGAGTTTCAGAGAAAAGCGTACAGTAAGTGAAGGTGAACGTGTGTGTGTGTGTGTGTGTGCATGTGTGTGTGCGTGTATGCGTGTGTGTGTGTGTGTGTGTGTATTAAAGTATGACGAGATATACTGCAATAAAATGCTAATCCCGTGCTGGCTGTCGCCTCATCCGTCTCAAGGCACCAGTGCATTTTTTCCACCGCACGACAAGCTGTGTTGACTGGTCAAAGGGGAATGTATGCGGGTAACCTACTTTAATGGTGACATTTATGTGAAGTCTACAGTAATTCAATTTCAAGAAATGGAAGGAAAACAACGCCTTCAAAGGAAACCACAAGAGCGAAGAATGCTGCAAAAAATGACACTCTGGGGTTATTTGCAGTCGCATTACGTCAAAAGTGACATCTTACGTGGACACAACAAAAAGAAACAGAGGGATAATATAACGCTTTATAACCCTAAAAAAAAAGTCTCTGAGGAAGCAAATCAAAAATTATTTGCTCTGATTTAATCCAGAAAGGTCGGTAGGGGGTGTGACAATACATTAATCAATATATGAATCAAATAACTTTAAACTTTAGTAAGGACACACATTAATGGTCCAAGAAACACAAACATTACAGCAAACAAACTACACACAACCAGTGGTGTAAAGTAACAAATTACAAATACTCAAATTATTGTAATTAAGTACTGTAATTACTTTTACATTCCCTTAAGTCCATTTTAGTGCTGTATCTGTACTTTTACTCCACTATTTTCTTTCAACCTGCAATCACTACTGTATTTTTTCTTGTCTTTGGGGATTGGCTAAGTGGAAAAAATCAGTCCTGTGATTCCTGTCCAATCAAATCGAATAGAAAGTAAAATCATAGAAAGTAATTTGCATTATACTGAACTACCTGAAGACATGGGCGCTTTATAAATGCAGCAAACCATTTGGAAGCATTAAAAGTGTCCAAGAAGATGTCCAAAATCTTTACACGTAATGACTCAAAGAATGTTTAGACTGCATGTCACTGATGAGATGATGAAGGATGTTTATGGTGACTGAAATCAGCCGAACGACCTTAAACAAAAGCTAAATTCACTATAATGTTACATTTTCACACACGCATGCAATTTGTGCATGTGTGAGTGTGAAAACGTAACATTCTATAGTGAATTTTGTTAATAAAATGAATAATAATTAATAAAATTTATGTTTTTGTTATATTTAACAAAAAAAATGTTGTCATGACTTACTGATCATGCAATTTTTATCAACATAGGCTCATTTTGAAAACGTAGCCCTATATACATTTCTGGAGATCGCAAATTATGTAGCCAGAGGTACATATGGCTGCATTTCATCTTTAAAATGAACAATACAGGGCGGTATGACGCCGTTCCTTTTTCACACTTACTGGCTGACCACTTACCTCCGTATGGACGGCTTTCCCACTGTTACCAGTTTGTCCAGAAGCTCACCATGTACGTCGGCGGACTTGAGACACAGAGAGGAGTTGACCACAACGATGAGGTTCGAGTCCAGCAAAGAACGGTTCCAAAAGCGGGTAAGACAAAAACAGAAGCCAAAAAATAAAATAAACAAGTAAATAACAGGGTTAGAATGTGGTAAAATCTGAAAACGTGGTAAATCAGGTGAGGGCTTTTCTTTTTCTGGATTGTTTTTTAAAACTATAGGTTGGGTTTGGGGTAGTGGGTGGGCGGGTCAATCTGTGCTTTTGAAAACACTATTGGTTGGGTTTAGGGAAGGAGGAGGGTGGGTCAGTCGATCGGTCAGTTAGTCAGTCGACAGCGGCCTCTGGTGGATTTATGGGAGAACAGCAGACGCAAATGGCACTCGCGAGAGAAATTTGAGATCTTAAAAAGCGTACACAGTGGACTCTGGCGGATTCGCCAAAACAAAAACTGTAAAAAAAAAAAAAACATACCTCCTGGGATGTATATGGTGCTCTCCAGTAATGTATATAGTTGATTTTTATAGTGGAGGGTGTCTTTTGTAACTATTGTCTTTGCAGCATAGAACATTTCAAAACAGTTTGATTAAAATGCAGTTTTTATACTAATACATCAAAAACTGCATTTATTTGGTTGGGTGAAGAAGATCAGAACTACTCACTTGTGTGGTGTCTCAGCAGGGTTAAAGGAAGCCTTCGGTGCTCCTGAAGGTGCCAAGAGGAAAGGACTTGGCATCCCACCGGCAGAATGTGGAGCAACACCGCTTGGCAAGGCATTGCTCTTTCGGGGGCAATGAAAAATAATTTCCTCCTGAAAAAAAGCAGCACGAGGGAAGACTTCTTGGACTGGACACCAAGAATATGAGCCATGCTGAAAGAATGCGCGCATGACTGTGACTGCCAGACTTAAATGTCAAAGACAGACGGCCATACTGCACATGCATGCCATCAAATGTTTACTCAACCTTGATTACCATATGAAGATTTCCTCTTCGCCAGCCTGGGCAGAGAGTCAGTGCATCTCAGCGTCCGTCAGTCTGAAACAGAGCAAATACACACACTAAGAAACAGTGTTGGGTTAAAAGTAATGAGAGTTACGTAATAATATTATTTCTAGTAATAATAATAGTAACGAGTAAAGTAACGAGTTACTTTAAATAATTAAGTAATAATATTTGAGTTTACTTTTTTCAAAAAATGTAATGCGAGTGATTTTTAGTTGAATTAATTAGCTTTTAAAAAATAAATTGCTGAATTACAATTAATCACGTTGTTTAACGCCCTCAATGAGAGAATGCGCTCCTCGCAGGAACAGACAGAAATATAGGGCCCTATCATTCACCCGGTGCAATTTGTTGCTATTTTCAGACCGGCGCAACAGTAATTTTCACGTTTTGCGCCACGTTGTTTCAATAGCAAATCCATTTGCGCCACTTTGTGGACTCATGGGTGTGCTGGTCAAGGAGGTGTGTTAAGGCACATTGTTGGCGTGTTGCTATTTTGATTAACTGAAATAGACTACATGATCGACCGACTAAAGGCTGCTCTAAAGTCCAGCCCAGAGCACGTTAGTTATGCGCCTATGCAGGTCCAAACGCTTACACATTGCTTAATACACACAGGATGTACAGCAATACACAAATATCTTTACATATGAAACAGAAATTAAAGGATTAAAATGTTACAAAAAATATTATTTTCTACATAAATATAAAAAAATAAAAAATAAAGTTTATTCATGACAATTTGCATTTGTTTAATGTTATTATTATTAGCAGTATTATTTATTATATGCATATTTATATTTGTTTTAATAAAAACAAGTTTAGATTTGTCCACCTGTCGGGTTTTGGAGACGTATGCATCATCATATGGAGCATAAGAATAGGATGTGTGTTTGGATATAACTTTTTGACCACACTTGGTTATTATTGTTCATTTATTCATTTGCTGGAAATTAGAACTGAATTTAGAAATAGCAAATGTGCCATGGCGCGACGCAACTGACTCTTAAAGGGAATGGGAGATGAGACTCTGATTGGTTTAATGCACGTTATTCTCAAAACACACCCATAACTCATTAAGAGAATAAGCACAACCCTGTTAGACACAAACTGTATTTTTCCGCCCTTAAAATAGCAAAAGTGGATTCTGACATGCCCTTAATATACTTTTGCGCTGAGCGCTTTAGACTTTGCGCCTAGATCGTTAAAATAGAGCCCAAAGATGCCAGAGCCTTAGATTTCTGCGATGGAAGTATTCTTAATATTTTGAACGGATCGAAGAAAAGGAAAAGGGGACTGTCTCAATGGACATAATAAGGCAAAAAGTACAAAAGTTGCAAACACACTGCTTTAAACTTTCAATAATCTGTATATACAGTACGGCATGTATACTGAAGGTCTGGGGTCAGGAAGTTCTCAGAAGAAAACATCCTAAATTATTATTTTGTATGTGTTTTTTTATAGGTAAAGCAAGATGTCGTTATACAGTGCGTTGTTTATTGCAGAGCTTCTCTATTTAAAAAAAGAAAAAGACCAAACCCTGCAAGTTCTGAAAGAGTTCACATTATTTACCATAAAAAAGTAACTAAGTAACTAGTTACTTTTTTGGGAAGTAACTCAATATTGTAATGCCTTACCTTCAAAGGTAACTTTCCCCAACACTGCTGAGAAAGGTACAATTCTCGAATAAACCACTGTATATTGTTTACCCAGTGTTGTTTATATAATATTGTTAACCATTTAGTTTGGGCTAGCTTTTGCAGCTGGACATTGCTTTACAATGCCCTTGATAGGTAAGTGGAGGAGTGTCTTTTGTCTCTCCAGGTGTGAATTATTCATGACCATTGTCACTCACGCATAGAGCAGAGATGACCCAAAACTGACTTAACAAAATGTAAACCTTTGTAATGCTTTTTTTTTTTAATGAGAGAACAAAATAATTTTTACATAATTGTGAAGTAAACATTCTAGCCTACAAGACTGTTTACTCAAAAGTCTTGTTCAGGTACATTCAGTGTGTTTTTGGACCTTATTTCAGCTACATTTTTTTTTCTCCAAAACCTACTAACCACGCATATTTTTTTTCTAAAAAATGCAAGCATGTACATCAATAATTGTCACATATTATTGTAGCAGTTTGTGCTGAATACAAATACAATACATGTTGGCCAGTACTATAAGTAGCTGAAATAAGCACAAATGTCAGGGCATGTCAAAAGGGGCCCCAAAATCACCTTAGACCCCAGAGGGTTAACTATGACTTTGTCCCAATAAACTCTTAATTTCCTGCTTATTAATAATTAATACGATAGCAGTTAGGTTTGGGTATTAGGTAGGATTAGTGATGTAGAATAAGATCATGCAGAATATGTACTTTATAACCCAGCAGGCACATTGATGTCAAAATGACATAAAAAATCATCCGAAAAAATATATCAAAAATGCAAATCGATTTGATGTCAGTTAACTTACTTGATGTCAAAACAACAAATTAATCAACACCTAATATTGGGGCCAAAAAACATGTCAAAACTAGATTACGAACTAGATTGTCTTGTAATTGATTGTTGACGATGTTAGATTTGACATATTTTTGACAGTTCGCATGAATACAAAATCCAGTGTAAATTTGTAATTGAAGCTTTCAGATGAATAAAACTTTCATATATCAATATACTTTTTGTGTCGTTATTTTGGTGGTCAAAATGTGTGTATGTCAAATGGACATCAAAGTTTTGACATCAAATAAATTTTTGATGTGTTTTTTGATGTATTTTTTACATCATGCTTGATGTCAATTTGACGTCAAGGTGCCCGCTGGGAAATATTAAAAAGCAGCCAGGATCTTAATAATAGGTAATAATCCACTAGTTATTACTGAGAATTAATACTTAAACTAAAGTCTTACCTTTGTTTATATGACATGTGACCTTCACTGGAGGCAGAAAAAAGTTCTGTGTCTAGTTCTGTGTTTGTTTGTTTTAAGCTGTCTTGTGTTTTGTCTGGATTGTCATTGATCACATTGAATGGGTAAATACTACAGATTCATCCGAATAAGTCAGTAGTGAAAATGATCTAAACTTCTACGCATGCTTTTCCTCCAGTGTCTTTATTCTTTGTCTGGCCTTAAATATGAACACTAACATTAATGTCTACTGTAATATTATCTTGTTTTTGATCCTGGGGTCTTCCGAGTTATGCTATATTATTCCAGCGTTCAGCAATTGTTTTGTCATATAAAACCGCTGCACTTGTGATCTCCATCTCCATGCTGGAGCATTACCTTACAATCATGTCATCTGTTGTTATTAAGTCAGAGCTGGATCAAAGTCTTTGTATCTTGTCAAGACTAAAAGGTTTTGATGTGAACCATGGGTTTTTCTGCAATCAGCCAGTCTGAGAATAAGATGGCCCACGTTTATGACAAATGCGCACACACACACATACACACACCACCTGAAATTGTCATTTGAGAGTCTTCTGGGAGTTTCACCCACATACAAAAGAATATTAAAAGCATTGACCTCGGCCTGGCCTCGCTTCCCCCTAAACCTTCACCAAACTCTGCTCTCTAGCGTCCCGGCCTGCTTCTGAGGGCCGTATTTCTAACCTAAATGATCTTGTATGGAAATGCGTCTGTCTGAAGTAGCAGACGGGGCTGTGATGTTAAGTGGCTTTGACAGAGCAGAGATTTGAGCACTCGGTAGAGTCTCAGAGTTTGTCTGCTGTTATATCAGACGGAGCGTTAATGCCAGAAAATCACGCAAAGATCTTCCATAGCATTTTATTCATCTGAACTGGAAGGACAGCGGCGCTTCACCAGAGCGAGACAAACTCACACAGCAGATTTATAGAGAGTTTGGAGAGTGAATGCAATGGAATAGGAAGGATTGGCATATCATATGCATGCAAAAATGAATTTTGGCATATGCATTGCACGCAAACGGAAAGTGTAAAGTCGTGTTATTTGTGCGCAGATTGATGAGATTGAGTTGAAAAAAAAGACAATGTCCAATTGACAAATAAACCATGTAATGTAAGTCTCCCATCCAATGTGGATGAAATTGAAGAATCCAGACATAAAAGATGTAATAATATAAAGTTTTTTTTTTGTTATTTATCCAAAAACCCAAAATTATTTACCCACAATTGGCCTGGATGGATGGATGGATGGACCGACGGACGGACGGACAGATAGATAGAATGACAGACAGACAGACAGACAGACAGACAGATAGAA
>CAIGQV010000001.1:25860999-25885683 GCA_903798115.1 Danio jaintianensis | reverse complement strand
AACGAGACTAGAACACGCAGCCAATGAGAGAACTCATTAACCGCGTGCTCACACAAGACAAAGCACGCGGCCACAATGTAAACACCGAGCCACGTGCTTAGACAACACCACAAACAGAACGCAAGACACGAGCACACGATAAGTGAAAACACCTTACCGTGCGCTCACACATGCAACGTGCGTGTTTCATCCCAGCGCCAACCGAAACCGAAACCAACTAGACTGAGACGCTGGGAATGAAACACCACGCCGCAGACAGAACAAACAAACACACCAGGACAAGAGCGCACATCTAGAGCACGCCCGGACCTCGCGCGCCCGCCTTAATCGGGAGCGCGCAAAGCCCGAAGCGCAGTCACGATGGCACTCAAACAGAGACACAATGACAGAAAACGAGTGCTCGACTCGAAAACTCGAGCCGAGCACAACATACAAGACATGACGGGACTAGTGTCTGGACTCTGCCACCAAACTCTGCCATTTACAAGACTGGAGTGGCAGAACCCTGACAGGCGTGGGTTTCCTCCAGGTGCTCCGGTTTCCCCCACAGAACAAAGACATGTGCTATAGGTGAATTGAATAAAATAAATTTGCTAAATAGTGTATGTGTGTTAATAAGTGTGTATGGATGTTTCCCAGTACTGGGTTGCAGCTGGAAGGGCCTCCGCTGTGTAAAACATATGCTGGATAAGTTGGCACTTCATTCCGCTGTGGCGAATAAAGGGACTAAGCCGAAGGAAAATGAATGAATGAATGGCTAAATAATGCTTAAAAACACAAAACAGCAATGCCCATCAGTGGTAACAAATAAACATCATTTCAACATAATAGAAACCTATGTAAATCATCTTGTACAAAAACATTTATTTGACTTTTTCAGTCTGAAGCAAAGCATGCTGGGAATTAGAAATGTTCAACTCAGTTCAGCTTAACACGATCAAATTTGAAGTTATCATTTTTTCTAAGTAAACTGACCTATTTAAGGGAAATAATTCAATTAATTTCACTACTCTATGGACTATTTGGACCACATACGATGGTTTGGTGTGAAAGGACCCCGACCCAAAAAACCAACTCTATTTCTCAGAGTCTGTATAACCATGCAACATTCCCAGACGCTCAAGCCCATATAATGTCACCGACTTCAAAAGCGACATGAAAGGTGTAGATATCTTCTCAACTACGTTCATTGCCAGGCTAGAGGGAAAACAGGCCAATCTGGTTCATATTATTTGATAAGCATCCCATTTTCTGAGGTATTTTAATAGCTGAGAACTATTTCTTTTCAAGGCTGGCATGTTAACTCCATACGGCCGCAAAAGGGGCCCCGGCACGGCAAAGTTTGCAGGGGTCACTGTATCTTTTATTATGTAACGACACCACTCAGCAGGAAACCTGGTTGACGCTTTATGCCACTGTGATGGCCGGGCAGGATCAGCTTTTTTCTCTTCGATCGCACTGGTGGTTTTCATTACGTTCTCCTTCCAGATCTCCGTATGGGGGTCAGTGACAGATATGCATGTCTGAAAAGATGAAAAAGAGGATTTCTGAAATCGTACATCTTAAGAAATGCAGTCTAAAACATATGTCGAGTGTAAGTAATGTCAGCATTTATTTCAGTTGTAAATGTTTCTCTTTCAAATTAATACCATTTAAATAAAAGGGTAACAAATTATTTATAAAAAAATGTCAAGTTTGCAAGTAATCTTTGTATTCATTTCAGTTTTTCATTTTTTTAAATACACTACCTGTAAAAAGTCTTGTCGCCTATCCAAGTTTTAGGAACAACAAATAATAACTTGACTTCTAGTTGATCATTTGCTATCAGAAGTGTGATCAGATTATATGGTATCAGATTACATGAAAGGCAAAGGCCTCTAGATTACGCTTATTTTACTAAATAAAATATGATCATGCCTTGATTTTTAGTTATTTAATTCGGACAGTAAGGTCTGACTTTGCTTAGACAAAAGTCTTGTCACTTAACAGAAATAATGCACAGTACAGAATATAAAGAATATTGCCGGCAGCTAGCTCTCTGCAACTCTCACATGGTTACCCACTGAAGCTAAGCAGGGCTGCGCCCGGTCAGTACCTGGATGGGAGACCACATGGGAAAGCTAGGTTGCTGCCGGAAGTGGTGTTAGTGAGACCAGCAGGGGGCGCTCAACCTGTGGTCTGTGTGGGTCCTAATGCCCCAGTACATTGATGGGGACTCTATACTGCTCAGTGAGCGTCGTCTTTCGGATGAGACGTTAAACCGAGGTCCTGACTCTCTGTGGTCATTAAAAATCCCAGGATGTCCTTCGAAAAAGAGTAGGGGTTTAACCCCGGCATCCTGGCCAAATGTGCCCACTGGCCTCTGTCCATCATGGCCTCCTAACCATCCCCATATCATAATTGGCTTCATCACTCTGTCTCCTCTCCACCAATCAGCTGGTGTGTGTTGTGCGGTCTGGCGCAATATGGCTGCCGTCGCGTCATCCAGGTGGATGCTGCACACTGGTGGTGGATGAGGAGATTCCCCCAATGTGTAAAGCGCTTTGAGTGTATAGAAAAGCGCTATATAAATGTAAGGAATTATTATTATTAATATTGTGTATGACTCCCATGAGCTTGGACGACTGCATCCATACATCTCTGCAATGGCTCAAATAACTTATTAATAAAGTCATCTGGAACGGCAAAGAAAGTGTTCTTGCGGGACTCCCAGAGTTCATCAAGATTCTTTGGATTCATCTTCAATGCCTCCTCCTTCATCTTACCCCAGACATGCTCAATAATGTTCATGTCTGGTGACTGGGCTGGCCAATCCTGGAGCACCTTGACCTTCTTTGCTTTCAGGAACTTTGATGTGGAGGCTGAAGTATGAGACGGAGTGCTATCCTGCTGAAGAATTTGCCCTCTCCTGTGGTTTGTAATGAATTGAGCAGCACAAATGTCTTGATACCTCAGGCTGTTGATGTTACCATCCACTCTGCAGATCTCTCGCACACCCCCATACTGAATACAACCCCAAACCATAATTTTTACTTCACCAAACTTGACTGATTTCTGTGAGAATCTTGGGTCCATGCGGGTTCAAATAGGTCTTCTGCAGTATTTGTGATGATTGGGATGCAGTTCAACAGATGATTCATCAGAAAAATCTACCTTCTGCCACTTTTCCAAATGATCAACTAGAAGTCAAGTTATTATCGGTTTGCTCTTACAACTGGGATCGACGACAAGACTTTTGTCAGGTAGTGTAGTCATTTCATAAATCCAAGGAAATAGCAACTCAAATATTTTATTTAATAAAACTTCAAAATATGTTTTAAATGGAAACAGTGGTGCGTTGAACATTCTGTTCTGATGACGCAAGAGTTGGAAACTATGACAGCTGAGAAGTTCATTCTTTGTGTTCTTTTTGAAGTATTTTCGTAACCTGATGAAATCAGTATAAATATGTTTTTAATACTGCAAAATACACTCAATGTTGCAGTCACTGTCCTTGCCATCCAGAAAAAAAGAGGACAACCCAACTGAGTTAAGGGAAGTGGAAACTAAGTATTGTGATCCAACATTGGCCTTTCAGGATGAAAAGATAAACATTTCAGATGAAGCCAGGATAATCCACTTACCTTACCACTTACATTGGTTACATTTACAGAAGTTAGCTGATTTTTAGGCACTGTATAATATCATTGCACCTGCTGCAGCCATGGTACGGCAGCAAAGTTCCTTGATTGTTACGCCAGAATGAGAGTATAGTGGCTAGAAAATAGCAACTTTTCCAACCCAGGCTCATTCTGATTACATGCCCCTGCATACATTTCTGGAGAGCACCAAATACGTCCCAGGAGATACTGTTTTTTGCTGAAGTGTTCATTTAATAGCGCATGGTTTATGTTGTTGCTGCAGATTGGGCTGACTATGTGTTTTTAACACATTAAAACAAGATAAACTGTTTCTCAAACCCTGTTACACACCATTTCCAGGTTGTAACATAGCAAAACATTGTGCACCAGTTTGAGCTTGAATATGCCTCTGATCTTGACACATGATGGACTTCTTGGTGATGTAATTTCCTGCATAGCGTTATTCTTAAAGTCAGAGAGAACCGGACGTTTTATTTCAGTAGGTTGATGTACTTCCAACTGAAATGGAATATTGAGTAGGGGGCGGGGCTTTCTTTTTGTGCATCATTCCCTAGTAGAGAACTAACGTTAAGAGGGACGTGGTAAAGAATATTGTAGGACCGTCACTAAAGCGAATGATCAGACTTTGATATTTTCAGTGGATTATCTTTGCACAGACTACTTGTTCAGCTAAAGAACACTGGGAAAAAATGCTGGGTTCCACACAATCGATTTGTGTTGGGACAACATGAAGGATTTAAGTTTAAGGGGTGGTCCACTACAATATCATATTTTAAACTTTAGTTGATGTGTAATGTAGCTGTGTGAACATAAACAACATCTCTGAATGTAAGATGCTCAAAGTTCAATGCAAAAGGAGACGTTGGCTTTTACAGACTTAGCTTAGCAAAGCCTACAGCGAACGAACTTTGGGGGCTACAAAAAAAATACATCTGGGCTAGTGAGATCACAAGGGTTTCCAGTTACACGCATTTACCATGCACACACACCCTGCGCAGCGAAGGGGCGTGGCCAGAGGCGCTGTAATGTTACAGCAGAGAAAGCTAAAATGCCATCCAAATGCTGCTATTTCCACAGAGCTTCTTCTGTTTCTGTATTTGGGCTTCCAAAGGACACGACACAAAAACAGAAGTGCTTACAGTTTAATTTTAATTATGTTCCAGAGAATTATAAAAATATATATAGCTAGCATTTGACAAAGGAGAGCTTCCAGAATCTCTCCCAGTTCAGTGCTGAATTCAGCTAAAACTCCTCAAAGGAGCAGCTCCCTCAAGCAGAAGCTGTGGATTGTGAGCCACAACCTGTAAGTATTTTTAATTTGTTAAAATTGATCTATGACATGCACAGTTTCTAGCATTAATTGCATGTTGTAGCAAGGATGTAAACAACGGGAAATGCTGTTTGGCACCGCTAACAATTTAGCTACAAATTCATATTTATCAGTCAAACCGCTGTAAACAGCCACAATCTTCAGCAGCACTGCAGTGTCTCTCTATGCAGACGCTTTCCCTGCGTTCTACATCTCAGATAATGAACTCACAAAAGACATGTGAACGTTTCATATTACTTACACATGCTTATTCCGAATATATGCGAAAGACATGTAACGCATTGAGTTAGATAAAAAAAATACAGGATAGCTCGCCTGACTCGTGTTGCAGCAGAAAAATCAATCAAAGTTCACACGGGTCGTATCCCACATCTTGCTCTTTATTCTTCTGTCAATAGCATCACTGTATATTACAGAAAAAGTAACTTAATTCGAGCATCAGAGAAAAATAAAAATAAACATCGGTCCCGAACACATGCGGTTCTCGTGTTACATGCGTCTACAGACTGTTCACACATACACACATATACATAAAATGGCGATTCTCTCCTAAAGGAGCCACACCCTATTTTCACTCGTTACAGACACTAGAGAGCAGGCATGAGGTTCATCCTTTTCATTTTCTGTCTGATTAAGGCTCAAACAGATACTGCTAACAGCTACTCTGATTGACACTATTTACGCAGCAGAATCAAAGCACGTGCTTGTGGAGGCATGACGGTTTACTGGTGAGGTGGAGTCGATCCGTGAATCACAGCACATTATGTTAGCTGACCAATCAGAGCCTCTTGAGGGTGGGCCTTTCAGAGGAACTAGGAAATATGACAGTCGTTTTCATGTTAGCTGAGTAGCTGTATATAATCAAGGTAAGATATATGAAAAAATAACATGATTTTCTAAAAATGAAGCATGAGCACACATTGCTTTGCATCTTATAAACACAACCAAGCCTTAAAATTACATTCTGGACCACCCCTTTAACATATTGGTTTTTACAAATTTAAGTGGATTGAACATAAAACAATTATTCATTCATTCATTATCCTTTGGCTTAGTCACTATTTCAGAGGTCGCCACAGCGGAATGAACCGCCAACTATTCCAGCATATTTTTTACTTCCAGCCCAGTACTGGGAAACACCCATACACACTCATTCACACACATACACTACGGCCAATTTAGTTCATCCAATTCACCTATAGCGCATGTCTTTGGACTGTGGGGGAAATCGGAGCACACAGTGGAGGAACACGGGGAGAACATGCAAACTCCATACAGAAATGCCAACTGGCCCAGCCGGGACTCAAACCGGCATCCTTCTTGTTGTTAGGGGACAGTGCTAACCACTGAGCCACCGTGCCACCCTATAAAACAATTAAGTTGTCGAACTAACAACAAACGTCAATTTCTTTATTCAATAGCAATGTGTGCTAGCAAAATAAAGCAGTCTGAAATGTTAAAACAGAAATAATTAACACAGAAGTGAGTAAAACTTGAAAATAGCCCTTGAATCAATTTCCAAACTGATAAAAAGATGTCACTTGATGACAAATAATGAGGTCAGAGGGAGGTAATGTGACGAGCAGAATCCAGCACACCATCATAATAATGCCTATTGTTTCCCTTACCATTTACAAACCCTATGAGGCAGCATAAAGTGCACAGATATCATTGCCAGGTACTGTAACAATCACATGAAGCCTTGTCTAAACTCCTTCTTCTGCTGGAACAGGGATCCATAGTGCTGTGGTGGCAGCGATCAAAACATATCAGCATCAGCCACACCGCTCTGACCATGGACCATCTTCATTACAGTCAAACGCCTGGCTTTTCTCATCCGCTTTAATGCACAAGGCTTCTTTCAGCATATACTGTCACAACAGGTCAGAAGATCAGCCTACAGCGCTGTTGTGCTCAGGGACAAACCACAGACCAAACGCGAGTCTTATTTTTTGCTCCAAATCATAAGTCTTTGGATCATTTACCGACATCAGAGTTTGTTTGCCAGATGAGTTATTGACTTACCCCACGGGTATGTCTTCTGTGGTAATTACAAAGCCTTTGTGTGCGTGGAAACTATCACACAGCGTCTCTTTTGTGTGTTTCGGCAGGAATCGAGAGCTTGGGAAATAAACTTCTCAGGCGGGTTTACAATACGACAGCTCTGGAATATGTATCGCCCATTATGATAATGTGTTTTTGTTGAACAGAGGGTTCGAAGATTCATTGTCTTCTTTTGTGGAGAGTTAGTCATTGTGCGGTCTGTGCAAAAAACACTTGATATATCTTTGATGCTTTGTTAAACTAGCAGTGGATCTTCACTCAAGACATCCATTGATTAATATTATAGATTTTGCATTAATGTTTATTCAAATGAGTGCTTGATTATGATTTCACTTTGTTTTAATTTACTGTTGCTGTTTAGTTGATAGGTTGCTGTTTAAATGTCTTGTGAAGTGCATTTTAATTCGATGTTTGACGTAATCTATACAGAAACATGAAGAGCGGGTGGGATATAATAGCTCCTCCCCTTTAAAAAAACAACAACAAAAAAAAACAGTCAATAGCGTTTTGTTTTTTCACTGCTCTGCCAGTGAGAGTGGTTGAGCTCAAGCGCATCAAATGAGCAGCGTCTTGAAAGGGGCGGGGCATGTCAGATAAAAGAGAGCATTTGATTGGTCACGATTTAATGAGAAACTGAAGTATGAGGTGGCGTGAATAAACCGGTTAATTCATTTAGGCGGGAGTGGCAAACTGCATGCTTTACATGTTTATATCAGATTTATATCTTATAAAACGCATATTTTGTCAGTTTTGGAGCACACTAGCTATATCCTAAAAACTAACAATACTGATACTAACATCTAAAAAAAACTTTATTTTAATTTCATGGCACCTTTAAGCATTAAAAAAATCTGCAAAGTTACAATGCTTCTGCAAAGTTTAGTGCAAAGGGATGTAATCTAGTTTATTCCATGATCTGTTGAAAGTCTTGATTTTGATTGGTTGAATGATGTGCAATAACATTGTTTAATTTTCCAGTGCTGGGTTGCTACTGGAAGGGTATCTGTTGCGTAAAATACGTGCCAGAGTAGTTGGTGGCTTATTCCGCTGTGGTGACCCCTGATAAATCCAACACAGACTCATTCTACAAACGAAGCCCTATATTAGTTTCTAGAGATCGCAAATTATGTAGCCAGAAGTACGTATGGCTGCATTTCGTCTTTAAAACAAACACTACGGGGCGGTATGACGTTGTTTCTTTTCGCGCTTATCAGCTGACCGATTACCTCCTTATGGATGGCTTTCCCGCTGTTACCAGTTTGTCCAGTTAGCTCGCCATGTACGTCGGCGGACTTAAGAGGCAGAGAGGAGTTGACAACGACGACGGGGTTCAAGTCAAGTTTATTTATATAGCGCTTTTCACAATGTAGATTGTGTCAAAGCAGCTTAACATAGTTCTAGTTAAGTCCAGATTTCAGAGTTGAAGTTCAGTTTAGTTTAGTTCAGTGTGGTTTAAATTTCACTGCTGAAAGTTCAAACACTGTAGAGCAAATCCACCGAAGCACAGCTCCACAAGTCCCGATCCGAGCAAGCCAGTGGCGAGAAAAAAAAAACTTCACCAATTGACGAAGTGAAGGAAAAAAAAAATAACCTAGAGAGAAACTAGGCTCTGTTAGGCACGACCATTTTTCATCTGGCCAAACATCCTGTTCAGAGCTGCAGTCTAGGCGCTGGAGGCTGAAGAAGCTGAACGTTCAGCTTCTTCAGAACAGTTCCAGAAAGCGGGTAAGACAAAAACAAAAGCCAAAAAATAAAATAAACAAGTAAATATCAGGGTGAGAATGTGGTAAAATCTGAAAACGTGGTAAAAATCAGGTGAGGACTTTTTTTTCTGGACTGCTTTTTAAAACTGTCGGTTGGGTTTAGGGAAGTAGGTGGGTGGGTAAATCTGTGCTTTTGAAAACACTATTGGTTGGGTTAAGGGAAGGAGAAGGGTGGGTCAGTCAATCGGTCAGTCAGTCATTCAGTCAGTCAAACAGTCAGTCGACAGTCAGTGGACAGCGGTCCACTGGTAGATTTAAGTGAGAAGAGCAGATGCGAATGGCACTCGCGAAAGAAATTTGAGATCTCAAAAAGCGTACACAGCGGCCTCTGGTGGATTTGCGAAAACAAAAACTGCAAAAAAAACGTACCTCCTGGGATGTATTTGGCGATCTCCAGAAACGTATATAGCGGTACATTTTCAGAATGAGTCTGGGTTGGATAAATCAGGGACTAAGTCAAAGGTAAATGAATGAATAAATGAACATTGTTTAATGCACAGGTAGTTCCAGTCAGTTTTGATCACCATCGAAATAAATGCACTTCACACAAACATTAATCATAACCATAATAACTCAGTGAAATTTGCCGGAGCCGTCATTACTCTCGAGAACACAGATAGAGCATGTACTTCACCAGGAACTGATGGAGATCAACCAACTCACAAACATCTTCAAAAATATTTGCAAAGAGGTAGCTAACATTTTACTATGAGCTCTTAGATATGCCCATGTCATTACACGTGCACACACAATCTTTCTCTGTCTGCCTGTGATTGGTTTAAAGCAGGGAGATCTAATGTGTTATAACTGTTTGGACAAATATTGCACTGCAGAGAGCAACACTATTTTAAAGTTGTCTATAGCTTGGCAAATTACTATGGAATAAGTGGGATAATCAATGGCTTGCCATGCGTTAAAGGATTTTAAATGCACTTTGTGGAGTCAAACCCCAACCTATTAAAATGCACTAAGTGGTTAGCCAATCAAAACACAGTGGTCCAGCTGACAAATTAAAGCCCACTGCTGATTTCTAAAGGGAAAATGTGTGAAAAATAATGTGATTTACAAAAAAAAAAAGAAGTATGAACATGATAAAGAGCACCCCATAATCACAATCAAGCTTTCAAATATAACTCATTGGCCACCACTTTAAATCTCAGATTGAATCTCTCAGTCTAATAAAGACTTCACATTTACTGGAGGAATCTGCATTTTGAAAAAGAATCTCTTGAAGGTTTTATTCAGTGACAAATGCTTGCTTGTGTCCACCTACTGGCGTAAATATTTAACCTTATTTAACCTTGTACTTGGGTGACACAGTGGCTCAGTGGTTAGCACCGTCGCCTCACAGCAAGAAGGTTGCTGGTTTGAGTCCCGGCTGGACCAGTTAGCATTTCTGTGTGGAGTTTGCATGTTCTCCCTGTATTGGCGTGGGTTTCCTCCGGGTGCTCCGGTTTCCCCCACAGTCCAAAGATATGAGCTAAAAGTGAATTGGGTAAACAAAATTGGCGATAGTGTATGAGAATGTGTGTGGATGTAAGAGTGTATGGGCGTTTCCCAGTACTGGGTTGCAGCTGCGTAAAACATATGCTGGAATAGTTGGCGGTTCATTCCGCTGTGGCGACCCCTGAAAAATATGGGACTAAGCCGAAGGAAAATGAATGAATGAATAACCTCATAATCATTCAAAGAATCATGTTAATTTCAAATGGTGATTTTGAGACATATCCCAACCATAAACTGTTATTGCAGTACTACTGTGTTTGATGAGGATTAGAAATGAGATGGCGATATTTTAATCATAAATAATCCAGGTCTAATGCATATGTAAAATTCCCATTTGTGGGTCCAGTTTTCCTTGTGATTTCCACGATGTGGAAATTGTGGATGGAATCGCAGAATCCAGTCATAAAAACAGAATTTACCATATTGTGCAACGTTGGATTGAATTTTCGATGAATAAATCAAAAGGAGGAATCACATTCCTATGTGGGATAGTGTCTGCGAATGTTAAAATCACAAAAAAACTATCTGCATGACATTGGAAAAAAAAGGTGAAATAAAACTGACAACTGGCTGTGTTACACATCCCCTGTGATACATATTGTGATATGAAAATTTCACCAGATGACTTGAATAGCTGGAATAATGGAAAGAATGCATTATTTCTCCAATGACTGGTGTGATTATTCTGAAGCGAAGTGCATCTGCGCAAAATATAATAAACAAATTACAAACACAGATAATGTGTTTTTTTTTAACAGAGGGTTTGAAGATTCGTTGTCTCCTTTTGGGGAAAGTTAGTCATTGTGCGGTCTCTCCAAAAAAACCAAAAAACTCAACATCTTTGATGCTTTTGTAAAAAACTATGCATGGATTTTTACTTAAGACGTCCATTAGTTTTCCTTTTACAAACACGATGTATTGTGAAACTCATTCAATCGAGTGCAAAACGACGGCGTTTGCAAATTACGAGCACAGATGCATCACCCTTCAAATATGAGCTGCGTGCAAAGTGTAACTCCGCTCCAGATTGACCCAGAATCCTCTGACGACGCGTGGCGGATGTCCGTGTGATGGAAAAAGACCTCACCCTTCGCTAGTATAATGCCTGTCTGCTCAGCTGTGAGGCTTACTGAAGCGGCTCATGTCAGTTATTTTGCAGCTGTGTGTTGAGTGATATTCTTCACAATGGTCACCAAATGTTCCTGCCCAAGCAGCGACGCCTTGAGAGCATTACAGACTTCCTGGTGGCCTGCGTTTTATAATGGTTTTTACCAACATCTGTCTCCGAGACCCCCATCTACACACGCATAAACACACACATACTGTTGAAGTCAGAATTATTAGCCCTCCTGAATTATTAAACGCCCTGTATATATTTCTTCAATTTCTGTTTAATGGAGAGATTTTTTCAACACATTTCTAAACATAATAGTTTAAATAACTCATTTCTAATAATTTATTTTATCTTTGCCATGATGACAGTACATAATATTTTACTAGATGTTTTTCAAGATACTGGTTTGACTGGTCTTCAATTTACTCTGCATTGTATGTAAATGAATGGAACCAGGCATATGGGAGTTACTCAGGCCACTTTTTATTCTGCATGAATAAGAGGAAACAAATCATATCAAGCTTAATCTGTGGCCTTTTTTCAAATTTGTCATCGACCTCTCCTCAATTGCGTTATAAGATATAATCAAGTCAAACAGTGTTTAACATACTCCATAAAAAAGAGTAAAACATTATACATTAAAAGCATATTAGAAGCATGAATGAGAACATACCTGCATAAATAAAAGGAAACAAAATAATATCAAGCTGAATCTGTGGCCTTCTTTCAAATTTGTCATCGACCTCTCAGTGAAAGGGATTATTTTCACCACAAAGCTTACACACTTATGCTTATGAACTCCCCCAAAAATACATGCTTCATATTATTTACAAAACCCTCATACATGTTTTAAATAAAAGAGAAATGCATTTTAGAACAAAATTACATGTATTAATATGATAAACAAAACTCATATGATTCTTCTTATATGACAAAGCTTCAGTTCAACTCACCTCTCCTCAATCACGTTTGCCGCAAACTGAGGGAAAGCAGACCACGTACCATATTCCGCAATACACCAATCCATTGAAAACAAACACAACTATGATGAAATCATTAAATCTGAAACGTAAGATATTTAAAGAACAATTTTGATAATATGAATTTAAATAAAAATAGTTGATGATTACAAGGAGAGAAATTTGAGAAATTAATATATAATATAGCACCTGTTACACTAGTATTCAGCTTAAAGTGACATTTAAAGGCTTAACTAGGTTAATTAGGCAAGTTAGAGTAATTAGGCAAGCCATATTATAATGATGGTTTGTTCTGTAGACAATCGAAAAAAAATATTGATTAATGAGGCTAATAATATTGACCTTAAAATGGTTTTAAAATAATTAAAAACTGCTTTTCATTCTAGCCGAAATAAAACAAATATGATTTTTTCCAGAAGAAAAAATATTATCGGAATTTTTGTGAAAATGTGCTTGCACTGTTAAACATCATTTATGAAATATTTGAAAAAGAAAACAAAATTCACAGGAGGGCGAATAATTTTGACTTCAACTGTATGTGTTTCCCCACAGGCTTGATAGCAGCGAGTTATGAAAAGGCGTTCGCTCTGATGGAAAGAGCAAGAGACGAGGCCTGCCAACAGCGTCTGCTCCATCAATCCGGCGCAGGCACGCGTTTGCCAGTGATCCGTTCCATGAGATATGTAGTCGGGATGTGGGATTTCTTTTTTTTTTTTTACCCAGAAGGAATGGATTTGCAGGCCTGCTTTGATCCCTCCTTTATGATTCTTTTATTTGTTTTAGCCACATCCCCTCTCTAAGCCGCACTTGGTGAAATGTGCTTTGAATTAGGAGTTTTTTTTGGGGGGGGGGTCCTGCAGATTTTTCACTCTGCCGCAGAAGGCAATGTGGTGGGCCGGGGTGCAACTGATCACCACCCTACACTGATAAACACTGTGCTTTTTTTCTGTTGTTAATATCATATGCGATATTTTTATGATGACACTGTATTTATATAGGAAATCTCATATATTTATTGCTATTTATAAACACTATATTTAAGCTTCTGGGGCTGTTTGTGTGGCGCTCAAAAATGTTTAACATTATTTAGACTATAAACATGATATTTTAGCCTTTGGTGCTGTTCATGTGGTGATCAAAAATGATCTGAAGACGTGAAGCAAAAAAAGCTTATTAGACAGATTTCGTTTACTTAAAATGAAAATTATATCATACCAGCAAATGTAAAATAAATATATTTTTCTGCAGTTTTTTTAAGAATTGATTATTATAACATATAAATATCAATATTTAATTGATATTTAACATATATGATATTTAACAAATATATAACATATATTTAATGTTTTCAATCAAATAAATGTAGCTGCATGATGCAGACATTTATGTTTATTATTTTATAATATCTGCAAATGTTAAATAATAAAAATGACAACAACAACAATAATAATAATAAACATTTTATTGCTACATTGTATATAATAAATATAATTTTATATTAAGAATATTTTATTATAATATTCCATTTTTTACAGTATTTCCTTTAATATTTTTCTTGGAGGAAAAATTTGGTTATTTTTTGTTTGGCTGGAATAAAAGCATTTTTCTTTTTTTTCTTTTTTAAATAAGGTCAATTTTAATAGCCTGCTTAAGAACAAACCCTTGTTGTCCGATGACTTGCCTACTTAACATAACTTGCCTAGTCAACCTAACTAACCTAGTTAAGCCTTTATTTTGCACTTTAAGCTTAATACTAGTATCTTGCACAATATCTAGTAAAATACTGATGATACCTGCATCATTGCAAAGACAATATAAATGAGTTATTAGAAATTAGTTAATAACAATAAAAATATTATGTTTAAAAACATGTTGAAAATAATTATTTCTATTAAACATCACTTGGGAAATATTTAAAAAATATTAAATAAAATTATACAACAGTTCTGTCTGGTTCGTGAATCTGATTGTCTGATAGCCGTGTGATACTCTGCCAGTAACAACACTCGTCCAGCCTCTTAACCCTTCACCCTTGTGTATTATTCCGCCCACATACAGTGACAAGCAGAGGACACTGTACAGTTTGACAAATATTGCTGCTGTTGGACAACATAATGTACTTTTGAGGCTTTTTTAGTCGAGAATGTAGTTGTTTAGATTGCAACTATGCAGTTTATTTATAAGGATAGTGCCTATTTTAAAATATTTATAATTTCTGAGAGACAGCGCATCGGCGGCCATTAGCCTGTCTTTGTCATCGGTTGACGATGTTCATCCACAAGATGGCGACAGAGACAGCATAATAAGCCCTAAGAGAAAACAGCGTAATTTTAAACTACAGCTGATCAAATCATTATTAAACAGGTAAATGACTTTCTAAGTCGATCTCTCTCTTTTGTATGTTGTAGTGCTGTATTTATACCATAGTAATATTGTGATCTCCCGATTGCAACAGAGAAATACTGGGAGAGATCTCTGTAGATTGATGGCATTTCATGATTCACATCAAAATGTGAGCAAAATCACCTGTTTTGTCATCATTTTAGACATTACGCTAGAGAATCATTCAAATACTAGCTGTAAAGTGACGTTGGTGAATTAGTAATGGCTTCTGCTGTTCTGACTTTTCTGAGCTGTACATGTGTATGAATGGCAGAAGAAAGTAGTTCCTCTTACAAAAGGGTTTTGAGACTCTCCGTGTTTGATTTTCTTTTTTATACACACGATTATGCCGTCGAACTGTTGTATAAACACAATATCACACTCGTATGACCAATAATTTTGCCTTCAATTGTATAACAATTGTATTGATATTGACTCGCATAGTGCACTTTTATGTGAATGTTTTATCAATAAATTCTTCATTATTAATTTGATTTGGTGTTTGGCAATCATAACACCTGTCATATGATTTCCAAAAAATGCTACACATACCCCACAGCATGTACTTGGGGAAAAATAAATATTGCTTTATTAAACAACATAATATTTGCATTGGATTTTTTTTTTATCAAACACTATTCCTCTCAAAGAAACCCAAGTGTAAAAGCACTTGTTGTCAATGAAGGACCTCAAGAGCCACACTGATGGACCAGTAGGCGTACATAAAAGCCCAAGTTTGGAAAACACTTCATTAAAAGCGGTGTTCAGTTCATGCCCCTGTTTGACACGTGTCAGGCCTGTTTGTGATCGTTCGCATCTTAGGAAGTGGTTTGCCATCATACACGCATCGCACGTGTGTTTACTCGAAAATTGCCCCGTAAACAAAAATCATCTCTCAGCGGAAGTGAGCCTCTGGTGGATACTGTACAGACTGAAGAAGTAAATAAACAAGCTGCACGTAAACACAGACCAAGAAAATAAACCTTACCGGAGAAACACACACTGCATCATAACATCTGCCCTTTGTCTCCGGCTGGCGTCCAGACTGTTGGGTAAATGGGAGCATGTTTCGTGTGGGAAAAGCCAAGGCCTCGATCGCTCGTCTTCGGTTTCCACCAGCTTCACCGGGAGAGCAATGAAGTCTTAAAAAGACAAAATGCCATGAGACGAGGCTTTTATCATGGCCTGTTGAGTCTCCAGACTTTGATGAAGCTGTGTTTTATGATACTGTCAGGACGCCACATTCTCCAGTGACTAAAATGGAGTTGTTTTGACGGAGGTAGAGCACTCCGGTAAATAAAAACTTAAGTAGGTACTTGTTCTGAGGGGTGTTCTCGATGTGGTTGTACGTTCATCAAGTCAATAAAAAAAGTTTAGATGAAAGGTTAAAGGAGCCATATATAATCAAAATCTGACATAAAGCGAGGCTCAAACACCATTGTTTCCTTAATCTCACATAAAGGTTATTGCACACTGAATCCAAACTTTTTGCATGTTACAAAATAAATTTGACGTCACGTTGTGTCAGTTGTATTGACACACTGCCTTCCGAAACTTTCCAACCCAGGCTCATTCTGAAAACGTACCCCTATATACATTTCTGGAGAGCACCAAATACATCCCAGTAGGTACGTTTTTTGCTGTTTTTGTTTTCGCAAATCCACCAGAGGCCGCTGTGTACGCTTTTTGAGATCTCAAATTTCTCTCACGAGTGCCATTCGCGCCTTCTCTTCTCGCGTAAATCCACTAGAGGCCGCTGTCATGTTTTCAGGTTTTACCACATTCTCACCCTGATATTTACTTGATTATTTTCTTTTTTGGCTTTTGTTTTTGTCTTACCTGCTTTCTGAAACCGTTGTTTGCCACACTGGAACCCTGTCGTCGCAGTCAACTGCTCTCTGTGTCTCAAGTCCTCCAACGTACGCGGCGAGCCACTGGACAAACTGATAACAGCGGGAAAGCCGTCCATATGGAGGTAAGTGGTGAGCTGATAAGCATTTGTTTTAAAGATGAAATGCAGCCATACGTTTTCAGAATGAGCCTATGTTGTTTTTTTCTATCATAAAATCGGACTGGGTTTAATTTTTTCCATTTTTCGCACCTGAAAAAGCAATTCGATAGGTGGTTTTGACAATTTAGGGCCACCGTAAAAGCGAAAGGCAAAATCCAAAATGACGTTGGAGAAACTAATCCACTTGGGCTGTTTCTCAATATGTGTTCTTGCCTGTACTTGCGTTCTTGTATCCCAGAGAAATGTCAACCGTTACCGAAGTACTGTTCTAATTCAAAGTTCACATCTTGTACGGATGTGCACTTGCTCCGCCCCATGGAGGACGCATCAAGAGGTGACTTGTGCGAACTTGCATTGCAATGAAGGTCATTGGCAGAGGAGATAACCCGCAAGTTTTTTTTTTTAAAAGGCAGCGTTTGATTGGCCACAATGTTTCCTAATGAGAAAAAAAAAATTTTATCTAAAGTTTTATCTAAGTTTTATCTAAACTTACTATGTCAGGGTTCTGCCACTCCAGTCTTGTAAATTCTTGTTTTGGTGGCAGAGTCCAGACACTAGTCCCGTCATGTCTTGTATGTTGTGCTCGGCTCGAGTTTTCGAGTCGAGCACTCGTTTTCTGTCATTGTGTCTCTGTTTGAGTGCCATCGGGACTGCGCCTCAGGCTTTGAGCGCTCCCGTTTAATGCGGGCGCGCGAGGTCCGGGCGTGCTCTAGATGCGCGCTCTTGTCCTGGTGAGTTTGTTTGTTCTGTCTGCAGCGTGGTGTTTCATTCCCAGCGTCTCAGTCTAGTTGGTTTCAGTTTCGGTTGGCGCTGGGATGAAACACGCACGTTGCATGTGTGAGCGCACGTTAAGGTGTTTTCACTTATCGTGTGCTTGTGTCTTGCGTTCTGTTTGTGGTGTTGTCTAAGCACGTGGCTCAGTGTTTACATTGTGACCGCGTGCTGTGTCTTGTGTGAGCACGCGGTTAATGAGTTCTCTCATTGGCTGCGTGTTCTAGTCTCGTTATGTGAGCACATGGCTTGTGTTGTTTCTATGTGTCATGTGCTCTCGTCTATTGTGTAGTCACACCCTCCTTGTTAACTCATTATTAGTTTATCCTGTTCACCTGTCTGTTTGTTAATTATTTCAGCTTATATTCTCCTCATGTCTGCTGTCCTGTGCCAGTTCGTCACATCACATCGTCGTTTCCCGTCTCATCTTGCCTTGTCGTGTTTCCAGTCCCGTCGTTTCCTGCCTTGTCCTGATCCCTGCCAGCCTGCCCAGTCTAGTTTGTTTTTGATTGTTTATTGGTTTTGTTAATGTTTTCCCCCTCGGGGTAGTTTGTTTTTGCATTTTTGTTTTATTTTATTTATAAATAAATACCCTTTTGTTCTGCAATTGAGTCCTCGCTCCTTTCCCCACCCACCGACCCTGACATACTATGTATGTGGGACTCTTATTTTGTCTAAAACAATTGCAAAAACGAGCACACTTCTGCAGAATAAGGTCAATAGAGCTCTCCGGTATTGCAACCAGCATTGGTGTATCTCATCTCGTCATAGCTTATCGTCAGAATGTAAAATTGGGAAAAGACAGATTATAAATTTATTCAGCGCCAGAGGCATAAGGTCTGTATCTTTTGTTAGTCTAAGGTGTGTATTGTGAAATTTGCTGCACATGTTTGTAATGAGAGCAACAGACACATCTAGTCTGCTGAATTTAAGCGTTTAATACACGCTAATACATGCTAACATGTTATATTTCTTGAGTGTAAGGATGCCAGTAAACTTTATAAAGCTCATCTGTTTATACAGAGGTTTAGGGGTGCCGCTGGTCGTTGGGGGGGGTGGAAGTGTCATGGACGAAACTGAAGAGGGGGGGGGGGAGTTTGGGCCCCCAACAATATCTCTGGGGGCCCCAAAACTGTGTGGGCCCTTAGAATCATCCTAACTTTCCCTCTCCTAGCGGCGCCCCTGCAGAGGTTGATTTTAATTCCTGCTGCTGTTTTCAGATACTTTAAACCCACAAGATACTTACTTACTTACTTGCTTACTCCCAGGGCCATTTATATCGAAGTTGATATTTAGCCGCACCATGTTGGTGTTTCGAAACATCTAGTTTTTATAAGGGGGAAGACCAGGACATACACTACGGACAATTTAGCTTACCTAATTCACCTACAGTAAAAGTCTTTTGACTGTTGGGAAAACCGGAGCATCCGGAGGAAACCCACGCGAACACAGGGAGAACATGCAAACTCCACACAGAAATGCCAACTGACCCAGCCGGGGCTCGAACCAGCGACCTTCTTGCTGTAAGGTGACAGCGCTACCCACTGT
This sequence comes from Danio jaintianensis, assembly GCA_903798115.1. Lineage (NCBI taxonomy): Eukaryota > Metazoa > Chordata > Actinopteri > Cypriniformes > Danionidae > Danio > Danio jaintianensis. The sequence continues at coordinate 25,866,573 of CAIGQV010000001.1, read as the reverse complement.
GCCACCGTGTCGCCCCAAACCCACAAGATACAACTCTAAATACATCTCTGTCAGTCCCTTTTATAAAGCATAATTATATTTTAGCCTATATTTCATCCACAACAATTCACTCACTTCTTCTAGCTAAAATAAGCATCTTCTTCAGTTGAAAAGAAGATTGTTTAACAAGGAACCTTCTCAATTTGTTCAAATATTTGCTGACAATAGAAATAGGATTAATTTACACGTGTGTATTTCATATTACACTTGGTGTGTAACATATTGAATCAGAGCACTCTCTGGAACCTTTAAAATAAAATAATGGCTTTTAATTTCTTCCTGACCATATCAGAATGTAAATGGTAAATAAATTAATTATAATCTTGCCCATTTATATTCAAGAATCCCTGAAACATTCTATTAGAAAAAAGACATTTTAGCATCATTACTCCTGTCTTCAGTGTCAGTTTAATATGATTAATATGATTTGCTGCACAAGAAACATTTATTATTATCATTAATAATCTGGAGGAAACCCACGGCAACACGGGGAGAACATACAAACTCCACACAGAAATGCCAACTGACCTGCTGTGAGGTGACAGTGCTAACCACTGAGCCACCATGTCGCCCTTATTTTAATTAAAGAAAAAAAAAAATTAATAATAAAGATCTTATTGCCAAGTTTGCTTCCACACAATGTATGATATGGGGCCCCTTCCTTAGATGTATATTTTAACAATGTCTATGTAGTTATTCTTTTCCTGTAATATTTTTTTTCTCCTTCCTTTTTACATCACTCTATTTTGTTTCTTATTCCATTAGTCTGGCTGAGACTCTTTTGATGGTTCTGTATAATTGCTGTATTGTTTTGGTGCATGTTCTAGTTGGTATCAGGTAATAACACTAAATACACAGATATGTATATGTTCAATTCAATTTTGCATCAAATTATGAACATTACATAGAGATAATATTAAATAACATTATTACTGTGCAAAAACAAGCTAATAAATAATAATTAGACTTTCATACTTCGTTTGGTTAGTTAAAATAATAATAAAGTATATTATAATACAATATAGCGACGCGGTGGCGCAGTGGGTAGCACGTTCGCCTCACAGCAAGAAGGTCGCTGGTTCGAGCCTCGGCTGGGTCAGTTGGCATTTCTGTGTGGAGTTTGCATGTTCTCCCCGTGTTCGCGTGGGTTTCCTCCGGGTGCTCCGGTTTCCCCCACAAGTCCAAAGACATGCGGTATAGGTGAATTGGGTAAACTAAAATTGTCCGTAGTGTATGAGTGTGAATGGGTGTGTATGGATGTTTCCCAGAGATGGGTTGTGGCTGGAAGGGCATCCGCTGCGTAAAACATATGCTGGATAAGTTGGCGGTTCATCCCGCTGTGGCGACCCCAGATTAATAAAGGGACTAAGCCGAAAAGAAAATGAATGAATGAATGAATGAATAATACAATATAAAGTATGAGATAATAACAATTAATTAGAACTATTAATAAGCTTTTTTCCCTCTTTATCATCTCATCCTGTCTATGTCAACAAGTAAAAAGATATGCGACACTACTTATTTTGTTAGAGATAATTTTGGGAGCTAATTTTGTTAACATATGATGTACACTACTGTGTGTTATGTTTTCATTAAAACGTCTATAAGTAAAAAAGAAGAAAAAAAAGTTTGCTTCCACACACAAGGGAATTTTCCTGGTTATGAGTAAATCTCAACAAATATAAGGCAGTATTTAGATGTTTTAGTAATCTTTTTCAAAACTACACAATTATGTATGTAAAAAACAAATGGCTTTGCAGTCATGCAGGACAGCTGCTTGTACACAACTGACGTGCACTTCACCTCAAAATAGCTCTACCACCACCAAATGGATGATGTATGAAACTTCCCAACAGATTGTCCATATAAATCACATGGGGATCCACCCTGCTCCATTAACTCTCTGGCACGGAGCTGTCCATTTAGCCTTTGTGTATCAAAATAAATCCATACCCAGCTAATGAATGAAAGCCGCTTGAAAATGGTCTGTAAAAGTACTTGAGCGCCACAAAAGCAGGTGCAGCGGGAGGAGCAAGACAGGCTGATTACTGCTGTCTGCCATCGGGATGATCTCCGATAGAGAGAAAGAGACCAGAAGAAGCAGACCTGAGCCTACATGTGGTATGCATTTGACACTATAAGCACACACACACAGTTCTCTGGCAAACCTCCCACCCATCAAACACTGAGGGAAGAATAACAGTGCGGAATGGACTGTTGCATGCAAAGCACACTCCACCTACAGCCGGCCTTCAACGCTTTTATCAAAGAAACATGCCGCCCGTTTGCGGAGGATGTGGAAGTGCACTGAGATAAATAAAATGCCATCAGGGGTTGAAATGTTTATGCAGAACGTTTGGCTAGTTTAGTTGAGTCAGGCCACAGCGAATGCTTCAGCAAACAGCTGATCAGCTCAGAGCAAAAACAAATTGCACAAGCAAACTAATTCTGAAGTCTTTTTTTGGGAATAAATAAAGAATAAAGAAGGCCATTGTGACAAAGACAATCCACAATTTTGATAATTGTTTTTTTTATCTGAATTGCGAGGTAACAGTCACTCTGTAAAAAACAAAACATGGTTGCACACAATCGATTTGTTTTGGGAAACATGAAGCATTTTTTTTTTACACATTTAAGTGGGTTGAGCTTAAAACATTTAAGTTGTCCCTGTGTTATTTCAGTTCATTTTAAATAAGTAGTTTGAATAACAGCAAATGTCATTTTTAAATGTATAATGAAGAGGTGCACACATAGAATTCTGAGAAAAATGTCTGAATTTCTTGATAGTGTAAACCAGGGGTGTCAGGGGACTCTGACAGGGGTGTCAGTTCCTGGAGGGCCGCAGCTCTGCACAGTTTAGTTCCAACCCTGCTTCAACACACTTACCTGTAGGTTTCAAACAAGCCTGAAGGACTCAATTAGTTTGATCAGGTGTGTTTAATTAGGGTTAAAGCTAAACTGTGCAGAGCTTCGGCCCTCCAGGAACTGGCTTTGACACCTGTGGTGTAAACTAAACTCAGAATTCTAAAAAAAAAAAAAAAAAAGATGTTCACAATTTCATTATTTTGAGTTATAAAAAAAGGAAAGAACAAATCCCAGGATGTATAATTACGTAAGATAAGTCAGAATTTTGAGAATGTAAAGTCAGATTTTATAAAACTTAGAATTGTGAATTGTGGGATGCAAACTCAAAATTCTAAAATAAAATCAGAATTCCAAGATGTAAACTCAGAATTCTAGAAAATAGTTCCAATATTTATACTTAGAATTCTGTGGTAAGAAAATGGCAGAATTGAGAGATTTGACACTCCATGATTTCTGAATCCTAAGATGTCAATTTAAAATCAAATTCTGTAATGCTCTGTTCGCTGGTTGCCCAGCATCCTCTATTAATAAACTTCAGCTAGTACAAAATGCAGCTGCCAGAAATCTTACCAGGTCTAGAAAATATGATCATATCACCCCAATTTTATCCTCCTTACACTGGCTGCCTGTTAAGTTCCGTATTGATTATAAAATATTGCTTCTTAACTATAAAGCTTTAAATAATCTAGCTCCTGTTTATTTAACCAACCTTCTGTCTCGCTACAATCCAACCCGCTCTTTAAGATCTCAAAACTCAGGGCTTCTGGTAGTACCTAGAATAGCAAAGTCGAGTAAAGGTGGTCGAGCCTTCTCATTTATGGCTCCTAAACTCTGGAATAGCCTTCCTGATAATGTCCGAGGCTCAGACACACTCTCTCAGTTCAAAACTAGATTAAAGACCTATCTTTTTAGTAAAGCATACACTCAATGCATCGCATAACGGTATAATGCATGAATGTGCTCCACGCAGGTGAGCTGGCTCGACATCACCTGTAGGACACACTCCTCAATACACCAGACATTATGTTAGAAACTCTCATATGCTTTACATGTTTGTTTCTATGTTTGTTTATTTAACTGCTATTTTCATCTATAACACTCCATTTTTACATCTCATTTAAATACACTATGAACAGCAGCTACGCTAATTATTTTCTTTATTCTCTATTTCCACCTGGGGATACTCATTTCGAGGTCCCTAGAGACTATGCAGCGCCATTGATGCGATCCAAGACCTGTGAAGAGATGATCCCAAGGTATCCATAATCCTGGACCAGGTCGTATCCCGAACTGATGCTGTGGTCGTCATGGAGAAATGGAGTGCATGAGACTGATTCCTGAATGACCACTGTGATAAACGAGTCCCCACATTGATCCTGCGGGCCAGCCAGACCTCCCGCCGGTGCCCTACTCACACCTGCAGCTTCTCCACGATGGACGTCCAGCTTCTTCAGCCTCCAGCGCCTAGACTGCAACTCTGAACAGGAAGTTTGGCCAGATGAAAAATGGTTGTGCCTAACAGAGCCTAGTTTCTCTCGAGGTTTTTTTTTCCTTCACTTCGTCAATTGGTGAAGTTTTTTTTCCTCGCCACTGGCTTGCTCGGATCGGGACTTGTGTAGCTTTGCTTCGGTGGATTTGCTCTACAGTGTTTGAACTTCCAGCAGTGAAATATAAACCACACTGAACTAAACTAAACTGAACTTCAACTCTGAAATCTGGACTTTACTAGAACTATGTTAAGCTGCTTTGACACAATCTACATTGTGAAAAGTGCTATATAAATAAACTTGACTTGACTTGACATAAAGCAGTTCTGCAAATACACAAAAACACATCAAGTCAAGCTTGACTGGATACAACTTTATGAAATGTCTGCGCGATGTGAGCTGCTTTGGACTTTGGGCTCCTGATCATCAGCTTGATTTAGTGATGAACGGAAAGTCAGATGCTGTTTGTCCACGTCGAGGGACGTCCAGCGTGCGAATGAGATCACAGCGCAGTGAGCAGCTGTTTCTCCAGTTCCTGAAGATCTGCCCTCCGCTTCCTGCTGCAGGCAGTAATGCAGAGAGCAGACGCTGCGCAGCTTTAACATGACTGGATCGAAAACAAGCAAACAAACATCAAACAGCACATCCTCTCAGGAGGCAATCACAGGAAGTAATGTCAATCAAATCACATTAGCTGTGCGCGGATGACATCGTCCTGACGCTCAGGCCATCCCTCAGAGTTTAATGAGAAATGCATGCTCTGAAACAGTTACGTTTGGAATTTTTTTTTTGCAAAAATTCAGTAGAAGATATCAGTAGTCTAGCATATCTTTTTACTTGTTGGCGTAGACTAGATGAGTTAGAAGAATAGTTCTCATTAATTGTTATTATTTAATACTTTATAGAGTATATATTATTATAATATACATTATTATTTTAATTAACCAAACAAAGCCTAAAAGTATAATTATTATTGAAAGTAATATCAAAGAAATATATATAGATATAAAAATCTTTTATTTATTAGCTTGTTTTTCATCAATTTATGCACAGTAATAATGCTATATAATTTTATCTCTATATAACGTTCATAATTTGATGCAAAAATAAATTGATTGTAGATAGATAGATAGATTAGACAGACAGACAGACAGACAGACAGACAGACAGACAGACAGACAGA
>CAIGQV010000001.1:25849924-25860989 GCA_903798115.1 Danio jaintianensis | reverse complement strand
GATAGATAGATAGATAGATAGATAGATAGATAGATAGATAGATAGATTTTGTACTACCCTAGCAACATTTTTTTAAAATCTGGCAGAGTATGTTAACAGTGCCCATGTTAACAGATTAGTTTTCATACCACACACAGAAGCAGCGATCATTTCAGAGCCAGGTCTATTTTTGCAGCACTGCTTACACTCAATTAAAGTGACAATGCATTGATAATGAGCAAAAACCCATTGGATGACAGTAAAAAATTGCAATTTTACCAAATAAGTGTATTAATAATATCCGCTGATTTTTAAATAGTCAATCAAATGAACTTAAATTATTTTTAAAAATACAACAAATATTCCAAAACACTTTTTTTGTGGCCCAAACTACAAAACCAAACATTATGCAATGATGTGCAGCGTCATTTAGCAACTTTTTTTAGCAACAAATTGTTCTTTATTACAAACACGCACTGTTTTAAAAATGTTTTAAACTCATTCTTGAAGTGCAGCTGATCACAGAGAGTTGGAACAGATCTTTTAATCCCAGTTTCTTTGCAAATCCTGTCTTGTGCACATGATTACACTTGTTACTACAGAGACATGTTAATATGTACCTGTCAATCAATATCAGTGGGCGGGGAAACTGCACTGCTACATCACGTTGCGGTGGGCCTCAAAATCACTAAAATTTGGATCCTATTTTAATGACAGGAATTGTTAAAAAAGAGACTTGTAGTGTTTATATCACTCTGTGCACTGTTTATTTACAGTTGTGAATTCCATTATGGGACCTTGATCTCTGCTCTGTCGACTTTTGATGTTGAAAATTCAACTCTACAGTTTAACAAAGTGACTTTTATTGACATGTTAGTAGTTTGACATAATATAATGTATAAGAAATAATATATTGAGAAATAATAAATAATAACTGGCAAATATACTGGCAGTTTATTAAATTTTTTACCGCAATATACAACACCGACACAGACAATATATCACTTTAATCTATAAAAATTTTTCATAAAAGTCACTTTTTCAAAGTTTTCAAGGTTAAAAGTTGTTGGAAGAAAGATCAAGGCCCCATAATGCAATTCAAAAGCATAAACAAATGGTGAAAAATACAAACATAAATCACAGAATACAGAAAACTGCTAATTTCAGATATTTTTACAGTGTGGACAGACTATATGTACACACAGTTCTATCCAAACAGCTTTCAAAAGTTTTTTTCAAAAGCAAAAATTTTGCGTTATAGCAGCCCTATAGGGTGAGTCAATGATAACCGAAATGAAGTATCCCTTTAAAGGTGCAATATGTAAGTTTGACACCCAGGGGTTGAACTATTGCACACCTGGTTCAAAACACACACAAGCGCAGGTTGCCAGATTGATGTGAGTGTACCTGAATATCGAGCCTAAAGGCTGATTTGAACCGTTTTCTAACTAAAAGCAACGGCACGCGATAGAAGAAATTTTTTTCATACTAAAAGGAGTTTTTGTCCTAACCAACACCTGAAATTTCTATTTTAGAAACAGCTTCTATTTCTCAAACTGGCAGTGGGCGGGTTAAAAGAATCAAAACAAAGATAGGGCACGGAAAGCACATTTTCAAAGGAGAATAACTGACTTCAGTATTGTTTTTCAGAAACAAGAATGTTCACTTAGCATGTTTCTTATCTGCAAACATATTATAGTATTTTTATGCTTTAGAACAGTCAAAAACTTACATACAGCACCTTTAAATAGGCATGACTCCACTAGATGAGAAAGAGTCCTAGTAACAAACAAGCTCATTTTCTGTCCATCTTGACACCTGACAGCCTATTCTGCCGAAAATTTATAAAGAGGTCATGCATATTGCCAATAAAAAACTCAGGCCAGAAAGATGACAAGCAAATCATCTCAGTAAACTGGAGACGCTGCCCTCTTGATGAGTAAATTACAGAGGAAGCGGATACTAATAAGAGCATGAGATTTAGGCGAGAGGGAAGCGCGCATCACAGATGAAACATCGGAGGTTTGGAGCAACCGAGTCATAAAAAGTGGTTGTTTGTGTCTCCATGTGCAACTGCCCAGGGCACACGGCGAAAAATACACATCCACAACCAATCATGATGAGTCAGCTCTTCATTAATCATACACTATGGAGTTTCCCTCACCATTTAGGGCTCTTCAGAAAAGCCAAGCATGCTGGGATATACAACACGACACAATGCTGAATGAAAGTCTGCAGTCGGTTTAAGTGACACTGAGTGAGTTTTCAGCTGTCTGAAAATCAGGGTGTATTGATGTGCACTATGCGCCCTTAACGGAAGTATGAAATATGAATCACGTGACCCAAATGGTCAAACGTAATGACAAATGAGAGATATTTTTTTTCTAAAAAGAATCCATTATTTATTTATTTTTAACATGAATTACCATAGCTAGACAGGTTAGGAAAAATCTAGCAAACATTTACAATTACTTTATGGTTGAAAATGTTGCTGGTATATGGAACAATCTAAACTCGTATAGCTGGAGGAGTTAGGCAGTACATTTATTCATTCATTTTCCTTCGGCTTAGTCCCTTTATTCATCAGGGGTCGCCACAGCGGAATGAACTGCCAACTTATCCAGCATATGTTTTACACAGCGGATGCCCTTCCAGCCACAACCCAATACAGGGAAACACACTCATTCACACACATACATACACTACGGGCAGTTTAGTTTATTCAATTGTGGGGGACTGTGGGGGAAACCGGAGCACCCAGAGGAAACCCAAGCAAACACGGGGAGAACATGCAAACTCCACACAGAAATGCCAACTGACCCAGCCGGGACTCGAACCAGTGACCTTCTTGCTGTGAGGTGATAGTGCTAACCACTGAGCCACCGTGTCACCCCTTAGGCAGTACAGTGCCATGTTAAAGCCAACCTAAAGTTTTTAGTTGCACACTAAAATCGCCCATTTCTCCAGAAAGCATACATGTCGAATAGGCTTGGAACGCGGGGTCTGTCTCAGCGGAGAGTCATTGTGAAGGATGACATCTGAGATTATAAATCAACAAGCCTCTCCATGACTTCAGAAACCATCTGAAACCACAAGAGCAATATACTTCATGATGGAATTCACCAAGGACCGGATCCTCGCTCCACTGTCACGCAATGTTAAAGCGGGATCGCGAGCTTTCTTAACACACCTCCGAGTACCCAGCAATCACCGCTCCAAATAAACATTCCATGTGGAAACTCATGCAACTATTACATTCGACCGTCACAGGCTCTGCACTTCATATTTTAGCACAACCACCCAAGATAAATGTACTCTGCACTGTTTCAAAACAGGAATGTCAGGTATCTCTTGATTAAACTGGACACAGTTCACCAAAAAATGAACCTTGTGATAATATTTGGGTGTCAGGGGAAGGTAGCATCAGGCGCACACCTGTCTCTCCTACTTAATGTCAGGAAAAAAAACAAGAAGCAGACAGGAAATGCATGATCCTGACAGGAAGTTAAAGAGGGTAGTCGGAGCTCTTTAGAGACTGATGCCAATCCAGGCCTCCGCTCCGCTCGGGGAGTATCGGGTTTAGCCACACGGGTTAACTAAGTCGAGTTGTGTGTACCTTTCTTTTCAAGTGCTGACACTTTACATTTAGAGCCTCATTACAGACATCAATGCAATCCACCTGGGGCACCTTACAGGCTTGGGATGCAACCATTTCTATGTTCGCAAACAATGGTAGGAGGAGAGTGGATCTGCTGAACAAATAAGCCAGAATGATATACAGTTGAAGTCGGAATTATGAGCCCCTCTGTATATTTTTTTTCCCCAATTACTGTTTAACGGAAAGAAGATTTTTAACTAATTAATAGATTTAATAACTAATTTCTAATAACTGATTTCTTTATCTTTGCCATGATGACAGTACATAATATTTGACTAGATATTTTTCAAGATACCAGTATTCAGCTTAAAGTGACATTTAAAAGGCTTAACTAGGGTAATTAGGCAAATCATTGTAAAATAATGGTTTGTTCTGTAGACATTTGAAAAATAAATATTGCTTAAGAGGGCTAATAATTTTGACCTTAAAATGGTTTTTAAAACTTTTTTAAACTTCTTTTATTCTAGCTGAAATAAAACAAATCAGACTTTCTCCAGAAGAAAAAATATTACAGGAAATACTGTGAAGAAAATCCGTGCTCTGTTAAACATAATTTGGGAAATATTTGAAAAATAAAAAATAAAATAAAAATCACAAAATTTTGCTTTTATTGTGTTTTATGTTGCTAGGTACAACTCACATTCTGATTTAGATTAGTGGCAAAAGCACCAATAATAATCTTCAAAACCAATAGTTATTAGATTATTAAATTAGATTATAAACTGTAATTGTTGCTGTACAATTAAAATATTTTTTGTTTATTTATTGCCACATCAGCAACTTATGGCTAATTCATGGCAAGATAAATATAGATTAAAACTCATTATTTAATAACTTCATAATTCAAAAAGAAGATACAAAAACATAAAAATAAATCCAATTAAAAAAAATGTACATTAAAAATGTTAGATACACTGTAAAAATGCTGGGTTCCACACAATCAGTTTGTGTTGTGATAACATGAAGGAATTAAGTTAGCTTATTCGTTTTTACAAATTTAAGTGGATTGAACATAAAACAATTAAGTTGTCACAAAAAAAAAACTCAAAAATTGTGTTGTTTCAGCTCATTTTATTCAAGTACTTTGAACTAACAGCCAATGTAATGTTTTGAGTTCAATGTATGATAAATAACTTCAAATTCCTTCCAGGGATACATTTTCAAAAACATTCAAATTATTGTCTGAGTTACAGTGTATAATGAGTAATCTGATTCACCAGCAAATGACTCTTGTGAACTGATTTTTTTTTACACAGGACAACATGATTCAATCAGCACAACCATGTAGATATAGGGCAGTTTATTCAACTGAGATGATTTGTTTTCATTCAAATACATAAAAATTTTACTGAATTGTCCAAACTTCAGATAAAACGACACTGTTATGATTAGGTCGAAGACAAGTCTTACAGAATGTATGTATATACATAGAAAGCATATTAAATGCATGTCTCAAATAATTTTTTATTTAAAATAAAATGTCAAAATAAGGGTAAAATAATATACCATCATCAATCAGCTTAAAACATGTTTACAAAATACATTTGAAGAACCATTTGATGACATTAAAAGACTATATAGTCTTTTAATGTATCAAATGGTTCTTCAAATGAATTTTGGAACATAGATCAATGTTAAACTGAATGATATTTTTTGTGTATCTTCTATAAATCAAGGTAATAATAATGTATGACTGCCATTATTTTAACATAACACATTCTGAACTACTGTAAAATATATATTTAAAGACATATTACACTTTTATTGTTTTGATGCTCTGATGTAAGACTTGAGGGGAATGTCTCTCAATGCCATAAGTCAATGCCAAGTTTTAGCAGGAAGAAAGAACGACAGTCAGAATCATCCTCCACTAGAACTGATCCTCTAAACATCTCTTTTCCTCCTTACTGGAGATCTGGGAAGCTCGTCTGTGGCATCTTATCAAGGGAGGAAATGGTTGATTTGATGTGGCGTTAGGCCGTGGGCTTGGATCCTTTCCCACCCTCCGTCAAAAGGGTCATATTGGAGGAAGAGCCGAGGGAATTGCTTCAGGGCCCCCATCCAAATGAGACACCCCATATCCTCCTCCTGCGCTGTTCACGGTTCCACTTCAGGGTCGCTTGATGCAAATCGCAGAAAAGCGACACCCCTCTCTGAGTCTGCGAATGTGCTCAGGGTTGTACGTAATAGCTTGATTCAGAATCTAAAGGCATTTGGATTTGGTAGTAGGGGGTTTCGTGACACATGATGATGCAATCCTGTGACTACCCATTTTATCTGTGAACCATGCGTTCACAGACCTCTGGGAAAGCCGTTTTAACTGGTGCCTGCAGGTTTAAAGGAACACTATTTTGGTAATAGGCTAACTGTATCACTCCCCTAGAGTTAAACAGTTGAGTTTTACCATATTTTTATCCATTGAGATGATCTCTGGCGGGAGCACTTTTAGCTTAGCTTAGCATAAACCACTGAATCGGATTAGACCATAAACATGTTGCTTAAAAATGAGTTTTGATAATTCTCCTAAGGCGGCACTGTCGCCTCACAGCAAGAAGGTCGCTGGTTCGAGTCCCGGCTGGGCCAGTTGGCATTTCTGTGTGGGGTTTGTATGTTCTCCCCGTGTTGGCGTGGGTTTCCTCTGGGTGCTCTGGTTTCCCCCACAGTCCAAAGACGTGTTATAGGTGAATTGGATGAACAAAATTGTCCATAGTGTATGAGTGTGTGTGAATGTTTGAATTCCCAGTACTGGGTTGCAGCTGGAAGGGCATCTGCTGCGTAAAACATATACTAGAATAGTTGGCAGTTCATTCCACTGTGGCGACCTCTGAAATAGATCTTAAACCTAAGGAAAATAAATGAATGAATGAACAATTCTCCTATTTAAAGCTTGACTCTTCTGTAGTTACATTGTGTAAGTCTGATGAAAAATGAAAGGTTGCTATTTTATGGGTCAATTTTGCAGTATTTTGCATTCTGGCAAAATAATCAAGTAACTTTGCTGTCGTACCATGGCTGCAGCTGACACAATGATATTATGCAGCCCTTGAAAATAGTCCCCAGGTAGGTGGTAACAGCACTACATAATATCATTGCATAGGATAGTTATCAAAACTCTTTTTGAAATGTTTGATGCTAATGGTCTAATCCGATTCAATGAATTATGCCAAGCTAAGCTAAAAGTTCTCTCGCCAGACTCGAAGATTGGTTGAACGGATTAAAAAATGCTCAAAGTCTAACTGTAGGGGAGTAAAATGAGCCTATTTCCAAAAAGTGGAGTGTTCCTTTAAATGTGGGATTCCAGGCTGCAGGAAAACACATTTTGCTGCATTCCCATAGTGGTTGTGGAATTGTTATTTTCCTCTTCTTTTCCAGGGTTCCTGCTGATGCTGTTGTCTGATGGCGGTTTGTCAGCCGAGTGACAATTCCTGCCTAATTTCAAGAGGAAGCCCAAATGCCCTCAAACATGTCTGCTGATAGAGCTTTGTTCCTGGGCCAAGAGCAAACTGGGCCGCTCAGCTGTGGAGCTGCTCCCCAGAGCCAAAGCTTCACAGAAGCAATTAACCATGGGTAGTTTGGCTTAATGAATACTATCAATTACAAAGCCTCTGTACTTACAGAGCTGGAAAAACTCTGAGACTGTGTGGTGTTTCATAGAAGGGGGAAAAAAACAACGAAAGTACAACATTTATATCGAGAATATTTTTAGCAGTTTTGGGTTACTTGAGATTGATGTTTAGTAATGAAACAACAATTTCCAGCTAATCTACGTGATCTCTAAATCGACTAAGGTTAATGAACACAAACCCAGTGCTACACGGCTGTTGACCTGTTGCTCTTAAGACTCAAAGATGTTTTTGTTGGCTTTTCAGATCTGAACACTTGAAATTACATACTTAAGTAATTTCTTATTTTGAATAAAGCACCTATTTTGCGGTTGCTAAAAACGTATATTTAGTATAGCATGAATGTAATCCAGATATAAGTAATGTCATTACAATCATGTTTTCTAGCAGCATCAGTTGCATCGCTACACTGCAATTTACAAATCCTCTTCTGCGAATTCATGGCATAGACACTGAATGGGACACTTCCAAAATCTCACATCCACGCACCTCAACTCTAAAACCTCAATAATAAGAAATGGTCAAAATGAACATTCTACTCATAAGCCATGACTATACTAACAGGTGCCATTAAAAATTCACTATTTTCTTGATTTAGTCCTTCCATCTGCACTGAAATGGCATTTTTAGGCAAAAATGGCCAAAGTGGGTCAATTTGCAAATTAGATTTTCACATCACAGTGTGGACTGTGAAAATGGAGAACGGGGGAAAAAAGATAATGCAAGTCTACTAAAGGAGGTCAAGCCTTATCATTTATGACTCTTAAACTCTGGAATAGCCTTCCTGATAATGCCCGAGGCTCAGACACACTCTCTCAGTTCAAAACTAAATTAAAGACCTATCTTTTTAGTTAAGCATACACACAATGCATCACATACCGGTATGATGCATGAGTGTGCTCCATGCTGGTGAGGTGGCCTGTCAAACCACCTGTAGGACACACTCCTTCTGTCTTAATACACGAGGCATTTTGTTAGAAATACTTATGTTTTATATGTTTGTTTATATAACTGCTATTTTCATTTGTAGAACTTAATTTTCGCATTGACATTTAATATCTCTTGTTCAAATACATCTAATTGTTCTCGATTTCAACCTGGGGATACTCATCCCGAGGCCTCTAGAGACTGTGCAGTGCCATTGATGCGATCCAAGACCTGTGAAGAGATGAAGCCAACCATCGAGGACTTCTAGGATAACACATATGAAGAGATGATGCCAACCATAGTGGACTTTGAGGACAACGCATACACTTAATACACAAATATATATTCCTTAAACATGTACAAATAGACATCACCTATATGCTATAAAATTGTATGTTAACTATGTTCGTATTAGGGTTGTCAAGATACCTGAAATTTTAAACATCCATTTTCCGCTAACATTTCAGCGCAGTTGAGCACATTCTTAAACAGCGCTGGTTTGCCATTGTGTTCATGTGCTCAACAGAAATGACTGTGGTTGGCCGTGAAGGTCACCAGTTCACCCAACTCACCGCTGTTTACTGAGTGTAACCACAGATACAGGGACACTGGAGTGTTTTAAAGTTGTGATTCATCAGCGGATCGCTCATATGTCAGCTTATAGACAAACCAGCTGGTCAACATGACTTTGAAATGCTCCAGTGTCCCTGTATCTGTAGTTAAACAGTTAAAACAGTTAAAACAGTTAAAAAGTTCGGTGAGCAGTACAGGGAAAGGTAGAGGTGTTTTTTTTTATTATTATTATTATTTTTGTAAACGAAAAGAAACAACAATTTTTTAATTTTTTTTTCACTTTTTCCAAATTTTTTTTAACCATTTTCAAATGTATTGCACTAATGCACTATTTCATGCATGGAATGAATAGAATAAGTAGTGCATTCACACTAAAAATTCTGACACTAAATTATTCAACCGTTAAAAAAAGAAGGGTGGAATGTTGAACACGTCATGCACTCAACGCTCACAGTTTTGCTCATGCAGTGGAAGGGGAAGGGCCAATGGCAATGGGGAGGGGCTAATTGTGAAGGGGAGGAGCTATCGGCCACAGAGGTTGTATAGATTTCCTTATTTTGTATATTGTGAAGGTGATTATGCCACCTCCTAATGGTGAATGTGGTTGTACTTATAGGTACTATTTGGTAGTTTGGTCATTTATTTCCCTAATTTTCATTAATTTTCCTTCGGCTTAGTCCCTTATTTATCAGGGGTCAATACAGCGTAATGAGAGGCCAACTATTTCAGCATATGTTTTACACAGCAGATACCCTTTCAGCCGCAACCCAATAGTGGGAAACACCCATACACTCTCGCATTCACACACACACTCATACACTACGGCCAATTTAAGGAGTCAGATCAGTATCAAAAATAATAATTTTACAAAATAAAATTCGTTTATGCACAGCACAAATCTGACTTAATAAATACAAATTTGTAAATTCAAAACACATTTCATAAATACAACACACAATTCGTGAATTCACAAGTAAAAATCATAGATATTTTTCGCCAAATGAATTGGATTTGTGCATTTACGAATCGGATTTGTGTATTTAGGAAATGTGTTTTGAATTTACGAATCGGATTTGTTTATTTACAAAATGTGTTTTGAATTTACGAATCGTATTTGTGTATTTACAAAATGTGTTTTGAATTTACGAATTGAATTTGTCTATTTACGAAATGTGTTTTGAATTTACGAATTGGATTTGTGTATTTACGAAAAGTGTTTTGAATTTACGAATTGGATTTGTGTATTTATGAAATGTGTTTTGAACTTACGAATCGGATTTGTGTATTTACGGAAAGTGTTTTGAATTTACGAATTGGATTTGTGTATTTATGAAATGTGTTTTGAACTTACGAATCGGATTTGTGTATTTACGAAATGTGTTTTGAACTTGCGAATCGAATTTGTGTATTTACGAAATGTGTTTTGAGTTTACAAATTGGATTTGTCTACTTATGAAATGTGGTTTGAATTTACAAATTGGATTTGTGTATTTATGAAATGTGTTTTGAATTTACGAATTGGATTTGTGTATTTATGAAATGTGTTTTGAATTTACAAATTGGATTTGTGTATTTATGAAATGTGTTTTGAATTTACGAATTGGATTTGTCTATTTATGAAATGTGTTTTGAATTTACAAATTGGATTTGTGTATTTATGAAATGTGTTTTGAATTTACGAATTGGATTTGTCTATTTATGAAATGTGTTTTGAATTTACAAATTGGATTTGTGTATTTATGAAATGTGTTTTGAATTTACGAATTGGATTTGTCTATTTATGAAATGTGTTTTGAATTTACAAATTGGATTTGTGTATTTATGAAATGTGTTTTGAATTTACAAATTGGATTTGTGTATTTATGAAATGTGTTTTGAACTTACGAATCGGATTTGTGTATTTATGAAATGTATTTTGAATTTACGAATTGGATTTGTCTATTTATGAAATGTGTTTTGAATTTACGAATTGGATTTGTGTATTTATGAAATGTGTTTTGAATTTATGAATCGGATTTGTGTATTTATGAAATGTGTTTTGAATTTACGAATTGGATTTGTCTATTTATGAAATGTGTTTTGAATTTACGAATTGGATTTGTGTATTTATGAAATGTGTTTTGAATTTACGAATCGGATTTGTGTATTTATGAAATGTGTTTTGAACTTACGAATCGGATTTGTGTATTTATGAAATGTATTTTGAATTTACGAATTGGATTTGTGTATTTATGAAATGTGTTTTGAATTTACGAATTGGATTTGTGTATTTATGAAATGTGTTTTGAATTTATGAATCGGATTT
>CAIGQV010000001.1:25827374-25848925 GCA_903798115.1 Danio jaintianensis | reverse complement strand
AAATGTGTTTTGAACTTGCGAATTGGATTTGTGTATTTATGAAATGTGTTTTGAATTCACAAATTGGATTTGTGTATTGATAAAATGTGTTTTGAATTTATGAATTGGATTTGTGTATTTACGAATTGTGTTTTGAACTTACAAATTGGATTTTGTAAATCTGAATTGTGCTGTGTGAATTTTATTTTGTAAATGCATTTTTTTTAGACTGATCTGACTCTATACCAATTTAGTTCATCCAATTCACCTATACACCTATACCTGTTGTGTTCCATTTGGGATGACACTAAACTCCTACACTACACAGTTGAGTGTACAAGTGCATAGTGTGTAATTTGGGACGCAACTATGGTCTTATTTTTTCACCTTTAGTAGGGAAGTATGCTAATTTGGATCCAGACTGAGGGTCTGGAACATTCTTTCACGAATATATCTTCCGCTGCTCACCACAATTCACAACTACCGGATGGTGCTGGGAAAAAAAATTCTATTTAAGTGGCATTTAAGCAATTATGGTTTCCTAATTAAAAAAAAAGATTTACTGGTAAGTTTTCTCCATTCAGTGCTTCCTGTTTTAATCCAAGCCCTGCATTTAAGCACTGCCTTTCCTTTTACTGTCAAAAGTCAAGTGATATTCGGAGATCTGACAAACAGCCTCACTAGAAATGCTATTGAAATTAATTTTAGATGTGCAAGGATGTGGGCGGCACGGTGGCTCAGTGGTCAGCACTGTCAACTCACAGCAAGTAGGTTGCTGGTACGAGTCCCTGCTGGGTCAGTTGGCATGTCTGTGTGGAGTTTGCATGTTCTCCCCGTGTTGGCGTGGGTTTCCTCCGGGTGCTCTGGTTTCCCCCACAATCCAAAGACATGCGCTATAGGTGAATTGAATAAACTAAATTGGCTGTAGTGTATGAGTGAGTGTGTGAATGTGAGAGTGAATGGGTGTTTCCCTGTACTGGGTTGCGGCTGGAAGGGCATCCGCTGCGTAAAACATATGCTGGAATAGTTGGCGCTTCATTCCGCTGTGGCGACCCCTGATAGATAAGGGACTAAGCCAAAGGAAAATTAACTAATGAATGAATTAATGTGTATGGATGTGTATTAGGAAAGGTACCCAAAAAGTGGTACGGTACAGTTCGCTTTTAGGTAGCTTTTGACAGTGGAAACAGCCATAAAAGCACACCGACCCATAACGTACCGTACCGTACCGTACCGTACCACTCAGTGGAAACTAATGTTTACTTGGACTGTATATCAATAGCGTTTCTAGTGTGTATTTCTGATCTAAATTAATTGGGACATTCAATTTGGAAAACAAAACAAAATCTTTCTTTTTGTGTAAAACCTCACAGAAGGGGAAAAAATGACAATAGCTAGTCAAAGGTATGAGATCACTATTGCAAAAAAAAAAAATGTACGGCAATTATAGAGGGAAAATAAAATAAGAGCGCAAGTGCAAACGACTCTGATAGAAGGGGAGATATGGGATTAAATGAACTAAACAACACGCAGCTGTTACTTAATTTCAACAAAAGGAAAAGTCATTTTATTCCGACACAAGCGCACATGTGCTTTTATAAGCTCATATAAAAGCGTAAGATGCAGTTAATTGCGTTTCCGCTAAAAACCAAGATTAAATGCATGAGGAAATTGTCTGTTTCGTTGGAAACTTAAGATGCTTTTTCCCTCTAATACATCTATGGGACAAAAATGCAATTAGTGGCATCATAAAACAAAAGATAAGCTACAAGTAGAGCTGATATGTTTGCGGAAAAACAATGCAAAGTATCAGAGGAAAAATAAATTAAACTGTTTTATTTTTGCAATAAATAAAATAAATAAAAACATTAATATATAACAGAGCAAGGAATTTTTCAGTATTTCCTGTAATATTTTTTCTTCTGGAGAAAATCTTATTTGCTTTATTTCGGCTAGGATAAAAGCAGTTTCTAATTTTTTTTTAAATATTTTTAATAAGGTCAATATTTTTAGCACTCTTAAGCAATATATTTTTTTTGATTGTCTACTTTTTTGTCAATTTCACTTTAAGATGAATACTAGTATCTTGAAAAATATCTAGTAAAATATTATGTACTGTCATCATGACAAAGATAAAAGAAATCAGTTATTAGAAATGAGTTATTAAAACTATTATGCTTAGAAATGTGTTGGAAAAATCTTCTTTCTGTTAAAAAGAAATTGGGGAAATAAATATACAGGGCGGCTAAGAATTCTGACTGGTTATATACAGTGCTCAGCATAATTGAGTACACCCCATTTTGAAAATTAATATTTTTATCCATTTCTCAGTGAATATAGGTCATATATTTTGGTGCATTTGAACAAAACAGATTTATTAAACAGATATATTTATTAAAATATCATTTTAATAACCAAATATCTTTAGAAATAGAAAGATTGTACATTTAAATTTAAGCAAAATGTCGAAAAATAAAATTACAAACTACAACATTTCAACAACATTTTATATATTTTTTGTTTTTCTTGATTTTTGCTCTTTAAAAGAAATTGATAATAATAACATTTTACCCTAACATCAATTTGAGCTACACATTTTTGGACTGTTATTGTAAACTATTTTATTAGATTGGCTCCAGTTTTGGCTTCGTTACTGACTAATCTAATGTATATGCACAAATATAATATTGAAAATATGAATTTAAATGAGACATTTGTGAGGGGTATACTTATATATGCTGAGCACTGTATATATACAGTCAAGCCCGAAATTATTCATACCCATGACAAATTCTGACTTAAAGTTACTTTTATTCAACCAGCAAGTTTTTTTTAGACCAGAAATGACACAGGCTTCTCCCAAAAGATAATAAGACAATGTACAAGAGGAATCATTGTGGGGAAAAAAAAGTATTTCTATAAGTAAAAATATATTTCTTTAAATCAGAATTTGCCGGGGGTGTGAATAATTTTGGACTTGACTATATATATATCAGACTGAATCTGAATGCTGCTGATGTACAAAACAGAAATGTGAATGTAAAAAAAGTTATTTTAATACCAGCAAATTAATCTAAATTTACATATTTTAATCCCTCTGATGCCCTAAAAAAAGACCATGACATCACCTAAACATATTAAAGTTGTTTGTAAATTATTATTTTTTTATCTCCATGTAGGGAAGGTCATGATATAGTGAGGCTTCACATGAAGATAGTGCCATCTAGAGCCATCCTTCAGACAGCACTGAGTCGATAATATATACTGTACAGCCATGAAACTGACACAGCCAGAACAGAGAGCAGAAATCATGTCTAGAACAAAGTTAAAAGGATACTATACAGTGTCATTTATTATTGAATGTAGGGCTGTGCGATATACAGTGCACAAGCATAAATGAGTACAGCCCCCTTTGAAAATGAATATTTGTGAATCCATTTCTCAGTGAATATAGCTTATATGCTTTAGTGCATCTCAACTAAACAGTTTTATCAAACAGATATATCCATTAAAATAAGAGTTTGGTAAGCTAACATCCTTACGAATAGAAAGATAATACATTTAAATGAATGCGAGGTATTGCAAAACAAAATACAACATTTCAACAACATTTTATATATTTTTAATGTGTCTCTTGATTTTTCCTGTTTATTAACATTTTTATTTAATATATTTCCCAACATATCAATTTGGTGTACTCATAGTATTTTTGTAAGACTATAGTTGCAGTTTTGGCTTTGGTACTGACTAATCTAACGTATATATGCACAAATATATTATTGTAAAGCATCCTATAGAAAATATTAGTTCAAAAGAGAGGTCTGTGAGGGGCGTACTCATTTATGCCGAGCACTGTATATTGTTTGAATGAAATAAAAAGTCTGTTGTTTCATATTATGCTCTACTATGGTGTTGCAAAATGCATTGCTTACAGTAACACTTTTTCGTCAATTCAATTCAATTCAAGTCTATTTGTATAGCGACTTTCACAGTAATTATTGTTTCAAAGCAGCTTCACAAAAGGTGCACATTATTGTATTACAATCATATCAGAAAAGTTAAGGTTATTAGTTACCATAACTTTATTAGTTACTAATAACTTTAATTAACTAGTAACTATTGAATGCAACGTGAATAACAGCACAGTGAGATTGATTGATCAGGGAGATAGTTGAAGATTTAAAGTCCAATGTTTACATTAGGTATGGGCAGGTATAACATTTTGATGGTATGATAACTTTGAACAAAAATATCATGGTTTCACGGTATTGTGATTACTGCTCTAAAATTAGCTCTTTTTAAATGTCTGGGTAAAAAAAAACAAAAAACCGTTTTTCCCCTTTGAACACAGTATATTTTATTTTAAGAAACTTTTAAAATATTGTGGAACAGTAAACATGTCAGGCTAAATAATTCAAATAAATCACTGACTTCTGACTTTCAAAAACAGATTTTTTTTACAACTTGAAAAGGCATCTTTGGATATCTTTCTTTTCTTTAGATATAAAGTAGGCCACTGCACTGTTCAGCTCTATAGCATGTTGGATGTTGGTATATAAATGATTTGTTTTGATTGCTGAATCCTGGGCTGACCAGTAGCTTTTGATGTAGATGGTCCTTTTCTGCCCTAACAAACTAAATAAAAAAGTAGTAAAAACACATACATTCTTTTTGACATACATCGTAGGAGCGATATAACAGAAATTTTTGCGGTTTTAAAACTTTGACTTTCCCAACCGCTGTAAACCTTGAAACCGGTTATCGTCCCATGCCTAGTTTACATTATGAATTTTATTTAGCAATATTCTATGTTGTAAAAATTCATTTCATTCATTCATTTGCCCTGAAGATCTAAATAAAGCGCGAAAAACAATCAGTGGATTGAGTAAAATGTTTTAATGTAAATTTTAAAATGTACAAAAAAAAAAAAAAAGTCCTTTCCATGGGGTCAACACACAGTATATTTAAACTATAAATTGATTGAATTTACCAAAAATGCTACTATATTGTGATTTATATCCTTATCATGATATTTTATCATATCAGCCTGCCCTAATTGAATGAATTAAATGAAGGTCTTTATTTAACATCCCAACACTATAGTACTAAACGCATGGATATACTGTAACAGATATTACTTATCTTTTGTCAAATAGTTGCCATACCTCAATTCTGTGGAGAGGGGAAATCCACTTGTTGTAGAACCGGACAGTCCCAGCATGCATTCTAGGATATCAAGAGATAGAGTTGTAAATGCAGCAATTAATAATTCTTTCTTTCTTTCTTTATTTATTGATACAGATTGGCATGAGTGGGTTAGTTGCCATAGAAAGGTTTGTACACAGCATTGAAGCTGTTTTGAGTCATTTTAACTAATTTTCATCATTTCAACTCACATCGTATGTGCAATTTCTACCGTCATAGTCATACAAAAACATTTCAAAAAGCCAAACGCACAAAAGAATTTCAGCCAAAACTTTTTTTTTTTGCCAACAATAGACTGCAACAGTCAGGTTTCTAGGGGTAAAAAAAAAAAGCTGTTTATTTTGTTAATATAGGCACATTTATTTTAATAATAAATGCTAAATAAACTTAAACCTGAAATAAAGTTACTCTGTAGAAGATGCAACAAAGTTTAAATGTATAGTTTTATACTAATTTTAGATCTTTTTTTGGATTGTGCCTTTTGTTTTGTTGTACATTTACATTTAGCAGATGCTTTTGTCCAAAGCGACTTACATTTGAGGAGGCATTCAGCAATTCAACAATAAGAGGTAATACACACAAAGAGTGCTAATTACACAAAGCACTGCTCATGCCCAAAAGATAGCAAGAAGATGTATAACAGGCATCATTGTGGAAAAAAATATTTCTTCAAGTAATAATATTTCTTTAAGTCAGGGGTATGACTAATTTCGGGATTGACTGTATATACGTATATCGGACTTAATCACAAACCCAGTTCTAAGTATCTGAATGCTGCTGATGAGCAAAACAGAAATGTCTTTTGTCTAAAGTGACTTACATTTGAGGAGGCTTTCAGCAATTCAACAATAAGAGGTAATACACACAAAAAGTGCTAACTACACAAAGCACTGTTCATGCTCAGACAATTAAGTGCTATAGTAAGGACGGGAGTTTAGAGTGAAGAGTGTTTCTACAGGTGGTTTGTCAAGCCCACTCACCTGTGTGAAGCACACTTGAAAAATGCACAATGTTTTTTTAGAGTCTAACTAAGAAACATAACTAAGAAAGTGTCTGGTGCAAATGTGCAAAACTGGTGCAAGTGTCGGTTAAAGTGTCAGAGAGATGAAAGAGTGTGTGTTTTACAGGTGGTTTGTCAAGCCCACTCACCTGTGTGCGTGTGTATTCTATTGTAGTTCTTTCCCTCATTGGGTCTTGTCCGTTTGTTCATTGCTATATAAAGTACAGTAAAAGGTTTATTTCAAGTAAGAACACAGCACCATACTTTAAGTGCAAAACAAAAATATAAGCAATTAATATGAATGATTCTAATTTCCCTTAATAATAAGTATTCTTGCAGTAAAACAAGACCAAAACTAGTTTACTAAGAGTATAATTAAAATGTCTACTAAGTATTTAAATCATCAGAACACAGATAAGATCACTTGACTTGTAGTATTGACCTTATTCTTCAATGCAGAAGTGCGGTCATTTTTGCGATTGTTTTAGAACTTCCGATTCAGTCCCCTATGGGAGAAATGGAATAATAAACAACAGAAAACAGTCAAACTACTTCCTTTACAAACAAGTGTGTTCATGACTATGCAGACAAAATAGAATAATATAATAAGAAAACATCAGTTTGCAACGTCAAGCAGCACGAGCTGTTTTTAACGTCTAAAAATTAATGGAAGTGAATGGGACCGGACGTCTCGAGCCGAAAAGATTCAAATGGCTGCACCCACTCGTACGGGAAGAATAAGGTCAATAGTGGCAGTGAAACCAAAACATATAACTAAGTGTGAACTTAGTGCACTACTGAAATATGCTACTCAAAAAAATAAAGGGAACACTTAAACAACACAATGTAACTCCAAGTGTTCCCTTAATTTTTTTGAGCAACATATATGTTTATTAAATAAAAAGTGTGCCAAATTAGTCCCAAGTAACAGTGAAATATTGCACTTATAGTTGTATTACTACTACTAGTTGTACATTGATATTGGGATATTTAACATAAAGTATACTTAAACTACACTTTCATAAGCAATCTAAAAACTATGCTTCATAACCAAAATTAAAACAAGTAGCGGGTGCTGTAAATTCAAGTTTTGGAGGAAAAAAAATTACTAAAAAAGATAAAATGATAAGCCTTTACTGGTTATAACATAAGCTGTATTTACATATGTATTTAATATAGGAGTATTTTTTTCCTGATGCTGCTTGCCGCTCCAGTACAAACCTACCAAACCAAAGTGGTTTGAAATGAATTCAAACCAAATTCTGACACAAGAGCTGGCCAATCACAGATTAGAATGACACCAGGGCTGACCAATCAAACTTCAGGGATTAATAGCCCACCCATCTGAGCCCTCATACTACTCCTTTTGATGTTTTGGGGCTTCCAAAAGTGGCCTATTACCAGATCCACTGTTGAAAACTATCGGAAAAAGATGACAGGCACATAAAATCTGCTGCTGACATGTTGACATTAAACATAGGAAGCTTTTATCATGTGTTTGATGAGCGTAAAAGCAAAAAATCATGTGGGCAGATAACAGGGTGCTTAAGTATGTGTGTGTGTGTGTGTGTATATATATATCACACATATCACATGTATATATACATACACTCACCGGCCACTTTATTAGGTACACCTGTCCAACTGCTCGTTAACGCAAATTTCTAATCAGCCAATGTTCTGTGGGTGCAAATGCCTTGTTGATGCCAGATGTCAGAGGAGATTGGCCAGACTGGTTCACTCGTTACAACCGAGGTATGCAGAAGAGCATCTCTGAATGCACAACATGTCGAACCTTGAGGCGGATGGGCTACAGCAGCGGAAGACCACACCGGGTGCCACTCCTGTCAGCTAAGAACAGGAAACTGAGGCTACAATTCGCACAGGCTCACCAAAATTGGACAATAGAAGATTAGAAAAACGTTGCCTGGTCTGATGAGTCTCGATTTCTGCTGCGACATTCGAATGGTAGGGTCAGAATTTGGTGTCAACACCATGAAAGCATGGATCCATCCTGCCTTGTATTAACGGTTCAGGCTGCTGGTGGTGGTGTAATGGTGTGGGGGATATTTTCTTGGCACACTTTGGGCCCATTAGTACCAATTGAGCATGGTGTCAACGCCACAGCCTACCTGAGTGTTGTTGCTGATCATGTCCATCCCTTTATGACCACAGTGTACCCATCTTCTGATGGCTACTTCCAGCAGGATAATGCACCATGTCATTAAGCGCGAATCAAGACGATGCAAAACCACATTCTGCACACATTACAAAGTCCTGCTGTGGAGGAAGAGGATACAGGTACTTGACTGGCCTGCCTGCAGTCCCGAACTATCTCCAATAGAGAATGTGTGGCATATTTTGAAGCGCAAAATGCAACAACGAAGACCACGTACTGTTGCCCACCTTAAAAGACTTGTTTGCAGGAAGAATGGGACAAAATTACACCTGAAACACTTCATCACTTGGTGTCTTCAGTCCCTTAATTTCTTTTAAGTGTTGTGAAAAGGAATGGCAACATTACAATATGGTAAATGCTTCACTGTTACAACTTTTTTTAAATGTGTTGCAAAAACCAAAATTGGAAGATGTGTTTATTTTTGAAAAAATAAAAAATAAAAAAAAAAATAAAAAAAAATATATATATATATATATATAAAATCACGAGGAACACATTAAATAATGTTTGTTGTATTGTCTGCAATGAAATACAAGTCAAAGTAAATTTAAAAATAACTTCTTTCTTTTTTTATTTATTTGCGTTTTCCATAATGTCCCAACTTTTCTGATTTAGGGTTGTATTAGAATGACACCAGGGATGACCAATCAAACTCTAAGGATTTACGACCCACCCATCTGAACCTGACAGAATCCAAATTTCTTTTTTTTTAGGTGGCCTATTTCCAGATCCGCTGTTGAAAACTATCGGAAAAAAGATGACAGTGACTCAAAATCTGCCGCTGACATGTTGACATTAAACACAGGGAGCTTTTATCATGTGTTTGAAGGCAGCCTAACAGCAAATATGCCGTTTATTATAGGGTGCTCGCAAAATAAAGTGCACTTAGTAGTGTGTGAACCCACCTTTCACCCATTGGGCAGATGCAAAGCGAGGGACTGCGCATCTCTATGAGTCCACTGCTGATTCTTTGGCAGAGTCCGGCTTTTCCCAGGCTTTGCTTTTTCCACAGTTTAGTGGTTTTCGACAAGATGTGGTTTTAATGTCACAGCACGCTGAAGTTACAGTCGGACGAGGAAAAAGGCAATTGTACCCAGAGAGCGATCTTGATGGATGAAGCATGGGAAATCTGCGATATGCTTGAAAACCTCAATGGGATCCGCGCACATCATGGGCCATTATATGATGGTGAGATACGATAGCAAAACACGATCCTTGAGAAACTTGCGAAGACAGAATAGGCCTTACAGGAAGTATAAATCACTTCCTGTCCTGACTGGCAATTATGCTTTTCAATCATGAGATTTAGCAATAACTTGAACGGTGAGACTGAAGAACAATAATGATCCCCTTGGGTGAAGAAAAAATAAAGAAATATACAGACAGCTAAACACAAATAAGAAAAAAAAAAGGTAATAAAATCATATGAAAGTATTGGGAAAAAAAACTATGCTCAAAAGGCATTAAATTACATAATTAATTGCACATATCACATGATTAGATTAGTTAAATTGATGATTTTTAATTTTAAAAATGGTTAGTGTACAGAACGCTAAAATTATTCGACATCTTACTGTGACTTTAAAACTTTGTTTAGAAGTTATGTATAATAAGGAGGATTTTAATAAATAATATAAACACATACACTCATCTGCCACTTTATTAGGTACACCTGCTCATTAACGCAAATTTTTAATCAGCCAATCACATGGCAGCAACTCAATGCATTTAGGCATGTAGACATGGTCAAGATGATCTGCTGCAGTTCAAACCGAGCATCAGAATGGGGAAGAAAGGTGATTTAAGTGACTTTGAACGTGGCATGGTTGTTGGTGCCAGACGGGCTGGTCTGAGTATTTCAGAAACTGCAGATCTACTGGGATTTTCACACACAACCATCTCTAGGGTTCACAGAGAATAGTCCGAAAAAGAGAAAACATCCAGTGAGCTAGACTGGTTTGAGCTGATAGAAAGGCGAACAGTATCAACGGTTCAGGCTGGTGGTGGTGGTGTAATGGTGTGGGGGATATTTTCTTGGCACACTTTGGGCCCATTAGTACCAATTGAGCATCGTGTCAACACCACACAGCCTACCTGAGTATTGTTGCTGATCATGTCCATCCCTTTATGACCACAGTGTACCCATCTTCTGATGGCTACTTCCAGCAGGATAATGCGCCATGTCTTTAAGTGCGAATCATCTCAGACTGGTTTCTTGAACATGACAATGAGTTCACTGAACTCAAATGGCCTCCACAGTCACCAGATCTCAATCCAATAGAGCACCTTTGGGATGTGGTGGAAACGGGAGATTCGCATCATGCATGTGCAGCCGATAAATCTGCAGCAACTGCGTGACGCTATCATGTCAATTTGGTCCAAAATCTCTGAGGAATATTTCCAGTACCTTGTTGAATCTATGCCACGAAGGATTAAGGCAGTTCTGAAGGCAAAAGGGGGTCCAACCCAGTACTAGTAAGGTGTACCTAATACAGTGGCCGGTGAATGTTTACACTACTGTTAGAAATTTTAGGGTCAGTACATTTTATGTGATTTAGACACTTTAGAGTTTTATTATGAATAAGGACACATTAAATTGATAAAAAGTGACAGTAAAGACATTTGTAATGTTACTAAATATTTCTATTTCAAATAAATGCTGTTTATTTGACCTTTGTATTCAGAAAAAAATCCTGAAAAAATTTGTATAAAAAAATATAAAGTTGTTTTCAATGTTGATAATTATAAATGTTTCTTGAGCATCAAATCAGCATATTAGAAAGATTTTTGAAGGATCATATGAAGACTGGAGTAATAATGCTGAAAATAAATCTCTGCATCGCAGGAATAAATTACATTAAAAAAAATTATTAAAGCTATAAAAAAATGCTTTCTAATATTTGTATAACAGTATTGTACAATTAGTTTTTACACAATTTTTAACAAATAAATGTAGCCTTACAGGGCTATCATTACTGTATACCTAAAACTCTGAAGTGAACAAATTGATTGGACTACGGCTGCACGGTATTGGAAAAATCTGACATTGCGATATTTTGCTTTTCAATGATATTTATTTCCATATGAATACAATTTCACCAGATGGCTTGAATAGCTCTATTTGAAAAAATATATATATCTTGAATTTAGATTGATTAGGGTGATTTTGTAAGGGTGTAAATCATGTATTAAATTAATAAACAAATTGCAAGCAGGAATTATTACAATAGAGCAAAGAAAAAAAGTCAAATAAACAGTGGTTTCCGGAGAGTCAAACAATTTTCAGGTACAGAAATTGAATAATGAAATGTAAAATAACACTGCATAGTCCTCATTGTATTAATAATTCAGTAAAATTATTCTTCGATGACGTTACAAATGTACATTTTTGATCCCGAATTCTCTTAAAATGCCTTTAAAACACATGCAAATGAAAAGATTCACTCCGTTATGATTATACTTTCAATGACTCTCATGTGTTCTCAATTGTTGTGCTGATCCACCAAAAACCCCCAACATTGCATATCCTAAGATGTGACTATTGCGGACACACACATAGCGATATCGATGCTGAAACGATATACCGTGAAGCCCTAGATTGGACATTTCAGTTTTCAGCATGTTGTTTTTTTTTGCCATTACACACTACTCTATTAGCAAATGATGAAATTAACATCTAAAACATGAAAACGAATAATGAGATCATCAAAATGAGTCAGTGTAAAATATATTTATCTGGATAAAGTAGGGGATAAATATAAAAGTTGCAACACATTTAAATAGTCAAGGAAAGCAGAAGGTGCTTCAATAAAGTGCAGAAGAACAAATGCTTCTCACTACTGTCAGTGCAAAAGGCAGTTTTCAGCAGTATGTTGACAAGAAGGCTATAGGAAAACAACAGAAATTACCAATAGAATTTTCTTTTACATTCAAGCATCATTACTTACTGGAGCAAAAAAACTAATAACTAATATCAGTATGCTTTTCTTTCATCTTTCATTAGTGGGGTTTATTATTGTTTTTGATTTCAGCATTAAAGCACAAAAGGCATTAAGTAACAGTCATATTTAGCAATGCTTTGTGAAATTTCTGCGGATGTAATTCATTCATTCACATAGGAATTTGTGCAATCAGGATTTTCGAATGAGAGTGGAAAAGTGGAAAGTATTAGTTCTCTCAGAAATTACAATTCTGTTATTAATTACTCAACCTATTGTCATTCCAATCCCCTGAGACCTTCGTTCATCCTCTAAACACAAATGAAGATCTTTTAGATGAAATCAGAGAGCTCTCTTATCCATCATAGACAGCAATGGTCCAAAGATGTTCAAAGTTCAAAAAAGGAAACAAAAACATTTGCAGGAAAAGAAAATCCATGTGACTTCAGTGGTTGAACTGTAATCATAAGAAGCTTCAAGAACATTTTTGTGTGCCAAAAAACAGTTAAAACAACTTTGCTCGCCAATGCCTTCTGCATCAGATTATAATGCACGTTTACTACAGCCAATACAATGGTTGGGCGCTGTGCTTCTGAATCTAATGGCAAATACAGTAGTCAATATTTGAGGTGAATCAAAAAAAGTTTTTCAAAATTGTCCTAAGACAAGAATAGGTGCTGTTCAGTATTTTTAGAGAACTTTGATAAAAGGCGATGATCCACTTCAAATGTTGACTGCCTGTATGTCATAGTAAAGTGAAGTGTTGCCAAGTATGGGGACAACATACACTGCAATTAATGCTTTACTTACTTTGAGTTTTTGTCTTGTTTCTAGTCCAAATATCTACAAATACTTAAATCAAGGAGCTTTTTCCAGACAAGTAAAAAATATTGTCTTGTTTTCATGAATAATATGTCAAAATTAAATGAGTTTTCCTTAAAACCAGCACAATAATCTACCAATGGGGTAAGCAAAATAATCTTATTTCAAAGAGAAAAAAAGTATTTTTTTTTTCTTACCCCACTGTCAGAGCTTGTTTTAAGGAAAAAGTTATTTTGACAAGACAGTATTTTTTATTTGTCTGGAAAATGTTTCTTGATTTAAGAATTTTTAGATATTTGGACTAGAAACAAGACAAAAACTCTAAGTAAAAAAAGCTTTTTTTGCAGTGCAACTAATATGTGCATTTTTTTTTTTTTTGAGTACAAAACAGGGTTCAAAGCTAAGGATTTTTTTCTACTGGCCCAATCAAAAAAAAGAGCAGTATAGAAAATGTGCAGGTATTTTATTGCAGTTCTAAATTATTTAACAAAAGGAGGCTGACTTGCCAAACTGACGGCAAATTGTGCAAAACATCACTTCATTTTTTTTGTCGTGTTGTACCTACCTAAATGGATGTTTCCAAGACGTTAGAAACAGACGATTTTTTTACCCTCATAATTTGATGTTGTCGTGTCTTCGCTGTACTGATTGTTACCAGGTTATGGAAAAAAGCAACGTGCTCACAACATCCAATCAGATAAGAGGAACCGAAAAGCAACGAGGTGTTCACGACTTCACAGAGAAGTTAACATTTAAAGGCATAAAACACAAACTGTTTCTTGATTCTAAGACTGTATTTGCACGCAATTAACAAATACTGCAGTTAAATGAAGTTAAATGTCTACTGTCCCGAGCATCTCTCACGCTGGCCCCGGGCCATCGGGCAGTCCTTATTGTTGAGCCCTGCAAAAGTGTTCTAGGAGCTTCGTCTTATGTGTCTGACATGGAATTTTGACAATGTTTTTGGTTCCTTTTCTGGATGTGTTTCAGGACTCTGATTTCATCTAAAAAAATCTTCATTTGTGTTCTGAAGATGAACGAAGGGTGAGAAATTTATAGCAGAATTTACATTTTTAGCTGGTTATGTTAATTAGCACTGCTAATTAAGTCGCTGGCTAATTGCTGCACTATTAAGGTAATTTTACTGCTAATAAGGAAATCTCTCTTTGGCATATTGCAAAGCAGAGTATCTAAAGCTCTGTTAAAACAGCAGTGTTTATCCAACATGATTGCTAATATTTTTAAATGGATAGCACATCCAAAAATAAAAATTATGTAATCATTTACTCACCCTTGAATTGTTCCAAATCAGTTTGAGTTTTTTTTGTTCTGTTGAGCACAAAAGAAGATATTTTGAAGAATGTTGGAAACCGGTAACCATTGACATCCATAGAAAAAACAAATAATATGGCAGTCAACGGACACAGGTTTCCAACATTCTTCAATATATTTTCTTCACACAAAAACTCAAATGGGTTCAGTGTGAATACATGTAAATGTGACAGAATTGTAATTTTTGGGTGAACTAACCCTATAAGCTGGTTATGTTAATCAGCAATGCTAAGCAATACAAAGTTGCTTGGTTTGACAGTGTTGTCTTTGTGAGTTTCACAACAGACAACTGGCCTTTTTGCACTTGTAGTTTCGCTAATAATTGCACTATTACAGTAATTTTACTGCTAGTAAGGAAATGACTCTTTGGCATATTGCAAAGCAGAGTATCTAAAACTAAAACAGTGTTTATCCAATATTGCTGAAATGCTTAAATGGATAGTACACCCAAAAATGTTAATTCTGTCATCATTTACTCACCCTTGACATGTCCCAAACCAGATTGAGGGTTTTTTTTGTTCTGTTGAAGACAAAAGAAGATATTTTGAAGAATGTTGGAAACCGGTAACCATTAACATCCATAGAATAACAAATAATATGGAAGTCAATTCCAACATTCTTCAATATATTTTCTTTTGTGTGGTCCAGTGTGAATGCATGAAGAGTTTAGATGCCGTCTAAAAAAAATTCTTCTAAAATAAACATTTTTATCAGGCTCCTGTGTGTAGGTTCAGGAATTTCACTTTTATAACAAAGAATAAGTTCTTTTCATGGTCTTTAAAGTGAAATAACTCAACAATAAACATAGGAGGCGGAGAAAAATGCTAATATCTGATGGAAATTTCAGAAGGCATTTAGAGGTTTTTGCATTTGAACACTTCACATTTTTGGGTGAACTATCCCTTTAAGCATTCTGTTCATATATTAATTCATTGCAAGGATTTCCGTTAAAATCAACACAAAAAATGCTGTTACCTTGCCATCACGGATGCTGTTGGTTTCCATTGAAATAATGTCGGTGAGTTAGTGGTCACCAACAACCTTGATTTAATCGACCGTCCAAACAGGCAGAAGTACAGCTACATCAGTCATTGTGAAAGATAAATTTAATTATGGTTTCTGGCAGTGGAAGAGAAGAGATGCACGACAGATGCTTCTTGCCCAAGATCTTCCGGATTGTAACGCGGCACAGGTTCATCAGTCGCTGAGGGTTTCCTGTATTAGAAAGCAATAGTAGTAAGTTAAACAATAGAATGCTTTAAAATTAGACTAATGTCAAATGATTTCTGAAAGACATTACGCCCTTAAATAAAACAATTTGGGGCTTTTGAATAAACCTTTTCATTCTTTTTTTTTTTTTTTGCTGTATTACAACCCCAAATCAGGAAAAGTTGGGACAGTATGGAAAACGCAAATAAAAAAAGAAAGTAGTGATTTCTAAATTTACTTTGACTTGTATTTCATTGAAGACAATACAACAAACATTATTTAATGTGTTCCTCGTGATTTTTACTGTTAAAAATAATCATATTCCAATTTTAGTTTTTGCAACACATTTAAAAAAAAAGTTGTAACAGTGAAGCATTTACCATTT
This sequence comes from Danio jaintianensis, assembly GCA_903798115.1. NCBI lineage: Eukaryota > Metazoa > Chordata > Actinopteri > Cypriniformes > Danionidae > Danio > Danio jaintianensis. The sequence goes on along the minus strand of CAIGQV010000001.1, from coordinate 25,832,876 downwards.
TGTTATGTCGCCATTCCTTTTCACAACACTTAAAAGACGTTTAGGGACTGAAGACACCAAGTGATGAAGTGTTTCAGGTGTAATTTTGTCCCATTCTTCCTAAAAAAAAGTCTTAAGGTGGGAAACATAATGGGGTCTTTGTTGTCGCATTTTGCGCTTTAAAATGTGCCACACATTCTCTATTGGAGACTGGTCGGGACTGCAGGGAGGCCAGTCAAGTACCTGTATCCTCTTCCTCCGTAGCCAGGACTTTGTAATGTGTGCAGAATGTGGTTTTGCATCGTCTTGCTGAAATATGCATGGGCGTCCCTGGAAAAGAAGGCAGCATATTGTGGTCCAAAATCTATGTACTTTTCAGCATTAATGGTGCCATCACAGAAGTACAAGTTACCTTTGCCAAGGACACTGACACAACCCCATACTATGACAGACCCTGGCTTTTGTTTCAAATCAAATTATTATTTAACCAATTTACTAGCCCGAAACTGCTCCTGTCCCAACTTTTTTTGTAATGTGTTGCAGGTCTGAATGACAGAAAAGGATGTATATTTAAGTTGTCCAGACAAAACATGAAATATTTTGTGTTCAAACTGTCTGCAATGAAATACAAGTCAAAGTAAATATGGAAATCATTACTTTCTATTTTTATTTGCGTTTTTCATACTGTCCCAACTTTTTCTGATTTGGGGTTGTAGAAAGGACCCATAATTACCAAGACAACTTACTTCTGGCCTCCTGGTAGACATGGAGGGTTTCAGTGTTGACCTTTAACCGAATCATTGTGTCAGGATCGAGCTCGTCCCAGTGCACTACATGTGGGTCAGCACCGTGATCCAGCAGCAAGCTAACAAATACTGGATCACATCCCAGTCTGAGAACCGCATCCAGCATACAGGAGGCCCGGCCCTTGACCAGTGTGTCCCTGCTCACGGGGCCATTGTAGTTGTAGTCAGGATTGGCGCCGGCCTTCAGAAGCATCCGGAAGCAGGGGAGATGGTGGTACGCGGCACTGATGTACAGTGGACAGGCTGCCAGAGTTGTCAAAGTACGAGTGCCGAATATAACCTTCTGCTCCAGTCGGTGGTCAATGTCAACATCAGCATGGAACCTGTGTGTTTTTTAGAGCCCATACTGGCAAATTACCTTTATGTTGTGCAATACTGGAAAAAATGGTCACGTTTTACAATAAGGTTCTATTAGTTAATGATAGTTTATATGTTTACTAACATAAACTAAGAATGAAGCATACTTGTACAGTATTTATTAATTATAGTTAAGGTTAAATTCAGCATTTACTAATGATATATTAAAATTCAATGTTGTGCTTGTTACCATCAGTTCACTAATGAACTCATAGGGCTGCACAATATTCATTCATTCATTCATTTTCTTTTCGGCTTAGTCCCTTTATTAATCAGGGGTCGCCACAGCGGAATGAACCGGCAACTTATCCAGCATATGTTTTACACAGCGGATGCCCTTCCAGCTGCAACCCATTACTGGGAAACATCCATACACACTCATTCACACACATACACTATGGACAATTTAGCCTACCCAATTCACCTGTACCGCATGTCTTTGGACTTGTGGGGGAAACCGGAGCAGGCTGCACAATATATTTTGCAAAATTATCATTATTGTGATAATAGTACATGCAATATACACTCACTGGCCACTTTATTAGGTACATTGTCCAACTGTTCGTTAACGCAAATTTCTAATCAGCCAATCACATGGCAGCAACTCAATGCATTTAGGCATGTAGACATGGTCAAGACGATCTGCTGCAGTTCAAACCGAGCATCAGAATGGGGAAGAAAGGTGATTTAAGTGACTTTGAACGTGGCATGGTTGTTGGTGCAAGACGGGCTGGTCTGAGTATTTCAGAAACTGCTGATCTACTGGGATTTTCACGCACAACCATCTCTAGGGTTTACAGAGAATGGTCCGAAAAAAAGAAAACATCCAGTGAGCGGCAGTTCTGTGTGCACAAATGCCTTGTTGATGTTGATGGTTCGAGCTGATAGAAAGGCAACAGTAACTCAAATAACCACTCGTTACAACCGAGGTATACAGAAGAGCATCTCGGAACGCCCAACACATCCAACCTTGAGGCGGATGGGCTACAGCAGCAGAAGACCACACCGGGTGCCACTCCTATCAGCTAAGAACAGGAAACTGAGGCTACAATTCACACAGACTCACCAAAATTGGACAATAGAAGATTGGAAAAACGTTGCCTGGTCTGATGGGTCTCGATTTCTGCTGTGACATTTGGATGGTAGGATCAGAATTTGGCGTCGAAAACATGAAAGCATGGATCCATCCTGCCTTGTATCAACGGTTCAGGCTGGTGGTGGTGGTGTAATGGTGTGGGGGATATTTTCTTGGCACACTTTGGGCCCATTAGTACCAATTGAGCATGGTGTCAATGCCACAGCCTGCCTGAGCATTGTTGCTGACCATGTCCATCCCTTTATGACCACAGTGTACCCATCTTCTGATGGCTACTTGCAGCAGGATAACGCGCCATGTCATAAAGCGTGAATCATCTCAGACTGGTTTCTTGAACATGACAATGAGTTCACTGTACTCAAATGGCCTCCACAGATCTCAATCCAATAGAGCACCTTTGGGATGTGGTGGATTGGAAGATTCGCATCATGGATGTGCAGCCGATAAATCTGCAGTAACTGCGTGATGCTGTCATGCCAATATGGACCAAAATCTCTGAGGAATATTTCCGGTACCTTGTTGAATCTATGCCACGAAGGATTAAGGCAGTTCTGAAGGCAAAAGAGGGTCCAACCCGGTACTAGTAAGGTGTACCTAATAAAGTGGCCAGTGAGTGTACACTTAAATCAAAGCAGTAAAACATTATTTAGCATAAAGTGAATGACTATTACACTTACACAGATCAAAATAATGATGTATTATTAGAAAATGTATGTGCTTTTGACCTCTGTATGTGGATGTAAACCTATTGTACAAGACCTTCAAAATAATATTAGGAACCTTTTAAAATAGCACAATAGGGGCAACAGAGAACGCAAAGTATATCATTTAATCAGCGATCCCACCTTATCAGCTCCATCATGATGTCCGCTTGACCCACTTGTGCAGCATGGTATATAGGTGTGCTTCGGTGATGCCTACTGCCGTTGGGATCAGCACCGGCTTCCAGAAGTATCTTCACACAGTCCAGATGTCCATTAACCACAGCCATGAACAGAGCTGTCTGACCCTTTACGTCAACCAGGTCCACTTCTGCTCCCTGAGAAATCAAGAAGGCCACACAGTCGCTGCGACCCATCATGGCAGCAATGCGCAGGGGTGTGCAAGGCAGCAAACCACATGACCAGATCAACTTCCGATCAATCCGCCTAGAAAACAATTTAAAGTCACATAAAAAAGCTAACACAATATTACACTGTGAAATACATCATACGGCTTCTAGATTGAGAAGAAAGTGACTGGATGGTGGGCGGCACGATGGCTCAGTGGTTAGCACTGTCGCCCCACAGCAAGAAGGTCACTGGTTCGAGTCCCGGCTGGACCAGTTGGCATTTCTGTGTGGAGTTTGCATGTTCTCCCATGTGTTCACGTGGGTTTCCTCTGGGTGCTCTGGTTTCCCCCACAGTCCAAAGACATGTGCTACAGGTGAATTGGATGAACTAAATTGGCCGTAGTGTATGAGTGCGTGTGTGAATGCGAGAGTGTATTGGTGTTTCCCAGTGATGGGTTGCAGCTGGAAGGGCATCCGCTGTGTAAAACATATGCTGGAATAGTTGGTGGTTAATTCCGCTAAGGCGACCCCTAATGAATAAAGGGACTAAGCCGAAAAGAAAATGAATGAATGAGTTGCCGGTTCATTCCGCTGTGGCGAAGGAAAATGAATGAATGAATGAATTAATGACAGGATGGTTGTGATTAGTTATTGGTGGATCTCATGTGATTGACAGGTTATCCCAATCTCACGCCAGTAAACGCATCTTCAAAAAAGAGATTTCATTGAAGAGAATTATGTTTTTTTTATTATCGTTATTATTTTTGCTTTCTATTATTCTGTTTCTGTTATTCTATTATTTTCTGTTAATTTATTTACCTTTTGTTATGCATGTTGCACTTTTTACATGCTCCTTTGTTTATACAGTAGTAAACATTTGAAGTGGATTAAAATGTTTTTCAAAAGTCTCCTTAGACAAGTATTAATGTTGTTCAATAGTTTTAGGACAACTTTAATGAGGGTTTTGATCCACTTCAAATGTTGACTATGGTATACTTCCATATATATATATATATATATATTTATATATATATATATATATATATACACACACACACAGTTGAAGTCAGAATTATTAGCCCTCCTGGAATTATTAGCCCCCCTTTATATTTTCCCCCCAAATTCTGTTTAATGGAAAGAAGATTTTTTTCAACACATTTCTAAACATAATAGTTTTAAAATCTAATTGCTAGTAATACTGACCTTAAAATGGTTTTAAAAAACTGCTTTTATCCTACCTGAAATTAAAGAAATAAGACTTTCTTCAGAAGAAAAAATATTATAGGAAATACTGTGAAAAATTCCTTGCTCTGTTAAACATCATTTGAGAAATACATTCCTTCATTAATTTTCTTTTCCGTTTAGTCCCTTTATTATTCAGGGGTTGCCACAGCGGAATGAACTGCCAACTTATCCAGCATATGTTTTACGCAGCGGATGCCCTTCCAGCTGCAACCCATCACTGGAAAAAAACCCATACACTCTCATTCACACATATACACTACGGCCAATTTAGCTTACCCATTTCACCTATAGCGCATGTCTTTGGACTGTGGGGGAAACCGGAGCACCAGGAGGAAACCCACGCCAAAACGGGGAAAATATGCAAACTCCACACAGAAATGCCAACTGACCCAGCCGAGGCTCGAACCAGCGACCGTGTTGCTGTGAGGCGACAGCGCTAACCACTGCGCCACCCCATTTGGGAAATATTTGAAAAAAATAAAATAAAAAATAAATAAATAAAAATCACAGGAGGGCTAATAATTTTGACTTCAACTGTATATAACTGTATATAGCCCGTTGTAAATGTCCGTAAATGACATCATGCTCTAATTAGCATATTGGTCAAGTTGATCAAATGCAAATCACTTTATATTTGGATTCTGCATGATATCGCATAAAATACAGCCAGTTTCCCTAATAAAGTTTAATAAAAAAATTCTGACAAATAAAACAGGATGAAATATTAATAAAAACAAGGTCCAGTAACAATATATGTGTTTTTTTTATTTTATTTTAACATTTTCTCTGCACTTCTATAACCCCAAGTTATAAACAGAATGTTGTCTAAACAAATCATCACACAAATAAGTTAAATAATGTAAATGTAAAATTATTTTTAAAATCCTAAATATATTTGATATTTAATGCATATAACATTTAGTTTAACATTTTTGTTCAGTAAATTTTTATATATATTTTTGGTTTAT
>CAIGQV010000001.1:25774526-25826974 GCA_903798115.1 Danio jaintianensis | reverse complement strand
TATATATATTTGAATTATTGAATTGAATTATATATTAAATTCAATTACATTATTAATCAAACATATTTTAGTTTTCAGTGTTTTGAGGGATACTGGGAGTATTCTGACCTACAGTAACCTTTGATTGGCTATTTCAGCAGATGTGTGATTCTCAAACACACAATCTATTTGTGTTCAAAAACAAACGGGACGTTTGTATTATGTGACAAGCTTTTATATGCTTGTTTCTTAAGTAAAGCCTTTTTTTTATTACTGTTTGTTGTCACTTGATTTATTAAAAGCTGCACCCATTCAGTCTTCCACAAGGCAAATTGTATTAAAAGCACAGATTCTAAACTTGTGTATAGGGTGATTGGTGGTGGTAATATTTCTTATTTTGTTTAAAGATCGTATTTTTGTCCAAATATTAATATTAATAGAAATATTTTAAAAAATTACCCCTAATTATCATGGCCAAAAGTTTACACCCCTTGATTTTTCAATGCACCACGGTTCGTTCTGAAGTATCCGTGACTATTTTCACCATTTGTAATACATTTTTATGAATCAACAAAACAGCATCGTAAATGCAACGACAGAAGACAAGAAAAACAATTATTATTATTATTACGTTCACAGCTAATATTTACCGTAAGAACGTGAAATTATCCATTTTAAGTCTCGAAGGTTGCAAATTTGGGACATTTCTTGTTTCAAATGAGGGTATTTGTATATAAATATTTACTTTACGTCCAACAGTTATGTCCTGCACAGTTCCTTAGATCTGCACTGAACATAATGTCATAGTGAACAGCTTTAAACATGTGATCCTTCTGACATTGATGTTTTGAATAAGACAGACATTCATTCGGAGGTATATCGACATACCAGCTGCAGCACAGCCTTCAACGGCAACATTTTCACTATCAGTCATCATGTCCTGTCCTTCTACTTCTAAAACAATATCTTCTGTAAGTGTCAAAAACCACAATAACTGACCAAAACTACCGATGATGTTTTTAGCAGCTGAAGGGACTCACGGCTGCGTCACTGCAAGAGCTTCTCCGATTGGCTGATTCTGGCTCAGCCACATCTGGTCTTAAAGAGACAGTTACCACACAAACTGAATGAATATTTGTTGCTAATGGGGTATATGCACAGCTAGTGTTTTTCAGCAAATGATAAACTTCCGGTGAAAGCTTAAATGTGACTATTTTAAATTTTATAAGGATCCTTTTACAGCATCGATGTTGTAATGTAATTGCAATACATTCAGTTAAATAGACTTCAGCATTCATTTAGTTGTTCAAGAGTAAAACGAGATGAAATACCGTGTAACCGCTAGTGCCGTCAGGATCAGCAGGCGAGCGCAGAATTTCCATTGAAAATACCAGGGTAAAATAAACGTCTTATTTTAAAGACATGGCAGGGGGAAATGGAATTTAATGCAGTGCTTCTTGTCCAGTCTGAGACCCACTTTATATCGTATATCTATCAGGCAGTGAAGATAACTAATTTCTAATTAGTTTTATAATGGAATGACAGTTCACAGGAAGTGCTGAGGCTGGCTGAAATTAAAAGTCTGTGTGCATATACCCCATTTACTCACCTTTAGGTCGTCCGAGACGGAGGTGATTTTTTTTTCCTTTATGTTTTAGCTGTAATAGTGGTACTTTGTGATTCATAAATTGCAAGGCATAACTTCCAGTACCTTGAGGCACGACAATGCTAACACATTAGCATTAACAATGCTAATACACCAACCAATTTCATGCAAATGTCAACATTGCCATAAAAAAATTCACCAATCCCATGGCACTTCTCGTAGTAGGGGTGTAACCCCGGTGTCCTGGCCAAATTCCCTCCACAGGCCCTTACCCATCATGGCCTCCCAATCAGCCCCATCCACCGAATTGGCTCTATTACTGTCTCTCCACTCCACCAATAGCTGGTGTGTGGTGAGCGCACTGGCGCCGTTGTCCTGTGGCTGCTGTCGTATCATCCAAGTGGATGCTGCACACTGGTGGTGGTGTGGAGAGACCCTCTCTCATGATTGTGAAGCGCTTTGGGTGTATGGCCATACACAATAAATGCGCTATATAAATGCACACATTACATTACCAAAATAGCGAAAGCCTTTCGAAATTGTTCATGTAGGCTTGTATTTTACAGAAGTCTACTGTAAAAATACTCAAAATACCTCTGTCAACGTTTTTAAACAAGTTTATTTGATTTACCAAATTGCCAATTTCACATCCGTCACATCCATATCAAAGCTTGTTCCTCATAAATGTAAAATAAAATAAAATTGTTCTATAGAGAGCCAAAGCATATCCTTTTGATTAATATTATTTCATTTGGGTTGTGCTGTTTAATTCACAGAATTTCTACAAAGTATGGTGGGCGGCACGGTGGCTCAGTGGTTAGCACTGTCACCTCACAGCAAGAAGGTTGCTGGTTCGAGTTCCGGCTGGGCCAGTTGGCATTTCTGTATGGAGTTTGCATGTTCTCCTCATGTTGGCATGGGTTTCCTCCGGGTGCTCCAGTTTCCTCCACAGTCCAAAGACATGCGCTATAGGTGAATTGAATAAACTAAATTGGCCATAGTGTATGTGTGTATGTGCATGTGTATGTGCACGTGTGTGTGTGTATGGGTGTTTCCCAGTACTGGGTTGCGGCTGGAAGGGCATCCGCTGTGTAAAACATAGTTTGTGGTTCATTCCGCTGTGGTGACCTCTGAAATAGAGACTAATCCAAAGGCAAATTAATGAATAAATGGATGAATGAATGTAGTATACTGTAATCTTGCAGATTTTTATGTAATTTATTTTTTATCAGTAATGGAATGCAATTTCTGAGTAATCTAGGTCTGAGAATAAGTATACTGCTTAATTTTTACATAAATTGCATGAAGATGATACACCATTTTAATATTTAATTTTTAAAAACATTGTTTGAAAAAATTAAGTAGTTTTAAATAACATTATGAGGGGAAGAGTCAAACCTGGACATGTTTTCCACAGTTTAGTCAGACTGGTGGTCAGTGCAAATCTCCTTCCAGTCCAGTGTGATCCTGAGAAAAAAAAAAGAAAAAGAAAATCAAACAAAACTTGAATCTCTGTGGTAGGTGAATTGAGTCTGTCATTGTTGGAAGTTTATACTGAAGAGCCACAGACGCATGCCGTATTGCTGCATGGAGCTGAACCATGAACACTGGCCTATGGGCTTGAAAAATAAACAGGGAGGCTGACGGACCCATGAGTCTCTGAGGAGAACTGGACCATAGGGAGCTACAACTCTCTGAACACATGCATCAGTCATTTTCCTTCAGCTTAGTCCCTTTATTCATCAGGGGTCGCCACAGCGGAATGAAGCGCCAACTTATCCAGCATATGTTTTACACAGCAGATTCCCTTCCAGCTGCAACCCAGTACTGGGAAACACCAATACACTCTCATTCACACACATACACTACGGCCAATTTAGTTTATTCGTCTTTGGACTGTGGGGGAAACCGGAGCAAAACCTATCGAAACCTTTTTTATTTTTTTATTTTTAGCAAGATGCTAATGGTCTAATCTGGTTCAATTGTTCATGCTAAGCTAAGCTAAAATTGAATAGATTTAAAAAAATGTCAAAACTCAACTGTTTAACTCTAGGGTGTAGACTTGTAAAATGAGCATATTTCCAAATAAAGGGGGAGTGTTTCTTTAAGGCTAACATGTTGATAATAAAAGCCCCCAAAAAAATGTAATCTTGATTTCATCAGGACTTTAAAGTAAGCAAAGTACACAGTAAAAAAATGTTATGACAAAAAGACAAATATTTTCATGTTGCTTAAAATTATTGATTCATTAATTAATTTTCCTTCGGCTTAGTCCCTTATTTATCAGCGGTTGCCACAGCGGAATGAACTGCCAATTATTCCAGTATATGTTTTACGCAGCGGATGCCCTTCCAGCCGCAACCCAGTAATGGGAAACACCCATACACTCGCATTCACACACACACACACACACTCATGCACTACGGCCAATTTAGTTCATCCAATTCACCTATAGCGCATGTCTTTGGACTGTGGGGGAAACCGGAGCACCCGGAGGAAACCCACGCCAACACGAGGACAACATGAAAACTCCACACAGAAATGCCAACTGACCCAGCTGGGACTCGAACCAGCGACCTTCTTGCTGTGAGGTGACAGTGCTAACCACTGAGCCACCCGCTTAAAATTATTTTACTAAGTTAATCAGTTTTCAACTACATTTTTTAAAAGTTATTCATTCATTCATTCATTTTCTTTTCGGCTTAGTCCCTTTATTAATCTGGGGTCGCCACAGCGGAATGAACTGCCAACTTATCCAGCATATGTTTTACGCAGCGGATGCCCTTCCAGCTGCAACCCATCACTGGGAAACATCCATACACACTCATACACTACGGACAATTTAGCTTACCCAATTCACCTGTACCGCATGTCTTTGGACTTGTGGGGGAAACCGGAGCACCTGGAAGAAACCCACGCCAACACGGGAAGAATATGCAAACTCCACACAGAAATGCCAACTGACCCAGCCGAGGCTCGAACCAGCGACCTTCTTGCTGTGAGGTGAACGTGCTACCCACTGCACCACCGTGCAGCCCTTTTTAAAGTTATACAAAGTTTAACTTAATATTTTTAGTCAGTGTGATTGATGTTGAGATGACTAGAAAAGTTCATTTGATTCAACTAAAAAAATGTAAGGCAGCAAGCTTTTTTTACAGTTTATAAGCAAAAATAATAACGAACTAAGGTTTACTTTTAAAGAAGGAAAAAAAACTTGTTAAATATCTGTTAAACATTTTAATGACTGAAATCGTGGATATTTTTTCTTGCCGGTTATGGTGCATTTAGTTTCTTTTGACAGCCCATATATATTGTTTGCAACCACTTACCTTAAAAAAATTTGTAAATCCATTGAATAATTTTTTAGTGTAGTTGCTGGCCACATCGACCTAGAAAATAGAAACATTTTATTTTTCATCAAGTACACAATGTAAATACAGAAGAGTCAAGGTTTAAATAGGAAAATGATCTAAACTTTTTTTTTTTTTTTTTAGCAAGATGCTAATGGTCTAATCCAATTCAATTGTTTATGCTAAGCTAAGCTAAAAGTGAATGAATTTTAAAAAATGGTAAAACTCAACTGTGTAACTTTAGGGAACTTGTAAAATGAGCCTATTTCCAAATAAAGCGGGAGTGTTCCTTTAAGACTAACATCTTGATAATATTAGGATAAAAACATATTGATTTATCAGGACTTTAAAGCAAGCAAGCAAAGTAGAAGCAAAAATAATAATGAACTAAGTTTTACTTTTCAGAAGAAAAAAAATATCTTGTTAAATATCTGTTAAGCATTTTAATGACTGAAATCATGGATAATTTTTCTTGCCGGTTATGGTGCATTTAGTTTCTTTTGACCCCCACTAATAAGGCATAAAAAAGTGTTGGTTATTATAAAAGACCATTCAATGCATGAAAGAGAACAACACAACTCCACCTGTTCACTGGTCTTCTTGCTAAACAGCACAATGATTTCTGACAGTCCCAAGGACCCTCGGGCTGGTGTTTTCTCCAGGGGCCACAGCAGGAGAACATTCAGACAAAAGAGCCCCGCAGGGCACACATCGAACTAATCCAAACGTTCGCTCAGGGATCTCAAGCAGGTGCCCAGGTTTTCGAGGGCCTCCAAATCCTGATCTTCAATGGCCCGGTCAACTGTTACTCAACAGACGTTGAAGTGTGTGTGTGTGTGTGCGTGTGTGTGTGTTTGTGTGTGAGCCTGCGCTGCAGCTGTTTCAAGTTCTGCCAGACTAAAAATCAAAACTGATGTGCTGATACAGGCTTTTAAAATGTTATTCGCTGTTTTCGCTACGTCCCACATGCTCGGCTTTTCCGAAGCGTGGTGTGACACGTTAAACACATCCAGGCCTCTTTGTGAACTCATCAAAAACTCATTGGCTTGGCATGTTTATCGCAGCTCTGAAATGCAATTCAAAACAGTCGTTAAAAATGTCGCAATGTTTACTCAAAGGTGACATGCGCAATTTTTTGAGTCATGGCGCCACCAAACAAACTGGAAAAATAATTGCTGTGTTCAGTCTCTGTATGTAGATTGGGTACGTGATTCAAGTTTATCGTGTACCCCACAATGCAATGCATTTGAATACAATTCATTTGATTTCAGTGACTGAATAAACAAGATATCAGTATTATAAAGAGTTTTTAACACGTTTTTGTTTCATATAAGCATATTCCTTTGGGGCCGTCTTTAATTGAAATAATAATTTAATTAAAATGAAAGGTAAGATCATTTATGTTACAGATAAACAATGTTCTTTTGACTTTCTACACTCAAAAAAATGTTGTTTGCCTCAAACTACTTATTTTAAATAAGTTTCAATTCTTGAGTTTTTTTGAGGACAACCTAATTTTTATGTTCAATCTATTTAAAGGTGCTGTATGTACGTTTCTGACCCTTCTAAAGCATAAAAATACAATAATATGTTTGCAGATATTTAAAAAACATGCTAAGTGAACATTGTTGTTTATCTGAAAAACAATACTGAAGTCAGTTATTCTGCTTTGAAAATGTGCGTTACGAGCCGGAACGTCTGTCTTTGTTTTGATTCTTTTAACCCGCTCACTGCCACTTTAGCCAATTATATTTCAGCACCCCGGGTTGCTTTGGTGGAAAACCACGTATTTCATTCATTCAGTCATGAAGGCTCTCAAAGTATGCGTTCGTGACTGAAATGCGACTTTCGGTGGAGAGTAGCAGCCCTGAAATGAGACGGAGATTCAGAGTTCCACATGAGGTTATTAATTAGCAAATAATATAAATAATATAAATATTGTAAACGTTAGGTGAGCAGGTTACATTGTAACCACGTGTCCTAACAACACACTGCGTGAGGAGATTTGCAGTGATAAGCAATTTGACTGTTTGCATCAGACAAAACACGATAGAAATTTAAATACAGCCATCCAGAAGCACAGAATATATGTGCACTCACTGCACTCCAGCGAAATGGTAAGGTTTACAATCTAATTATTACATATTAAACCTCTTTAACATTGATGCTGAATCACTACAGTATGTGTTGATTTGTCACAGTTCTAAAGTTCAATTTCAAACAGTTTAGTTTATTTTCAAGATCTGAAGTAAACTATCTGCTGCTGCTTTCAGTAGTATGGCAATAAATGTCACGTAAAATGGCATTCAAACTCACATTATTAGCATTTAACACTCAATAAAGCACATGAGGTGTACCTGAGGTGATCATTGTTCACCTGTGAGAAATAGAAGCCGTTTCTAAAATAGAAATTTCAGGTGTTGGTTAGATCAAAAACTCCTTTTAGTATGGAAAATATTTCTTCTACCGCATGCCGTTGCTTTTAGTTAGAAAATGATTCAAATCAGCCTTAAATCAGCCTTTAGGCTCGATAGTCATTCACACTCAGGTCAATCTGGCAACCTGGCGTGGACTCTTCAGAGGAGGAGCCGAGTGAAATACCTAGTTCAACCACTGGGTGTCAAACTTACGTACTTCACCTTTAAATTTCTAAAAACTAATAAGTTAACTTAATTCCTTCATGTTTTCCCAACAGAATTCGATTGTGTGTAACCCAGCATTTTTCACAGTAGTTAAAAATGAATATAATAATAATAAAAATGATCTCAATCTTTTTGTGTTTATTCTGAATAAACCTCGCAACAAATTACCAAACACTATAAAAACAGTCACAACTCACACTTTTAACAGAAACGTAACTGTTTATTAGACTTCACTACAAAAGTAATATTCATTTGTGAACTATGATACAAACGACATATACACAAAATGTACAGCATAAAGTACGGACGTGTTACAAATCGCTTACAGTGTAAATGGTCGGCTCTGTAACAAAGTAAATGGATATTTACTGATATATATATATTTTTTATTGACCTCTGGAAAGTCAATTTTACTCAATAAATAGCAAACTGTATATTGTGTCATGGTGTACAACAACTGATAATACTGATGCCGTATTTAATCTGTATATTACAGTTTGATTCTACTTTGACATCCGGTGGGGTTTAGACTTGAAGTTCATCTAAACACTGGTACAGTACCACAGTATCCATAAAGCTCGACTGGTTTTACGTGCAGAAGAAGATTTATAAAAATGTGCTTGAGCAGCCGATCAGCTTTGACAGATTGGATGTGTTATTGCTTTATTTAACACAGTTTCTCAACCTTTTTATTAAAATAAATATTTTCAATGTAATAATTGCTTCATGGATCTCAGTTTGCAGTAGAAAACGCTCTCAAAAGCACTCTGAAAATGGTTTAATTTGTTTTAATCGACATTAAACATTTGTCATTATTGAAACACAATAGGTATATTTAATCGAGGTAAAATTATAGATTTTACTTACAATGCATTCATGCAATCTCATTTTACTTTCTTGAACTTTTATTAAAGGCATAGTACACCCAATAATGATATTTCTATATTAATTTACTCACTCTCAAGACATCCAAGATTTGTTTTAGTCATGTAGAAATAGTTTTTAGCTGAAATTGTGGTTCTTGGTGATTTATAAAATGCAAGTCAATGGCTGCATGCACTTTGAGAGTCAAAAAACAAAACAAAACGATGATACATTGAAGTCTTGTAAAGCAATAGATTTAATCCACAGTCTCAATTGCATTTACAACAGTCTGGAGCATATGGTTCCTGTGTAATATAGTCAATATCTTGTTTTAGGAGCCATGGGTTTTAATTTTATTTTGTCCATTTTTCACATCACAGTGCCAGTAGCCGTTGACTTGCATTTTATGAATCACCAAGAACCACAGTTACAGCTAAAATCTTCTTTAAAGGGATCGTTCAACCAATTTTAGTTCACTGAAAATTTCATTTACTCAACCTTCACCGGTCACAAATCTGTTTGAGTTTCTTCTGTTGAACACAAAAGAACATATTCTGAAGAAAGCTGGAAACCATTGACATCTATATTAGAACAAAATAAATACTATGGAAATCAATGGTTACCGGTTTCCAGCATTTTGCTAAATATGTTCTGTTGTGTTCAACATACAATAAAAAGGAAAACTCATATAGGACCACGTTATGGAGAGTAAATGTGGAGTAAATTTAACTTTTTAAAGAACTATCTCTTTAATGTTCTACTTGGGGAAAAAAGTCAGATACTTCTTGGATGGCCTGAAGGTGGGTAAATTATCAGCAAATATGCATTTTAGTATGAACTTTACTTTTAAGCTTGTGAGTTGTTTTTTTAAATGTATACATATGAATTACGTTCTGTATTACAGTCTCATTCATCAAAGTGCAGAGGTGCAAGTGTCGTGTCTTTCCGATTTTTGGCAATTCTAATGTCTGTAAAATCCTATTGCTTAAAGTTTTAGAAAATTCCATTATATGGAAATAAATTAAGAGACCACTTATTTTAATATTTACCACTTAATATTCTTTTTTTTTTCTTTCCAATTTATGATTTATAGTTATGTGTTTGAGTAAAATATTTTCTTTTAATTCTGTAAATTCATTTCTTCCAAATATGCAATAAAATTGTAATGTAGCACTAATATATATATATATTACATATATATATATATTTTTTCCCCATAAAATAACAATTGGTCAAAATAACAAATTCTTAATTCCACCATTCCAGACTTTTATATTTTACTTTTATTGATACAAAAAAATTTTAACTTCAGAAGAGATGTGAAATCAGAATTTGGTGGAATAACCCTAACTCTCAATCCCAATAAATAATTAAAAAATCTGTTATTTTGACCACCTTTCATTTTGCGGGAGGAAAAACGTTCTAAAGCTCTAAATGTCAGTATTTTTATTTGAAATTTAGAAGAACAGTAAATCAGACCTTTAAATGTTACACAAATATGACCATTTTACTCAAACCCATACCAATAAATCCAGTGATGATAATTGTCAAGTTGTCTCGTAATTTTTGCCATAGCTGTATATACTTATATAATCTCTCTCTCTCTCTCTCTCTCTCTCTCTCTCTCTTAAGAAAACATGGAGGTCAAATGAGTCATTTAAAAAAATAAAATACAGGAAACGTATAGTGACCACACACACATTTATCTCTCAAGCAAGTGACGAGTGCAAATCTACTGCAGACGTGAGTTTGGGCCAGTGCAAACAGATCTCCCGGTCTTACAGAAGGCACCTTACATGAAGGGTTTTGGTGGAGGTTTGACTCCTGACTGTACCTGTAACCTTCTGCTGTCTCTCCATGTCTATTAACAGGAGCTCAGTGCTTCAGCTTTCATTGGGGAAGTGTCTGTGTTCACGTTTGCGAGGAGAAGCTGATGCTGGACACCATCTTCTGGATCTTCTCCTCGTTCTTCAGGATGTTGGACTTGACTGCGCAGATCTTGTCCTGTTGGTCTTTGATTAACTGCTCCAGTTCGGCGAGCTCTACTTTCAGAGGCTCCACAACACCGTCTGTGATTCTGGAACAGACAAACGTTTAGCACGACCATTCAATCAATTCCCAATAGACAAAAATCAAACCCAATCCTACATGTTTTTTGTTCAAGGACTCTTTCACTCAGATATGAATCACAATCGAGAACAAAGGCTATTGCAACTTGCTTTTACAGTCAACATTAAAATGACAGTTCATCCAAAAATGAAAACGTACTCAATATTTACTCTCGCTCAAATGTTTTCAAACCTTTTAAGGTTAATTCACACTGAATCCGAAACTTACATCTGAAATTTTCACAGGTAAAAAAATAAATTCAACCTCGGTTTGTGTCAATCGTACAGGTTGTGCCACTGTACAAGCGTAAGCCAAAATTCAGAATGCTTTCAGCACTTAATGGCAAACAAAGTGCGTAATATAAAGACAGAATGTGACGGACAGTCGAGAACCACTGCTGTAGTCTATTGTATGCTGGATTCAGTCCCTGAGCTTAAGAGTTTCTTTTTTTTCTGTTGAACACAAAATAAGTTATTTTGAAACATGAAAAACAAATCCTATGAAAGTCGGTGGTTCAGCATTTTTTTGGGTGAACTGTCCCTTTAAATGGTTTCACTTCAGTTCAGATGCTGCCTATAGGCACATTCACACCGAATGCGTCTTTGCTTCTAAAAATGCTTGACGCGGCGCTCAAGAATGAGTTAAAAGAAAAAAAGTGCAGTGCAAGGTCCACGTGACGTGATATTATGAACATGACGTAATAACGACAATAACAGACCCATTAAAAGCCGGAAAACAATATGTTATGATAAGCACATGATGATACATCATATAACTCTGGATATTCTGGACAAAACCACAATGAGGGCCTCATCCGCCATGATATAACGGTAAATAAAACAGCTGTCATGCCAACTTTCTACTATAAACAGAAGCTTTCCCCGCCTCCGAGCTCTTTTGATTGGTCCACTGCTTTTGGACCTGACAGTGATTAGCTGTGCTGCGTAACAATAAACTTTACACAACGTCTAACAAACTCGGCGCTTTAAAAAACACCAGGTGTGAGCGTAACGGTTACACAAGTCCGTCCAGCGTGTGTTTACATTGGAAAACAATAGAAAAGTAGCGCGTCGGAAGAAACACGCTTTCGGTGTGAATGGCCCCTATGTGAGCAGTAGATAATAAGGCATCTCATTAGGAGTAGGAACAGAAAACTAATATGAATGTGCACCTCTGTTCCTGCAGCAGAGCTTGTGCGTTCTCCTTGTTCTCTTTGCGCCAGCTCTGCAGTTCGTTCTGCATGGAGTCCATATCCTCCTGAATGTAGTCCATGATCTTTCCCAGAGGCAGAGCGCTGCGGCACACCGTCTGTATGGAGGAACGCAGACGCTCGATCTCCTTCGCCACCAGTTCACGCTCCTTCTTACGAGACGCCTCTGACACCAGCGACCGGTCCTGGAAAACATGGAGCCACAAATTTTTTTTTTTTTTTAAATCAACACTAGTAGTCAAATAATGTCAAAACTCCAGTTTTTTTTTCAGTTTCTTCTGTCAGTGTGGATAGTGTGAAGGATGATTGCCTAAACAACTGTCTAATTTCTATCCAATTCATTATCATTTATTTAGTCAAAAAATCATCTTGAAGCTGTGACTGTGTATTTCAGTTTTTTTTTTTTTTTTTTTTTTTTCAAAGTCAAATGTAAGCACTTCTCGAACATTTTCCAAATGCGTTTTCAAGCTTTTCCAGCATTTCCATAAGGCAATATGGTTTAACAGGATTATTAAATTGCTAAGACTGCACCTGGATTATATGAATATATGTTATGTTCAGAACGATGATCTTTTTACATGAGCAGCTCATCATAACATTGTTTTTAAATACTTAAATTGCGTGTTTAAATAATAAAATGAATCACATTTAGATGTGTATTCTTAAATTGTAATGTCTGTATTGATTAAATGAAAGGTTTAGTTCAGTCAAAAATGACATTTTCATTATCAGTACCTCACCCTCACATTATTTTAATTACCTGAGACCTTTGTTCTTCTTCAGAACACAAATTAAGATATCTTAGATGAAATCCGAGAGCTCTCTAACCCTCCATAGACAGCAATGGTCCTGAGTTGTGTAATGTCCAGAAAAGAACCAAAAATAGTGTGGACTTTTTTTGTTTTGTCATGAAATGTTCTGTTTGGTTCTCGACACTGTTTGGCTGATAGCCGTGCAATATTCTGCAATATCAGCACTCGTACAGTTTCTTCACTCTTCTGTATTACTCCGCCCACATAGAGTGACAGCAGATCAATAAAATCACTACAGTTTGACAAATATTGCAGCTGTTGGACAACATAATGTACTTTTGAGGCTTTTTTAGGCAAGAATGTAGTTGTTTAGATTGCATCTATGCAGTTTCTTTATGAGGACATCTTAAATATTTATAATTTCAGAGATCCAACGCATCGGCATCCATCAGCCGGTCATACTGAGCAGAGCAAAGACAGTTGACGTTCCGCCACAAGATGGCGACAGAGACCGCATAATAAGCCCTTAAAGGAGAAAAACTCAGAGTAATTTAAAACTACAGCTGATCAAATCATTATAAAACAGGTACGTGACATTCTAAGTCAATATCTTTCTTTTGTGTGTTGTAGTGCTGTATTTATACCATTGTAATCTGGTAGTGTTTGCTTTGCTTTGGCTTTTTCGAGGTTAATTATTGTGATATCCCGATTGCAACAGAGAAATACTAGGAAATACTAGGAACCAAAACAACAAAACCTAACATAAATCTGTCATAAACATGATTGCCGTGAAGCCATTATAAAAAAAGAATATGTCACGGATTTTATAACAGCGTCATTAATATTTTTTTGGACCTCAATTACAGAGGTACAAGCTGAATTTGTCATTAAAATGCCATTAAATATTAATGACTCTTTTATAAAATTATGACACTTATGGCATGACATTACTATGACAAGTAATGACACTTTTAATGAGACATTTTAATGACAAGTAATGTTTGTTCCACTGAAAAACGTGATCAGAAAAATATTCATAACACAATTATAATGGCCTTATGACAAATCATGTTTATGACAGATTTATGACAAGTTGTGTTGTCTTGGTAATGTCAAGTTGTCATGACAAAGATGAAGACTGGTTGTGATGTATTAGTTTACGTCAAGTTGTCATAACAAACAACGTCATCTTTGCATTTAAAATTACATAACTGAGCAAATGACACTTAATAACAGTTGTCATAAGCATGAATAAAGTCTCACTCACATGTCACGATTATAAAGGTTCATTGACAGTCTTATGAACACCCCTTCAAGTAAAATGTTACCAAACTGACTCATAATAACGGCTGGTAATCGGTCTCATGTCTTCAGTCATTGGCTAAATGTTATAAATGGCTAAGTTTTAGTTCCTGTGTTGTTCATTCCAGACACCTTATAAAGATAATCGCATATTTGAACATGTTAGTAAGACGGAACTAAAATTAAAACAACCATCAGTGTGTGGCCACTTTACTTTTTTTTTTTTGTCTGCTTGCTTTCATCACTTTTGCTTTTCTACCACTAGCCACCAATAGCATCTGACAAGTGCTGAACACCTGACCATGGGCTTTGGTGTAACAGGGCCTTAAAAGTTTTCAGAGTCTTCAGAGCAAATCACTTCCCCTGATTCTCAAACATCCCAATAAATGAAGCTTGTGACTGAAAAAACACTATTGGGAAGTCACTCCCATAAGGGAGCACTTCGTATGAATGCTATAAATGAGGTTAGAGGGAAATCTATACCTACCAACAATATACTTTAGGGGGGGAAAAAGCACCAGGGAGAAGTCTGCATTTAGTGGTTTTCAATGTCAAGGCTACAAATGTTTAGAATTTCAAGGCAGGAATTATACAAACCTTGCAATGTATATAAAGATCAAAACGAAAGAGACATGGGATCCATAATGCGAGTGAGTGGTTAGTGAAGGCCTCCTCTGTATGCGGTGTGGTTGGGGGGTCCAGATCTGCCTTAGTCACCCTTCAGTCGAGCACTTGAAGGCCCCCCTGGCACACTGGGCCCGTGTCTATTTACTCAGCTGGGGCCACAGGCTGTGTGTGGCACCAGGCCAAACAGGCTTTATTCTTACTGCCTCCATTCCACTCACACACACACCCTCACGCAAGACGTGACTTTGTTTATTTTAGTAACAGGCTATGGCAGTGAAGTTATTTTACAACAGTATTTGGTAACGACTACTTCACATTAACCTCATTTTAGGCTAAGCTATTCAAGCAGTTTGTGTCATTCTGGCCATAAACACCAACATTTTCTATTCTAAAGCGTCAAACTTGAGCTACATGACAATACAAACTAGAAACCTCCTTTGCAAAACAGACTAAGCCATATAAAGTCCTCATATGTTGTGCTGGATAAAAAGGCTATGTTTACACAAATATGTACAATGAATTGTTGGGCGATATATAAGAAAGCAATTCTGCATATATAGCCCGATTGTTTTAATAAGCATTTTATAACACACTTAAGCATAATTGGACTAGTGTCGAAAACATTATCTCTTTCTCAACATATATGTTGCTAGTTTAATAACATTTCTAACTAATTTAAATTGGAAATGTTTTATGTGATTTGTATGAAACTGTCCTTACAATAAAATAAATTCAGAACCCCATAACTTGATTCAGCATTATATAAAGTATATGTATTTATAATATATATGAGCAATATCACACGAGTAGCAGTGCGATATGGCTGTATATCGGCACTGCTGCTACGAGTGTGATATTGCATTTATACAACAGTTCGGCGGCATAATCGTGTATATAAAAAAGGAAATCAAACATGGAGAGTCTCAAAAACCCTTCTGCATGAGGAACTACTTTCTTCCGCCGTTCATTCACATCTGCAGCTGACGTTAGAACAGCAGAAACTGTTGTTACTTCACAAACATCACTTAAGAGCTAGTATTTGAATGATTCTTTAGCATAATGTCTAAAATGATGACAAAACAGGTGATTTTGCTCACATTTTAAGATTATAAGGCTGAACGGCATGAAATGCCATCAGTCTACAGAGATTTCCCAGAATTTCTCTGTTGCAATAGGGAGATCACAATAAATAACCCCGAAAAAGCCAGAGCATGCAAACACTACCAGAGTACTATGGTATAAATACAGCACTACAAAATACAAGAGAGATCGACTTAGAATATCACTTACTTGTTCTGTAATGATTTGTTCAGCTGTAGTTTGAAACGTAACTAAAAAATGCAGTTTTTCTCAGCTAAGGACTTTTTTATGCAGTCTCTGTCGCCATCTTGTGGTGGAACATCAACCATCTTTGCTCTGCTCAGTATGATAGGCTGATGGCCGCCAACGTGCTGAATCTCAGAAATTATGAATATTTAAAATAGGCACTATCCTTACAAATAAACTGCATAGTTGCAATCTAAACAACTACATTCTCGCTATATATATATATATATATATATATATATATATATTTTTTTTTTTTTGTATTGTGTATTTTAGTTGTGTATTTTATTGAGTGAACAATGTTCAGTATAAAATCTATATGTAAAAGTTAAACAACATTCTTATTCTGTCCTGTGTTTTTTTTTAAAAGATATAAAAGAAACGTGATTGATTGAAAAGTGAATTATTAACAAGTCTTGCTAATAAATAGGTAAAGCCTAGTGTTGTGAATGATATTGGCAAAGTATGAATATTTTAAGCCATAACCAATAAGTATTTTGAGGCTGGACTGTGATCCTTACATAGAGTCTGTTAATAAGTCAAATGATTCTTGCTGTGAATATGTCTGATTTTTTGGCACTTAAACTATTGTTACACTGAATGACATTTTAGTGGTGTTCACTGTAAAACTGGAGCATGCAATTTGTAAAAAAAAAAAAAAAAAAAAAAAAAAAAAGTGAATATACAAAAATATATGTCCAATAAAATAAAAAAGCACATGGATGGTGGACAATATACAATGAAGAATAACATTAAAAATCCTTACTTTTTATATTTACAATAAGCTATTTCGCCCAGTGCTACATTTATCAACCTGTCCTAGATAGACATACACTATTTATGTTTTAATCTGAAAATATTTTTGTAAGAAGTCAGTCTCTAATCATCTGTGTTTTGAAACCAAAAGTTTATTGTTACAACTTTACAGAGTCCGGTAACTACATCGCAAACACTTCAAAGGTTAACTACGCCGCTATACTCTAACAAACGTTTCAGAAGAAAGACTAAATTCATTTTTCCCCCTCTCTCTCTGTGGTTTACAAGTGTGTTAGAATTGAAATGTCTAATAGTTGTCTGCAATGTGGGTGGTTTTTTTGGCCCCTAAACACCCCCCTCTACACAAACACCGGCCCGCACATTTGGCCCACTGTTCGTGGAGCGCGAAGACCAGGCCGGATTCGCTCTGTTTGCTGTCCTCCTGCACCTCACCCCTTAGTAAAAAAAAAAAAAAAAAAACTACAGCTTTCTGTCTCACAGGACATAAATCAATCGTTTATAGTGGCGCTCATTTTCCCTTTTCTTCTGCCGGACCCAAGAACAATATTTGTTTTGCATGAGGCAGCTGAAGACAGGTTTTCCCATCATCTCAGACTGTGACACAAGCGGGACGGTGAGTCGGTGTGCTCAGGGCAGGTGGCTTCCAGAGACGCTGATGTACTGGGATGAAGACACTTATATCAGGACGCCTCATTAAGCTGCTATGTGGATCTAAGGTTTCAGCTGCAAGGCCAATTTACTTAATGAAGAAATGCATGCAAAGTGCGTGATTTATAGAGTGCTAATCTAAAAACTACAAAAAAAGAAGCAGAGCGGCATTCTTCAAATGAGAGCTCTGGCAAAGATGATCAGTCTCGCAATCCTCCTGAGATTGATCAACTTGAGAAAAATTCACTGTGCTGCTATGTTGCAGTCCTGTAAATCTGAATCATTGAATTCAAATGTGATTCAACACATTTAATGGGATTTAATGGGTTTTTTTTATATACTTGAAAGGTATGACAAATTTAAAAAAATAAAAACAGGCGGTTATTTGCTTGCTCCATATGAACTGAACAGAGTGTTGTTTTATCCACTGCATGTGTGAAACTTAATTTGAAAATTTGTAGTTTTATATATACAATGGGGAAAATAAGTATAAGTAATAAATATAACACATCAGTGGTAACACGTCACCATATTTCTCAGAAAACATATTTCTAAAGGTGCAGTTGACTTGAAGTTTTCACCAGATGCTGGTAACAACCAAAAAAATCCATATATGCAAAGAAAACACTATTAATTAGTTTACAAATTAAATTATGTGTAATAAAATGAAATGATGCAGGGAAGAAGCATTGAACACATGAAGAAAGGGAGGTGTAGAAAGGCAGCAGCTTAAATCTCTCAGTAGTTCTTCAGCAACCCTCTGCCCTTCCTCATTGTAAATATTAGCTGCTTTAGTCCAACATCTACATTAGCAGGAGGATGAAAATGAAACCAGGGTGGACATTTCAGCAAGGCAATGATCCAAAATAAAGCCAAGAAAACCCTCAAATGCTTTCAGAGAAAGAAAATCAAGCTGTAGAATGGCCCAGCCAATCACCCGACTTGAATCCAATAGAAAATACAAAATAAAGATCAGATTTGATAGACGAGACCCACAGAACCATCAAGAGCTTTACACTCTGTTGAAGTGTGTGAAAAACTCACACCTGAGCAATGCATGTGACCTCATTCTTCATATGAAAATCTCCAGGATCCACCTCTCATTTCTTTCAATTGAAAATACCTAAAATACAATTAAATTTATAAAAGACAAATCACTGTCTGGTCATCTGAGATTTCTCTATGGATAATAAAATTCAGGATCACAATTTTCCATAGTGGTGGATTCTTTGCTTTTGGTATCTGATAGGGCGTTTAAGCAAAAAAATGATGGCAAGTAATGTCAGACCAACAAAAAAAAAAAAAAAAAAAAAAGAGGATACTATTTGGATTATTATTATTTTTTTAAACATTCTCTGACTTAGTGAGATGCTACAGTTGTGTTTTTGTTGAATATGCATAAGAACATAAAATTGCCAAAATGCAGGTCAATACGCTTTACAAATTTAATTTAAACTACTGTACATGGTGGTAAACCATTTAATTATGCATTGTGGCTTCATTGGCACAGTCCTTTTGAGGCAGCCTGCTACATGGTGGGTCCAACACAAACTCAAAGGGGAAAGATTAATTGTTTAGCAAGGTTTAAAGGTTTCCTCCTTGGGGAAAACATGGGCCCCGTCCAGCAACATCATAAAAATAGCTGGGATGAAGTGAAGTGCAGAGAGGCGGAGTGGTGTACACAGGATGGAAGGGTCAGTTCGGCCCCAGCGGGGTCACCGCTGAGATCACCGTTGTGCACTTGCATGCTAAGCGGATCACCACAGTGCATGACAGTCAGATTTATGACAACCAGTCAGCGTAAGACTGAAATGACAGGTTAAAACGCAACCAATTACACTATCAGACATCAGAGACCCACACTGTGGTATTTCATCATAACCTTCAGGATGTCAATCGTCTCTCGTCTGAGGGCAAAATGTTAAGGAATGCAACGAGAGTCATTTCCTTTACATTTCCAACAAAAAGGTATATGTTTACAAAGACACAGGCCTGAAGGGATGACTATTTATTTTCCTGCCTGTTCTGCAGAGCGCGATCTGGCATGGTGTTCACTCAACAGCCATCCATTTGTGTGCCATGGGGTTTATTTATACATTGCAAACCTTCATCAGGCTAATTTGATGGCGCAAAAGAGGGGAAAGGAAGGAGGGAGAAAAAAGGCTTACGAAAACGCAGCTGCTGTCAGGGGCCAATACTCTAAAAACAAAAAAGACGCCGTACGAAAAGTATCTTACAATAATATACACGTGATCTGGAAGGTCACAACAGAGGTCACCCTCAAAACGTACAACAAATTCTTTGTAATTCAGCATCCGGCCTGTTATTACTGTCAAAAGAAAAAATAACAGCCTAGCAGATCTTATTAAACGAAGTTCTGTCGACCCTGGCGAGGTAAATCTTCACTTACGAAGCGGAACGGAAAGCTCAAGCTAATATAACCACGGAATGAGTCATTGGCTCCATTTCATCTTCAGAATTATGAATAGTCAAAACTTGAAATTCTGTGGTCGTTCCGAAGAGATTAAGTCATACGTATTTGATGTGGGGATCTCTGTAAACTCCAAATCCCAGTGAGATCTGAGAGCGAAAGCTCATATTTGTGGAGTGAGTTATGAGAGCTGTAACTTCAAACCTGTCGCAGGGATAAGGAAGCTCAATATTTACATTTTTAACCCTGGATGTTACACTATGATTACAGGAGAGCAGCCGCTTTATTGTACTGACCCTTACCCCCTTTCAAGTCAGGAAGGAAGTCATTACAGGTTTTTTTTTTTCTTCCTCCATTTAGCTGACTAGACAGGAGAGGTGCGGAATGCCAGTTTGCATGTACTACCTCAAAAAACACACCCATTTCATGCCCCGCAATTAAGATGGAGAATTTAGTGAACTGATGAGGCTAAATTAAGTCAATTAGGAGAGCATGCAGTGCAGCGCTCAGGTTCCAGCCCACAGTCGGCCTGCTTTTGATGGGGGAAATCTAATTTGATTATTTGGGATTGAAAGGAAATCCAGTCTGATTGTTTTGAAATCAAGAACACAGGAGGGAGAAGCGCTCGCTGTAAGGGCCAGCAGAGATCAGCTCACTGTGTGCGGTGGAGGTTCAACACTAAACGTCTGCAGAATAAAGTACTCGCGCCTGGAACTAAATTAATTAATAAGACTTTTCTGATCATTGACCCATTTGCACAAAATTTCAGGCCTCTATCTCTACCACAAAACACAAAAAAAGAGGAAAGTTTTCCATTTAAATGGTAATGAGAGCTCCAAAATGTGTGCCAATTTATGTTTGACAGTCTTCATTCACTTTAATAGGAGTAGAAGTATATACTCTGCCTTTAAAAAGCTTGGGGCCAATAAGATTTAAAAAATATTTTCATATATGTTACGTTTAAAAATATAGCATTTATTTAATCAAAAACAATCTAAAACGGTTTTAATTGGAATATGTATCATTTGAAATAAGTGTCTTTAATATATTTTAAAAGTGATTTATTCATGTGAACAACCATTACTCCAGTCTCCACATTTGCTGCTTAGAAAACATTTCTTATTATTATCACCACAGTGCCGCTAAATATTATTATAGTAAATTTTTTTGAAAGTTCAAACTAGCAGCTTTTGCTTGAATTAATAAATATTCATTCTTCCTCAAAGTGACTTAAATTGAGGTAAACAAGAAAAAGTCAAAAATTCCTTATGATTCTCATTCTTTTTCCTCCCTACTGATGACTCACACTTTGAGCTTGTGACTAATCTGGAACATTGAGCTGCAAGAGTGAATGTTCTGCATGAAGGCCAACACTAAACACTGCACTCATCAGGCCTACAGTCAGTGACAGACAGTCAGACAGGAGAACAGTCCGGGTCAGGTGGACCACCCAGTGCAGGACATGGACTGTAAGGGTGAAATCACACCGCTCCAACCATTCCTGGATCCCACAGAGCACAAAGCACGTGAAAAAAATTGGGTGCCCCTTATAATAATCGCTAATAATCATATTTGAAGAATCTAACTAAGGATCTGAGAATTTTTCTAGCAAACTTATGTGTGTGTTGTTTCAAGAAAGCAACCATTCATTTGTGTTGTGTTTTATATTCATTTGTTTATATTCAATTATTCTTCATTTAATTATTTTATTTAATCATATGATCATTAGACGATTATATAATTATCATAATATCATTTTATTGATTATTACTTAATGACTTGATTATTATTTGTCATTTTATTATGTTTTTATATTTTATTATTATTAATTTCCTTTAATTATTGCTTTATTATTATTTCCTTTTTTTCTTATTGTTATAATCTTATGTCTGTGTGGATTCAAGCAACGCTTGTTTTCAAGAGTAAGAGAATGTCTCCATTTCAAGGTCTGTATTGTCACTGGTGAATGTTGTGAAGCAGTAATTTTCCATTGCTGATGCTTGTAGTATAATAACACTTGTTGGATTGATTCTGGTCAGATGAAGTCTGAGCATTGAATCATACGCAACTAAGATTATTCAATAAACTCTGCTCTTTCTTTATCGTCATTACTTCGTCTCCTGCTTCTGCTCTTCTCTGGCTTTCTCAGTCAACTCCTATATTGATAGGCGATTGTTAATTCAGTTGAATACTGGTTAACAGGTTTGGGTATTGAGCGGCTCCGCTGGCTTGTTGTCTGGATACCCAGAGAAACAGACATTTTTGGAGGAGTGGAGAGCATGAGACTGATTCCTGAAAGACCACAGTGACAGACGAGTCTTCACATTGATCCCGTGGACCAGCCTGAACACCCGTCAGTGACCTACTCACACCTGCAATTTCTCCACGATGGACATCCAATGTTTTCCAGCCTCCGGCGCCTAGACTGCAGCCCTGCACAGGAAGTTTGGCCAGAGGAGGAATGGTCGTGCCCAACTGAGCCTGGTTTCTCTCCAGGTTTTTTTTCCTTAACTTTCGTCAATTGGTGAAGTGCGTTCCTCGCCACTGGCTTGCTTGGTTTGGGACTTGTGGAGCTGCGCATTGATGGATTGCTCTTCAGTGTTTGGACTTTCAGCAGTGAAATTTAAACCACACTGAACTAAACTAAACTAAACTTCAACTCTTAAAACTGGACTGACACAGTTTCAATTTACTAGAACTTCTATGTTCAGCTGCTTTGACACAATCTACATTGTAAAAGCGCTATTAAAATAAACATGAATTGAATTGAATTGAACTGAATTGAATTTTCTGACAGGATCTGGCATCCGGGGCTAGATCTTATTTATCTGGCATGAAGAGTGTGATAAAACCTATTCCAGAAGTACACAGATTTATGGCCAGAGAAACACCAAAAAGTTGCTGTCCATGAAATTGACATTTTAATTGTTCATTGCTTTTTTGGTAAATGAAATGCAATACGAATATTCAACTGTAATGTATTGATAAATATGTATGTTTCTTAATCAGTGGCCAAAGTACACTAGAGACAAAAATCCACATTCAGATCTAAAATAATTTACAAGTAAGCTTATTATAAAAAGCCACACGTATATTCAATACTTTCCAATTTGTTAGCACTGTCGCCTCACAGCAAGAAGGTCGCTGGTTCGAGCCCCGGCTGGGTCAGTTGGTGTTTCTGTGTGGAGTTTGCATGTTCTCCCCGTGTTGCCGTGGGTTTCCTCCAGGTGCTCCGGTTTCCCCCACAGGCCAAAGACATGCGCTATAGGTGAATTGAATAAGCTAAATTGTCCGTAGTGTACGTGTGTGAATGAGTGTTTCCCAGTGCTGGGTTGCGGCTGGAAGAACATCTGCTGCATAAAACCTATGCTGGATAAGTTGTCAGTTCATTCTGCTGTGGCAACCCCTGATTAATAAAGTGACTAAGCCGAAGGAAAATTAATGAATGAATGTTTTATTGGGACTTCCTAATATTCTGTCCTCTTACTCTACCCTTAAACCCTCTGCAGTTTTTAAATACTTAATTCTAGATGATTTATGTGTTATTTTCCTCAAGGGGACTAAAAAAAGTGTCCCCATAAATAGTAAAATCCGGGACCACACACCCACAGACTCAAATAAAATCAAGCCACAATTGTTAACCATGTTAACCACAGAAACGTTAAAAATATCTAAACAGTATGTACGGTGCCATCATGCTTGTTTTTCTCTAATTATTTAAGCTCCGCTGAACAGAAAAACACTTCAATGGCTCTGAGGGACCACTATTACATTTCTCCAGTCCATTTGCAAAGTTGCTTTCTTTAGTAAACTGACGGCGCACTGGGTCAGGCTTTGGAAATGTAAAGGGAGACAGACACATCCCTGAGGTACTGTTTAGAGCACACACAAAAAATGCTGATTCCCTTGATGAAGAGATTTTGAAATGCATTTACTCACGTTACTGGAATTTGGTTGTGGAAAAACAAAACTTGTGCCATGTAAATTGGAACGGGACTGCCATCTAGTGGTCGTGAGGAGAAATGTCTTACCTGCTCTTTTGACTTTGAGGACGGAGATGATTCATAGTCTTTCTTTGTCTCCAGGATTTTTTTCACAAGTCCACCTATAACCAAATGAAAACCAGTAAGTATTTTATTATCTATTTTTAAACTGGTGTGTCTTTGAAGACTTAATTTGTAACATTCTTTTATGATTAGTGTGTTCATTTTGTCAGGTGCAGTTTTACTCCTGTGCCCTTGTTTTATTCCTCTCCTTTTTTAGTTTAAATCATATTTACTTATACATTTCTAAATACTAAATATAATTTAAATAATATTTTAACCTATCCTGTTTTTTTTTGTTAAGTTTAATTTGAATACTGGGAGTTTTAGGTCAAAGTTACTTTTTATTTTTAGTCATATCACAGTCATGCTTTATAATTAGGGATGCTCCAGGGATGCTATAATAAGGGATTTTTGCAGCCGATACAGAGTACCAATTCCTTGCCATGGTGATCGGCCGATACCAAGTACCGATTCTGATGCTTCAAGCTTTATAATGCATAAAGCACATTTTCCCTCTAAGTATGATACTTAAGTGGAGATCTCTCCTTAACTAAGAGAATAAATTAAAGATGTTGCATATATTCCTTAAAAACATCTCTTGTAACCATTTAGTGTGGACATGTAATGGTCAGAAGCAGCTTTACAGAAAATAATAGATAAAACACATACAAAAATTGGTAAGAATAATCACTAACAAAGCAATTTGGAAACATTGCAAATGATAAAAGAAAAATTCAACATGTCTCAATGAAGTTTGCAGCGCATATTTGATGCATAAGAAGTTAAAATGCACACCTATAAATCCATTACTTCTTTACTAAAAGGAAATAGGTCCATAAACTGCTGTTTATTGCAATAAGTATATTACAATAAATTATATTATTAAATATTCAAGTTAATTTTTTTTTTTTTCCCTAATATTTCCAGCCAGGTTTTAAACTTGCAATATTGTTGAAAACACAGAACTTTCAGTTCTGATATGCAAAAATATTTCAGTTCTTATATGTCCTCTGCTTGTAAACTTGCGATTGGTTCATGAGATCGGCCAGATTAGCGAGTACCGATCGAGTCATGAAATGGGATTTTCGGCCGATACCGATCTCTGGCCGATTGATCGGAACATCCCTATTTATAATAGTAAATACATAGTATACATAGAAATGTATAATCCCCAACTATTTTGCACAAAATTATAATAGCAGTTACTCTTTTTATAATCTAAGGCTTTATTTACACTGCAGATCTTGATGGTCAATTCTGATTTTGTGATTATCTGATTTCTTTGATGACCCACTTACATCATCTTTTAAAGGTGACTCGTATGCGATTGATTTACACTGCACACGGCAAAGGCGCAATGACCAGGAAAAAGAAAAGAAAAAAAAGAAGAAAAAAAAAAAGATTGTGCGCTGACTGACAGCTGATAATCTGAAATCTTTTCGCAGGGTTTAATTTTTTTTATTCTTTTTGACAAGTTGTTTTACTATAGTTTATGACAGAAAAGTTCTCATTTGGCCATCTTCTTTTAATCTAGGCCTTTTTAAGCCAGTAGGCATCTTAATGTATTGTCCATGGTGTGATTTATGCACGTGATGCATGCAACAGTTTTATATTAGTTTATATTGGTTATGTGGCGGATGTTGACGTCATTCGCTACGGTTTTTAATGACCTACGACTCGCATTGACAGGTGAAAATCCGATCTACTAGCTTACACGTATATGGGTCATATCCCATCTGTGCCACATGGGTGAAAAAAAAAAAGAAAATTGGAATTGAGTCACTTGAATCATGCAGTGTAAATGCAGCCTATTTTCATTAGTATTCCTGCACTTTCAAAAAAAGCTTCTCTCAAAAGCTAAAACTTTGAAATTCTTTTCAACAATTCCAAATTGTATACTTTGTATTATGACACTGAGGTTTGCGTGTCTGTGTGTGTGTGCGTGCGTGCGTGTGTTTCAAGATGTCTTTCATCATTTTCACAAGGTCTTTGTATTCATGACTCACCATGTTTGTCATCCCCTTGCAACTCAAGTGAATTAGTCTGTAATGACAAAAAAATCATAAATTAGTCTGAATCACAGATTTTTATCCAAATACTACACTGTATATACATCATAGTGCAACTACAATACCTCTACTTCAGGTACGTCAGATGGAGGAGGAGCTGCCTCCTCCACCACAAACTGCCCATCTTCATCATCCTCATCTTCAGAGAGCTTCTTGCCATCCAGAATGACCGATGCAGGGGTCTTGCCACTGCCAAGCCTAAGAAAAGTAAATTATTTTTAATACTTATTTAAAAAGTTAATTACTAGCTGATCCCTTATAATGTGCCACCATTCAGACATTTTAGACTCAGAAAGAGCATTTTCAGACATGCAGATCATTTGCTTTGTTCTAAAACAGGGATTTATTTCATTTTTGGTTTAAAATCTATATATTTAACAATATTTTAATGATATACTTTATAAAACAGTTTGAGTCGGGATCCAGACTTTGTTGGAAAAGTATTCTTGCAAATCCTGACCTTACACTGTGATAACAAATGAGCTCACTCAGCGACAACATTCATACTATTATGTGATTTCTGTGTTCATAATTGCCTAAATAAACCGAAGTAAGGACGAAAACACACTGGGTTCCAAATGAAACGCCCTTACTTTTCAGCAAAACACTTCAAAAACAAATTACCACCTCTAATCTTTTAAATAACAGGCCTGGGATGATAAATCGATGTATTGTGATTCATAGATATGTTCTTAGATATCTGTAATGAATCGCGATTCTCTTTGGAATCGATTCTGAGCGTAGTTATTAACAGCAGATGCTGCTCTAGGCTAGTTTTTAACAGTAGAAGGTGCTCTAGGGTAGTGTTTCTCAACCACATTCCTGGGGGTGCACCAGCTCTGCACTTTTACCATGTCTCCTTAGCCTAACACACATGATTCAGATTATCAGCTCATTTACTAGAGACTGAAAAACCTGTAATGGGTGTGACAAAGGAGAAATCCAAAACATGTAGTGTTGGTGGTCCTCCAGGAACATAGTTGAGAAACACTGCTCTAGGGTAGTATTTAACAGCAGATGCTGCTCTAGGCTAGTTTTTAACAGCTAGCCTTTAACAGCAGATGGCGGTCGAGCCTAGTTTCTAACAGCACATTTGCGCAATTGATCTTGTTTTATCCAAGTCAGCTTACTGTATTTATAAGGTATAATTAAATCAAATATAAATCACTGTGCTCTTCCAGAGTTTGGTGCTAGGACTAAAGTTCCTTTAAATGACAAGCAGCAAAGATGATTCGCATTCAATTATTAACTTTAATTTTTTAAATAATACAACAGGAGACAACGAAAGCAAAATGTTTCAGCTATCAGCCTTCATCAGTGTAATGATTCATTATCTCTTATATTATCATGCTTATATACTCAGTCATTGCAGGTGTTCACAATCAGTTGAGTCACAAATCTCATTTTAGTCTCATTAGGTTCAAATCTTAAGAATTAGATTGAAATAGTTATACATCAGGAAGAAAAGGCGTGCTATAAAAAAATTAAGCAACTGAGCGTTTGTAATTGCTGGTCCTAAACTTTGGAACACTCTAATGCTTCATATTAGACTTTCCTCTCTATTTCTGTGTTTAAATCCATTTGGCCACTTAGCATTTAGCACTTTGCTAAACCATGGGAGTCAGGGCTTTTTCTTACTGTGCGCCTAAATTATGGAATGCATTACCCACAATTATCAGTATTGACGTTTCTTTGGACGGTTTTAAGCTTCTTAAGACACATCTTTTTTGCAAAGCATTTAGGGCGTACTCTCACTAGGCACGGTTGCCTTGAATCATGCCGAAGCGTGGTTGTCCCCCTCCCCTCTCCCCCAATGGCCTGCACTCACACTGCGTCTTTACATTCTGAATTTGTGATTATCATTCTCACTTTTATGCAATTTGTAACATTTTGCTTATTTATTGTTCTTTATTGTTTTATTATTGCGGTATGACTTCTGGCTTCTTACTGGGATTTCATGCAAGCTTGTAATACTCTGCATTTTTATTTGTTATTGTATATCTTGTAGCACTTTGAGTTTAAGAAAAGCTCATCGTAAATAAAATAGATTATTATTATTATTATTATTATTATTATTATTAGGTCAACTTAGGTTGTTTTTACATGTGCTTTATAAATAAACATTTTATTGTAATGCATTGTAAAAAAACAAAAAAACAACAACAATGCAT
Source organism: Danio jaintianensis (assembly GCA_903798115.1). Lineage (NCBI taxonomy): Eukaryota > Metazoa > Chordata > Actinopteri > Cypriniformes > Danionidae > Danio > Danio jaintianensis. The sequence continues at coordinate 25,799,065 of CAIGQV010000001.1, read as the reverse complement.
AACAATAACAAGTTGTTATGCATCAGAAAGATATTATACCAGTGTAAAAAGTGCTGGGTTCCACACTATTCCTTCATGTTGTCCCAACACAAATCTATTAAGTTAACTTAATCATTTTTACTAATTTAAGTGGATTGAACATAAAACAATTAAGTTGTCCCAAATGTTTTTTTTTTTTTTTAATTGTGTCGTTTTTTGTTGTTGTTGTCCACCAAATAAATAAATAAATATTAAAACATGAATCATAAAATAAATAAAATGGCGAAAAAAAATCTGTCTGCTGCATTACAACTTGTGTTTATTTACATTTTTTTTCATCCTGACATATATTTTTTCTTTCTAAAGGCTGATTTATACTTCTGCGTTGAGTGATCAGCGTGACCCACGGCGCCTGCCTTGCGCATAGCCATGCATTTATACTTCTGCGTACTGTTTGTGTTCCTCTGTAATAACACTTCTGCTAAACGCTAGCTGGCAGTAGGTTTTTATGTTCCTCTGTGTCGAGTTTCTTCACGGGTGCTTTGTTTTTTCTGAACGCTACCTTAATGTACAAGTAGCTAAAACTCACTTATTCAGAGATGGGAACAGGCGAACGTGCAACAACTTTAATCATAAGGTAAACACAAAACTAAAGTTTCCATCTAGAGCTCCTTCATGGGACTTGACACTTGTAAACAATCGCTCCATCAGGCTCGCAGCTCTCAGCACCGCCCACACTTGTCACCGCTACCAAGCCGACCAATCACAGAGCTTGCGCTACGCGTTGTTGCGACGTGTAGTTATATTTTTTGAGAGGTGCGCGTCAGCGTCGGAGTCAGCCACGGCGAGGGCTATGCGAATTCTTAAGGTATAATTCACTCAAGAATGTCATTTCAAAAGAATAATGTGCAAAATAAAGCCCTGCCTCCTATTTAATATTCTGTTTTAATTGGAAGCACATCAACATACTGAAATAAGAGTCTCAGCAAATTCTGGTCCATGCAGATTTTAATATAAAGTGAAAAACTAGAAGCGTGAACATTCACCTCTCTGCTGGAGTGGCATCAGTGTAGCTCTCCTGTCTCTTCACACGAGGAGCTGCTGGTCGAGCACTGCTGGGCCGCGGTAATCTTCTACTTACATAAACAAACAAAAGAAGAATAAACACATTCACACCGCAAATACACAAGCACTTTCTGTAAAGCATGCATGAGAGTTTTTTAATGCGTGGAGAGTTGAAATTAATGGCAAGTTCCTATATGGCTAAGTGCTAATAAAAACAGTTCTGAGAAGGAGAGTAATGATCTGGATGAGTGTGGTATCTTGTGGTTTGATCTTGTGGTACAGTGTAGTGAAAGCGAGGGATTTGCATCAGTGGCTTCCACTGCCAGACAATCTCTCGTGGGAACATACATGATACAGTCCATCCACCCACAAATACCTCAGCACATTATCACTGTTCTGTTGTTATTGGATGGAAATTTAGCCATTTCTTATTTTTAAACCAACAAACTTACAGGATCATTAGCACCAATTAAAAAGGGAATAAGAAAGGGAGGGAAAAAAACCTGTGTGTTGTTTGCAGAGCGGCAGAATCTGTAGCGTCTCCATTCTCAAGAGAAATTGGTTTCTCTGCTGAAGGAGCTTCCGTTTCTGGAAGAAAAAAAAATCAATATATATATATTTTTAAAACATTTATTTATGTGCTTTTTGCATTTTGAAAAACTACAACAATACTACAACAAAAGATAAAAATAATGCAATACAATAATAATAATACGGGGCAACACAGTGGCTCAGTGGTTAGCACTGCCGCCTGACAGCAAGAAGGTTGCTGGTTCTAGTCCCAGCTGGACCAGTTGGCATTTCTGTGTGGAGTTTGCATGTTCTCCCCGTGTCCGAGCGGGTTTCCTCTGGGTGCTAAGGTTTCCCCCACAGTCCAAAGACATGCGCTATAGGTGAATTGAATAAACTAAATTGGCCGTAGCGTATGTGTGTGAATGAGTGCGTATGGATGTTTCCCAGTACTGGGTTGCAGCTGGAAGGGCATCTGCTGTGTAAAACATATGCTGGATAAGTTGGCGGTTCATTTCGCTGTGGTGACCCCTGATGAATAAAGGGACTAAGCCGAAGGAAAATGAATGAAAAGCAAATGAAAAATAATAATACATATAAAATACAATACATAAAAATACTAACCTATGAACAACCGAACACAGAGGGACAAATGCAGATGAAAGCAAAATATAATTTGGCTGATGAGGTGATGCAAAAATAAAAGTAATTATAAAGTAACATTGTTCTTATATTACCAGAAAAATGCATTGTCCTGACTATAATTTTATTGTCAAATAATAGTTTGGGCACATTATTGAAAACATTATAGATTATGAATAGTGAATATCAGTTACACTCAATCTTTAAGTACTATGTTATTGACAGGGGTCATTGGTTATACTTGCAAAAAAAAAACATCTATATTTTAATTAAATTTTTTACTTAATGGCAAATGAGCAGCAATGGTTATATACATGGCAAAATGATCTGTATTTATTTATGTTTAAAAAAAAAAGTATTACAAATTAGTATTTATAAAAAAAAATCATTATTTATAACAGTTCATAAATACATCAATTTATTTACAAATGACAGTTTATTATTTATATCAGTTTAATCATAAAAATAAAAGATACAAGTATAATATATACTATTTTAACATTTATTTATTAATCTATTTTGTTAAATCATTGTGTAATTGTATTTTTGAAAATATGTTTTACTCACTCGAGAAATTATTACCCAAGTAATAATTCATATTACCTTTTCTTAATAAGCCATATTCACTCATTTATTGTTGTGTGGAATTTTAAAATACAGTCAATTATTAACATACAATAATAACACTAACACTAACAATAATTAATATCAATATAATAATAATAATAATTTATTTATTTATTTATGAATAAATATTATATTAAATGAATAAATATTATCTTTTTATTATAAATTACAAAAACAATTTAACTTTATGAAGATAAATATACATAGTAGCATTTTAAATGTTTTTTTTTTTTTATAACAATATTAAATGTCCAATGCGGTTTAAATGCTAGTACTATGTAACAAACTCTATGAGGTGAATCCAGAAGAAGAGAAATCTTATGAAAATACTATTATATTTTAAAATGAGTTCCACAAAACAATAAATGAATATGGCAGAAAATTTTATCAACTATAACACAGGTGTCAAATCCAGTTCCTGGAGGGCCGTAGCTCTGATCACACCTGATCAATCTAATTGAGTCCTTCAGGCTTGTTTGAAACCTAGTCTTTGTATATTGTGTAAAAGACTAAGTGTATTGAAGCAGGGTTGGAACTAAACTGTGCAGAGTTGCGGCCCACCAGGAACTGGATTTGACACCTGTGAACTACAATATAATGATTTTTTTTTTTAAAACAGTATTTAAAAATTTAAAAAAAGATGTATAATAGTAGTAATAATATAATATTAGTATAAAATATAATAACATAATAATAGTAGTAGGAGTTTAAGTAAATCATGCAGCCCTACACAGATATTTTGACTAGTTTGTCTTCCACTGTTTTCAAAAACATATTAAAGTTACTTGAAGTTGCAACAAATAATTAGTTTTGGATTCTGGTAAGAGGTGTGGGAGAAAAAAATTAAAAATAAAATGTAAAAAAATCGGAGGAAAACAACACTTACCTCCTTCACTCTCTGTCTCGTCTGAAAGAAAAATACACAATCCATATCAACATTCAAGATAAACAACATCATCTAATGACGTTTATCTTAAATGTTTTTCATCATGCTAAAATACACAGTGCATACAGCTGAAATAATCCTACAATGATTCCATCCTCACATCAGATTCCATTCAGACTGAGTTTGTCTGTGTTTTTAAGCATTCAGACCAGGAACAACTAAACAGATCAAGATGCACTGTATATCAATAATTAATAGTCAGTTCAGCTCAGACTTGTTCAGTACCTTGACCTCCTGTTTTGGGCTTCCGCCGCTGTCCTTTAGCTGATGAAGGCCTTGGGATCCGGGAAGGACTCTCAGGCTGAAAGGAATAAGGAAAAGCATTAATTTTCAAGTATTCATTTCCAACTCCCCTGGAGCACTTTAACTGACAATTCTCAAGAATACGTGAGTCTTCTTTCTTTTCAAACGCTTTAAGAAACAAACAATGTTATAGACACAAAATAAAACCATAAAGCCAGACAACAAAACAAAAAAAATGAAGGTGAAAACTAATTTCCCTTAAAGAAATTACCTGGATTTCAGTGAGATCTGAAAGCTGGATTAAGAGAAATCGCAATAGAAATCCTTAAAACTTTGACATTTACATTCATATAACACTAGCTCTGAACAGCTATGCCACAAGTCAAAAATAAAACCTCTCACTACTCTAAATGAAGAACTCTGAAGCTACTCAAGCTGCAAAACACTTATAACTACTTAGTCAAAGCAGAAATAACACCTAAATTCACATTATCAGCTGTTACTATTTTAAAGGTATTTGCTAAAGCAAAGCACTTAAACTTATAGCCATCTAAATAAACCTACAAAAACACACACAATACAATAAAGAAGAACAAAAAACAGCTCCAAAAATCACAACTCCAGAAATGTACAACTATGCACAAGGGCTTACTGTAATATTTTCACAAGAACAAAATATCCAAGCATGTGATAGATTTTCCCTTTGATCAATTTGCCACACTAAAACAACTTAATTTGAACACTGTTTAGTTTTTCTTTCCAATTTAATTATTGTTTTATCTTGACTTTGGTATTTGCACTTTGGTCCACGCCATATATAAAATACTAATTTAGCATATAAAAGATAGAAGGTTTATACATTCATAATTTATGCCAGGTATACGAATATTTATATTAAAATTTACATAATTATGAACTTAATTAATGAACTTAAAATTAAAAACTAAAGTTGTCTTGAATTTGTTAGTGTTTATTAAAATATACTTGCTTCTCATATGTGTTACTTTTCAAAAAATTTAGGTCAGAAAGATTTTATAAAATGAACAAATAATACTTTTATTTAAAAAAAGAATGCATTTAAATGCTGGGACAACATTCTTTGTTAACACTGGAACTAACTTAATCCCTAACCCTAAACCTAGTCTCTAACTGTAAATTAGTGCTAAAAACGAGGAAATTATAGGTTGATATCAATAACATAGATGCACACAACCCTGATTGCAAGCCTAAACCTAAACTATACTTGTCCCTTAAAACTGATAGTTGATTGGAATATTGTTCCAGGAACAACATAGATTTTAATGCAGGAACATTTTGCACTTGGTAAAATCAGATCAGAAGTGAGTTTCATATTAATCTTTATAACAGGGTGTCTGCAGGTTTCATCAAGTCAAATTTAAGACTTTTTAAGATTCTTTTAAGACCATTATGAATTAAATTTTAGATTTATACAGGGCTAAACATTGTTTTTTTGTTTTTTTAATGGCCCGGTTGTTTTTTTTGCTTTCCACAACAACAACAAAAAATGTAGTTATTTCTTAGGCATACATTTTAATGTGTCAAAACAAGAAAACTAGTTGTATACTTTTTTTTTTTTCAACATAATTTAAATTTTTTTATGACAAGTTTAACATTGCTAAAAGTACATTTATTTTGGACACAATTACATTAATGATCAAAAATATATATTTGATGGATTAAGTATATAGCTCCTATTCAACCTATTGCATTTCTGTAATAAAACCATAAGTTCCATGCCTGTTTATAAATATTATGTCCACTCCACCTTACTTCTGTAAATAGTTTTTATATAAACGGATAATCATGTAAAGGGACATATTGCTCTGTTATTATCATGAGGAACTGTGTAATAGTTTTTAGCCTTCTTTCCCTGATTAGAGAAATAATTTTGGACAATTTCCTGTAAAAATATCTAATAGCTGTTGTGAATTGTATCTCTTTGCAATAAAAAACTTAAATATATATATATATATATAAAATAAGTTTTACTGATATGGATTTCTGGTGACTGGATGGATTTAAGGCTTGTTTAAAACAATTTAAGACCTACAACACAATATTTGTGTGAATTTAAGACTTTTTAAGGCCTAAAATTTCGTCTATAAAATTTAAAACATTTTAAGACCCCGCGGACACCCTGTTATAAATAGGAAATAAAAAAAAAATATATATATATATTTTAATTTTGTTTTGTTTCCACACACAAAAAAAGAAGAGCACAATAGTTTTGATGATGATGATGATGATAATGATTTGAACCCTGATGAAGATAATAAAAATAATAATAATAATAGCTTTAGAAATATAATTAGCATATTAGAATGATTTCTAAAAGATGAATGAAATGAAAACTGAAGTCATTTCTACTGAAAAGTTTTGCAATCACAGTGATAAAAACACATTCAAATAGAAAACTATCATTTTTATTTTAAATTGTAGTAATATTTCACAAAATTACCATGTTATTATATTTTTAATACAATGTATTGAATCAAGATTTTAACAACATATCTAGACTTTTACAAAAAAGACTATAAGAATTTAAAAAATACAAAGGGCCTGAGGAGCAGAGAAAATGTCACCACGGCAGGTAAAATTCTTAACCAATTGCCCAACGTGGGCGGTTAAAAAAACAAAAATCCTAATTGTGAGTCCTGATAAGACAACCCTCCACCGTCAATACTGTCAAAGCACAATGCTAAATATGCAAAACAGCTATTATTCTACAGCAAAGCAGCCACTAAAAATCACAACAGACTCGTACCTCCAGTTCACCGCCCTCAGCCTTCAATTAAAAAAAACAAAGACAAGAATAAAGATGAGGAGAAGCATTACGTCAACAAGCCTCGATGACCCACACCAACAGAACAAACGTAAATGGATTAGGCAGAGTGTAATGCAAACGTGTAAATCTGATGTCATTCTTACCTCTTCTGTTTCAGCTTGGTGTGTTTTACTTGCAACCTCCGGCTGAGGTTTTGATTTGCTGATCTCCTCCGTTGCCTTGATTGTTGTAATTGTGTACTGAAAGTGGAGAAACATTTACAGGTATTCACAGGTCACACAACATCTGTTTTCTGATCTAGAAATAGTGCAAAATATTAAATATTGCCTAAAAGGGCATTGAAGTATAAAAGAAATATATATATTTTGATATGTTCTATAAAAGTTTCTGTCACACTTTACAATAATGTTTCATTAGTTAATGTATTTACTAACATGAACTAAGTATGAACAATACTTGTACAGCATTTTTTCATCATTTAATTAATAATTTATTCAAATTAATTAATTAAGTTTAACATTTACTAATGCCTAATTAAAATCCAAATTCATGCCTGTTAATATTAGTTAATGCACTGCGAGTTAACACGAATAACTATTTTCATCAACTAACAAATACTGTGTAACACTTTAGAATAGTTAAAGGGCACCTAGTTTACCCCTTTTTCCAGATTTAATAGAAGTCTTTTGTGTCTCCAGAATGTGCCTGTAAAGTTTCAGCTCAAAACACCCATCAGATTATTTATTATACCTTTCAGAAGTTTGTAATTTTTAGCTCTTAGCATCTTGTAGCTGTTTTGGTGGACTTTAATGCTAGTCCTCCCCGCCCACCGTTCCCACGTGCCTGTCAGTGTGCCTCAATCTCCACCCTCGACTGCCTCAGATAACAGACAGACATGAAGGAAGCAGATCTCACGTAACGTTTGTGAGAAATATTACAGTAAGAACCTTCCCAATGATTATTTGATGTATTTGTTGTGGAGTTGCAACGATGAGTCACACACAATGTCGTTACAAAGTTCAAGCACACACACGCACAGCGGACACACACACAGACAGCGCGCGCGTTTAACTTTGCACTGTTTTTGCACTGCAAATGTGACAGGATACACATTAATATCCACTGCTGTATGGACATCCGTTATGTTAACGTACAAAATAAACCTGATTTAACATCCACAACCCGGGATTGAAGCATCTTCTTTTATAATTTTACTGACACGCGGCTGTGGTGATAAAGATGGTAAAATCACTGTAATTCATTACAAACATACAGTGTTTTAAAAACCTGTTAAACTTGTAAAACTCACTCTTAATCACATTTGATGCTCCTAGCGAACTGAACAGATCTTTTATTCCCGGTTGCTTTGCGCACGTCCTGTCTTGTTGAAATGATTATACGCGTTACTACAGAGACATCAATTCGATGGGCGAGGAAACCGCACTCCTACGTCAAGTTGCGTGCGGCCGGCCTCAAAATGGGAGGGATTTGGATGCTATTTTAACATCAGGAAATTTAAAAAAAAGAGACTTATTGTCTTTATATCACCCCAATATGACTGTGGACACACTATACCTACACAGTTCTGTCCAAACAGCTTAAAAAAGATGATTTTCATCATAGGTGCCGTTTAACTAACGTTAACTATGTCTCAATAATCTTGTAAAGCATTTAATCATAGTTTAACATTAATAATGCGTTAGTTAAAATCCAAAATTGTGCTTGTTAACATTAGTTAATGCACCATGAGTTAATATCAACTAACATTATTTAACTTAAATAACATTAACTAACGTTAACAAAGATGAATAAATACCATAATAAATGTATTACTAATAGTCTGTTCATGTTAGTAAATACATAGACTAACATTAACTAATGGACCATTATTTTAAAGTGTTACCAAATACTGTAATAAATGTACTCTTCATTGTTTGTTAGTGTTAGTAAAACGCATTAAGTAACATTAACCAATACATCCTTATTGTAAAGTGTTACTAAAATTTCTTGTACGTTTCATAATGTACAATGTTCTCTCATTAAAAATAAACTATCAACTAAGCTTCAAAAACAGTATTACAAATTTAAGCAAAACATTTGCAATTTTTTCTAAATGGAGGAAAGAAACGCAACATTAATGTATTTCCATTTATTAAAATGAAAATGAAAGTTTCTACAATCAAATGCTTTGCTGCATCTTGAAAGAATGATCAAGTGAATTTTACATAAACCTGTAAACGCAAAAAAAAAAAAACCTCTTTCAATTGCAATTTTGCCAAATATTCTTCCCGGCTCTTCTGCTATGTAATGGTGTTAGATTGTGGCTTTTATTTTGAAGCTTCTAGAAGCACATAAATCTGTCATCAAACTAACCTGCCAGCTGTTACTATATAACATTTTACAGTAGATGACTTTTACAATGGTGAGTCAATTATGGGGTAATTTTCATTTTTGGGTGAACTATTCCTTTAAAAGCACATAAAAACATTTCGGAAAAATTTTATTAACAATTTTCATTGTTCAAAACCTCTTTCATTATAATGTTAAAATATACTTTTTGGCTTTACTGTCTATCCTAATCAAATTGTTTTTATTTAAATAATTTACTTATATTGTTAACTCAATTTTACATTCATAAATGTAAATTTACTGATAAACCTCATTTTAGGGTATTGGTGACTGAAATATGCTTGTGTATTACCAGTATCAGAGACTCTTTAAATAAGAAAGCCCTGCGCATGTAAAAAATTTGTGAACTCTATAATGTATTTATTTAATTATTACATATGTACATTTTGTATATTTGTATTTAGTACATACTTACCCCCTGGCATGTATATTTTTTATTGTAAAATGTTATTTGCTGTTCTTTAAATAGAAAAATAATAATACCAAAAATAAAAAACATTTCTGAAATATATGGTTTTTTTGTGAAACTGACGTGTTTTTCCATTATGAATAATTTCAGAGAGAGGGTGAGAATGAGGTTTGAAATTAATAATTTAAAGTATGCCAGAGTCATAAAACAGAGCGAACCAACCTTTCTGTCGCCTCTGTCCTTTAGTTTCTCCTCAGTCTCTCTGGGTCTTTCTTTCTCTTTCTCCCGCCGTTTCTCCCGCTCGCGATCTTTGTCCTTGTCTCGTTCTCGGTCTTTGTGAGATTCCCTCTCCTTCTTCTTATCTCGATCTTTATCCCGCTCTCTCTCCTTCTCTCTGTTACGATCCTTCTCCCGTTCCTTCTCTCGAGTCTTGTCTTTCTCCCGATCCCGGCTCTTGTCCTTATCTCGATCTCGGTCTCTGTCTTTTGTCCGCTCTCTTTCTCGGCCTTTGTCAGACCTCTCAGCATCTCGTCTGCGGTCCTTGTCTTCCCTCTTGCTCTCTTGATCTTTGGGTTGATCTGGATCTTTCTGTTCTCGACTCCCACTGCTCTCCTTGATGCCCTTCCGCTCCTGGACAACAGACAAGACAAACTTTAATAAATAAACAAACAAACAAACAAACAAGGCATAATATATAGTCAGTTAATATATAATTAATGTAAAGCTGTTTACACCAAGTACGATAACGATAAATAATAATTTAACGCTAAATATATTTGTGTCCACACAGACAAATGATAATGATCTGTTTGTTTTGAATATGCTTTTAAAGTACAAATGACATAAAAATTAACCATATGATTTTGTTAGCTCACATTGCTAGTTTTGTGGTGAACAATTCATCTGTGCATGTCATTAAGAAAAAAAAAACGTTTGCCCTTGTAATCTAAAATTAAAATCTGAAAATGCACTTCCTGGTTGTTTTCAGTTAAATTCTCAGATTGCGTCTGTCTGAGGTATAGACCCTTTTCACATGGCGTCACGCGGTGTCCGGTTTCACTCCACACAGTGTATCTTTACTTCCGCCTACACAGAACTCCCCATAGAGAATTCACCCAGTCTGCTGTTTACTACAGATATGGTTAGATGGTGACTACGGCTGTTTTCTAACAATAAGAAGACTGCATTTTAATTATAGGATTAAAATGCAGTATTATTAGATTATGAAATTATTTGTAACTTATTATTAATTAGGGTAAAAGGTATACATATATTAAATTAAAAACACCCAGTATGTGGCGGCAGAACACTGTCTAAAGGTCTTAATTCATTCAAATGAAGAAACTGAAAAAAACATTAACGGATCAGTAAATAATAAATGATGAAACTCAATGCATTTATAGATGAAATACCAGATAATATGAGAAAATTTAATAAAGAATTTTACTTCACATAACAAATAATATACATTTATATTCATAGCAGCATCAAAGTAAAAATAAATCTTGACAAACAACTTATTCCTATTCTTAATAACTTAAACAATCATTTTCAAACTCAGAAAGCAGTTCAGTGCTGAAAGAGAAACATTTGTACATGTCCAATACTTTAACAGACTTAAATCACAATGTGCAATGTTAATATTTTCCAGAGAAGTATCCCATTCATTCAAAGGTAAACTGGAACTAAAAATACACTGCGTTGCCGATAGGGGGAAGTGAAGTGACGTCATTGGGAAAATGGTCTATTGGGCCATGGCTAACATACTTAACCACGCCCCTTTAACTGTCAGTTTTAACAACAAACAAAAATGGTGAGGAGGAGGTGTCTGTTAGATTGTAATAACTCTCCCTAAACCCTTTTCCCCATCTTTCTGAATCAAATGCCTACTTTACTACATCCAATAAGCTTGCAGTAGAAAAAACAAGCCATGCCCACTGTTTTCTCATATAATATTCTGTTTCTCTAGGAACTGTCACAACAGAAAACACAGGATAGGTACGTCTGATCAATACCGCCATGTTGCTCTCTCTATTAAGCTTTAATTTTCATATTTTTTTATTTTAATTGTTATATGAAAAAAAAAAGTAAAACAATACAATAAAAAAAAACAATACTGAACTTTTCACATACTTCACATTTAACTTTGACTAGGAATACCGAGATTTTCTTTATAGGAATCCTTTAATAAAATTACTAAAATTACTATAAAAACTGAATATAATATATGTTTACACACATTTAAACAAGCAAATAATTGCTGGGTTAAAAACTCTGCATAGATTTGCTAATTTCTGAGTGCGCAGATTCTGTGTGGGCCTGGTCATAAGCATTCCTCTCCAAAGTGAACCACCACAAAAGTGCTATTACTAAAAGCTGGGTGTAAGTGGTTGGTTTGGTGTAACCAGTGTTGGGCACATTCCTTTAAAATTGTAATTAGTTATAGTTACTAGTTACTTCTCACAAATAGTAACTAGTTAGTAACTGAGTTACATAATTATAAAAGTAACTAATCACCAGGGAAGGTAACTATTGCGTTACTTAAACAAAATGTAATGTCAAATGACTATAAAATAAATATAAACATTGTACACTAATCTACACTATTTTAATGTTGTTGTGGAACAATGTGAGAGACAACCATCAAATTTAACATATTATAAATATTATCATTTCTATAGTTGCACAATAAACCACAATAGATGGTTTAGAACTTATAGATGTTAGATATTATTTTGTTTAATTCTGTCTGAGTAATAAGTGTTTGCAGTGGAGAATTTTTTTTTTAGTTGCTTTGATGTCATAGCTTCGCCTCCTCCTTTGGTAGTTCACGTTATCACCTGCGTTCTTAGCCACCAATAGCTTTGGTAATTTGAGATTAGTGGAATCTGGGTTTGTTGATTGTCTACCAAGAAAAAAATATGCTGTTCAAATTTGCATAATTTTTAGTCAAAATTTGGTAATTTGGTTCATTCATTCATTCATTCATTTTCTTTTCGGCTTAGTCACTTTATTAATCTGGGGTCGCCACAGCGGAATGAACCGCCAACTTATCCAGCACATGTTTTACGCAGCGGATGCCCTTCCAGCTACAACCCATCATTGGGAAACACCCATACACTCCCATTCACACACATACACTACGGACAATTTAGCTTACCCAATTCACCTATAGCGCATATCTTTGGACTTGTGGGGGAAACCGAAGCACCCGGAGGAAACCCACACCAACACGGGGAGAACATGCAAACTCCACACAGAAATGCCAACTGACCCAGTGACCTTCTTGCTGTGAGGCGATAGCACTAAATTTGGTAAGTGTGTACTGAAACTCAGAACTGCTGTAATTGCTGGTCTCAGCATCCCTGTCCATCTCACAAGAGAGTGTATGTGTGTGTGTATAGGTTTAGGAGGACATTTATATAATGACATGGGTATGGCCTAGGTATTACAATGCTGAAGTGGTTTATGATGTCCTCGTAATTCAAAGAATAAGTAAATAATTTAAAAATCTTACTTAACAAGACTTCTGACATTTCAAATTTTCCCTCAGGTTTCCTGTAAGGGTTGGGTTTAAGGGTAGAGTTATGGTAATGTGATATAGTAAGTGGTTTTTATAGCTGTGTGTTTTTGTGTGTGGTGTGAAAAACGATTATTAGAGTGGCATTTCATGACACTTTAAAGTTAATAGCCCTGACAGCTTCATCTACACCCAAACCCAAAAGTCTCGGTTGACATGAGTACAATAAAAAGACACAAAAAGGAAGCCAAAGAGGGACAAGGTGAGGAAGGTGCAGCTATTTAAGGCAAAATAAAATAAAATATATAGCTGAAAATGTCACTGGGTCAAAGCGCCAAGCTGGTTTTACCTCTCGGTCTCGGTGGTGCTCTCTGCCCTCTCTGTTCTCCTTGTCCTGGGATCTGGAGGTGCTGGGCTTGCCCTTCTGATCCAGTTTGTCTCCCGCTAACACTCGCTTAACAGCTTCATCACTAGAGAGCTGGAAACAAGAACAGGACAAGCGGCTTAATAACACTATAATATAATACAAGTCCCAAACAATCCTTAACATGCACTTGGACTGGATTCAGTTTAACTAACAGATAGGGTTAAATTATTTGATAACCAGGGCTAGTAAACAAAAGACTATAGCTTCAAATATCTGCAAAAAAAAAATAATAATAATGTAAGATAAATATTAATACACAATTTAACTTTCTGTTAATCTGTTTGTAATAATACTGCAAAAAAAAAGCTTTACAATTCGGCCCACTTTCACCAAATTACCATTTCAACTTTAAAATTTAGTGAGGAAATATTTTTGTTCATTCAATAATTGTATTTAAATTTTAGCTTTATTTTAACTAATTAAAACGATTTTAACAGTTTTAGTTTTTGTAACAATAACAACACTGGTGTTTGGGGTAGTTGCTGGTGGTTACTATTGTGTTGTGGGTGGTGGCTAGATAGCTGTTCATTGTCAAAGGTGCCTTCAGGTTGCTTCTGTAAGTCTATAGGATTTTTCCATCCAATTTTATTTATTGTCTTTCCTGACTGAAAAAAAGAAAAGATTGGAAGATCGTTTATCAACTTCTGAACACTTGAAGTACAGTCTTTTTTTTATCTGCTTGATGATAATTTTAGGGTATGTTTTGTCTCTCTTGAGCTTGATAGCTTTTCATCACTACAAAGAATAATTTTCTGCAAAAGAAAGAAATTAGTAAATGGCATTTTTTTTTGCCTAAGCAACACCCCATTAAAGGAACAGTTCACCCAAAACTGAAAATTCTGTCATCAATTACTTACCCTCAAATGGTCCCAAACCCGTTTGAGTTTCTTTCATCCGTTGAACACAAAAGACGATATTTTGAAGAAAGCTGAAAACCTGTAACCATTGACTTTCATAGAGAAAAAAAATACTATGGAAGTAAATGGTGACTGGTTTGCAGCTTTCTTCAAAATATCTCATTTTTTGTTCAACAGATGAAAGAAACTCAAACGGGATTGAACCAAGTGAAGGGTGAGTAAATAACAGAAATTAAAATTTTGGGTGAACTATCCCTTTAAGGCCGGGACAGACCATCGGCCATTGGGTAGAGTTGGGCCGTTGGTCAGCGTTGATACGGCTAGTTGGTCTGGTGTGTTCCATATGTCGCCTTTTGTTGGGGGTAACGTCAAAGCAAGTTAGCCCAATTCAGTATATAGAATCAGCGTTGGCAGTCAGCTTAAGAGAGCGCTCTGACTGGTTATTCAGATAAAAACAAAAAAAGTGCAAGAACAAAAAGTGAAGTGATGTACCCAAATATACAATTAAAGTACAGAGGGAACAAAGTAATTTTAATTTTTAAGTAATCACATATTTTCAAACTATATGGATTATTGGATTATCAGTAGGCCCACATGGAATCTGCACAAGCAAAAATGTGCAGATTTCCACAGATTTTTAGCCTATCATTGAGTCTATTTATTTACTTGTAAGTAAATTTATATTTAATAAGTTTTTTTTATTAATTTCAGTAATGTTATTGTCTACTATGAGAATGTTCATATGATTTATTTACAATACAGTTTGTAAAGTAATATTTTCTGTCTTTTAGTAATATATTATTTGAGTTTTAGTTATGATACACGCAAAAACAGCAAAAAATGTCCACAGATTCTGTCTGGCCCAAATTATCAGACATATTTGCACAAGAAAATCCCTCTGTGATGAGTGACAATTGCTGTAAGTATGGTTATGGTACTATACGCTGCTTTGTTTATGGCTTTTATGTGCACGTCGGAAGTCCAATTTTCCCTTTGTGAAATGAGAAAACAGATGCTGCCCTCTGCGAGTGCAGAAAGACACGTTCTCTCATGCAGACATGCTTGT
Source organism: Danio jaintianensis (assembly GCA_903798115.1). Classification (NCBI taxonomy): domain Eukaryota; kingdom Metazoa; phylum Chordata; class Actinopteri; order Cypriniformes; family Danionidae; genus Danio; species Danio jaintianensis. The sequence goes on along the minus strand of CAIGQV010000001.1, from coordinate 25,783,559 downwards.
TTCAGTTGGTTGCTGTCCGTTTGGGGTGTTCACGTAAAGTTTTTTTTTTAGTCCAGACAGGACCAGACACAAACCGTCAACAATTGGTCTTCGTCACCGCTAGTTGTTTGATGTCAGTTTGGTGTGTCCCAGCCCTTAACAACCTCGTCTGAGTTGTCAAAGTTACCTACAATCTTCCTACAGCACCATGAAGTCACATGTTTTGCTCAAAAACACAAAGGTGACAGAAAAGAACTGTTGATCTTCCAGTCACCCCTGTAACCTCTGTTTTTAACCATCCAGCTTATCGCCACTGTGCTGCTTTCACATCCTTTTCTCTTGTGACCTATAAAACAGCCCAGTGTGCTGTGGAGCGGCAGATCTGTCATTCACCACAGTGTTCACACCTGCTCTGTGTCCTGCAGGCATCAGTGGCTTCCCCTGATAATCCTGCTGGCAAAGCTCCATCGTTCCTTAACCTTCAAAAAAGCTCAAGGGTGCAATTATATGAAAGTGTCTATAAATTACCTCCTGCCTGGACATCATTAGTCTTGAGTCATTCACTAGTTAAATGCTTTGAGCGAACCCTGCAGGACAGAAGTACAGTAGCCGGAGTGCTCCGTAATGGGAGGACTGACCTTGTTGAGACAGCACTTAGCAATGACCTGCAGCAGCTCATTGGTCTTCTCTGGTTCGTGTCCGGCTACGATCCGAGCAGGTTTAGCAGCCAAGGGCTCTCCGCTGACTAGCATCACCACATCAATGGCCTTCTGAAGAAATGCTATTTTCGAGTCTTTGTCCTGAAAGATACATGAAGAGAACTGAGCAGCTGAAACAGAACTGAAAGCATAAACTCTGTAGCACTGTTCAAACAAAGAGGTAGTCCTGGCCAAAAGGCACACTGCTGAATAAACCAAGGTTGTTGTTGCTATTTACCTAGGGTGCAGAAAATATACATAAGTAACAATTAAAGGTGCCATTTAGTGCATTGATTCAATAAATTAAAATTTTCTCTGATATTGTGGCTTTATTAAGCCACAGAGGAGGGAAATGAAGAAGATTTTTATTTTCTAAACCTATGTGAAGACATATTTAATTGGGTGAGTGGAGGACCATATGAATCTGCCATTATATGTCTTTGAAAACAGGTGATAGGTTAAACCAAAGGGGTCATAAACGAGAGAGGACTTGTGGGGGAAACCAAAGCACCTGGAGGAAACCCACGCCAACACAGGGAGAACATGCAAACTCCACACAGAAATGCCAACTGACCCAGCCGGGGCTCGAACCAGCAGCCTTCTTGCTGTGAGGCGATTGTGCTACCCACTGTGCCACCGTGCTGCCCATGCTTATAATTATTGGACCATATAAACTTATAATAAATATAAAAAATACATTTTTATATATTTACATTTTAACAAATTTGTAGAGCTAAAGAAAAATAGAGAATAGAGATAGAGAAAATCTTAAAAATTTTAAAGAAAATCATAAAAGTAAAAAAAGATTTTTTTTATTATTACTATTTTGTAAATACTTTTATTGAGCAATTAAAACGATCACACATGACAGTAAAGTCATTCATAAAACAAAAGATTCTGCTTAATGAACAGAAAATGTTTTCACAAATATATTAGTATAATAAAATTAGTATAAATAGTAGTATAATATTAGTATAAATAGTATTAGTATATATTAATATTATAACTATTTTAGACATTTATAATAGGTGTTTTTTTAAACAGCAAGTTTGCATATTAATATCATTTCTGAACAATTTTGTGACACTAAAAACTTTGCCATCACATGAATTATAAATTTAAAAAATTAATTAGATTTTGAAACATATTAAAATAATAGAAATATTCTGTGAAATGTTAATAATATTTTATAATTACAGTTTTATTGTATTTTTGATTAAAAATGAATTGTGCATAAGCTTCTTCAATAATAATGACTGTGATGTGGCATTTGGATACATTTTTAAAAGCATTAAAAATAGTACTATTTAGAGTAACTCAAGCTTTGTAGTAACACAACTGAACAATCAAGATCATTTGTAACTAAATCTCATCACGTGCATCACCTGTGGTTTCAGTCTCGTTCTGTAAATGCTTTAATAAACCTGCACCACACATGGGTGTTCAGAACTTTACGCTATCACATTCCTGATTAAAATATACACATGCATAAACATGTCAAGTAATTCAATGGTGAAAATTATTTCAATGCTTTTTATTCTGATAAAAGTTTAGTTACTTAATTTAACAGAATGTCAAATTATGCTGATGCTTTAGAGACAACAGCACGTACATCACGACCAGCAGATTGATGATGCATCCACTCCATTAAACCCTCTTTTTCGCTATTTCTGCTTTGCTGGTTATGATGAAGTGCAACTGTCCATATTGCCATTTAACGCTTTCATACTTCATGAGGTTCCTAATGAGGTCCCAGCGGCAGAACAACCTGTATGCTGATGTGATCGGTTACGGTTTTACAAACTCAGTAGTGTTTAATAACCAGCCTACACAATAATATCCATGCAATCAGAAAGCGGTGAATTTCATGATTGCTGAAGATGATGTGACACTGAATACTAGACCATTCAGATTGTAAATGTAAATAAATATTTAGCATAGAAAATTACTTTTTTTTTTTTTCTTTAAATATATTAAAAAAACAGATTTCCCCTCATTTTGTCAAAATCGAATTTTACCCACTGTCCAACATCTAATGCAAAGTTTTGTTTGTGTAAATCTCTGTGTAAAAACAAGCTAAAATGTCTCCTGCATTTGTAGTTATTTATGCATATATCTGTATGTTATTCATAAAACAATGCATTTGATTCATCTTTTATTTGTATATGTCATACTTATATACTTAATTTTTTTAAATGAGTGTTTTCTGGCTTGCAAACTTATTTGTTTAAATCTGAGTAACATATTATAGGTTAAATATGTTACAGTTAATAAAAATGTATACATTCATTCATTCATTTACTTTTCAGATTAGTCCCTTTATTAATCTCGCCACAGCGGAATGAACCGCCAACTTATCCAGCATATGTTTTACGCAGCGGATGCCCTTCCAGCTGCAACCCATCATTGGGAAACACCCATACACTCCCATTCACACACATACATTACGGACAATTAAGCTTACCCAATTCACCTATAGCGCATGTCTTTGGACTTGTGGGGGAAACCGGAGCACCCGGAGGAAACCCACGCCAACACAGGGAGAACATGCAAACTCCACACAGGAATGCCAACTGACCCAGCCGAGGCTCGAACCAGCGACCTTCTTGCTGTGAGGCGACAGTGCTACCCACTGCGCCATCGCGCTGCCCTATTTCTAAAATTTACAGTTTTTATTATTTTTAATATATTATTGATGATCAAAAGAAAATTCTTTCAGATACATAAAAAAGTGTACATTTAGCCCCAAAATAATTAGACTTAAATTTTGCATATACAGAAAATCTAAAAAAAAAAATCATGCATTATGACAAACAGGTTTTAACCCAATACTTTAATTTTTCTGTTTTACAAATAATGTAATTTAAGCTTTAACAAAAAATATTCATTTAAAAGTTTAAATCAGCTTGATGTCAGAAAAGCTACACAAACACAATACTAAAACATTTTTTTTTTTTTACATATAATTCTTATTATCTGTAATATGCATATAATTTTTTTAAACAAATTGTGATAAAAATGTCCCAATGCAATGCAAACAAAATTCTAAATGGTCCTAAAAATGGCTTAACATTTTCTGATGTTAAAATACTTTCGTCTATCCCAGTTAATATGTACAGAAAGCTTCAAGTCCGCAATCTATAGGCATATTCCCCCTGAGAAGTGTTTGTTTGTTTGTTTGCATTTAACGCCATGCCAGATTCTATGGCCATTTTCACAATGAGAAAAAGTATACTGGAGAAACAGATTATATTAAGATCTTCATTTTTGCTAAAAAACCATAAAACTGTATTTGGATCAATGGTGTTAAAAATAGCTTCAAAAGAATAAACTGAATAAAATACCTTCCTTACAGAATTAAAGCCAACACAATCAAATATAGTTAAAAGTCCTGTGAAGTGCTTTGAAATGTGCATTTTTTATTTGATGTTTGACGTAATCTCAACTGAAAAACAAAGAGAGGGTGAGACAGTAGCTCCTCCCCTTTTAAAAAAGCAGCCAATAGCGTTTTGTTTTATCACAGCTCTGCCAGTGAGAGTGCTTGAGCTCAAGCGCATCAAATGAACAGCAAATGAGAAGCGTTTCGAACGGGGCGGGGCATGTCAGATACTAGAGAGCATTTGATTGGTCAAGATTTGATGAGAAACTGAAGTACGAGGTGATGTGAAAAAAGCCATGATCAATTTAGGCGGAAGTGACAAACTTCAAACTTGACATGTTTATATCGGTTTTATATCTTCTAAATGCTAATTTTTTTATACCACACCAGCTTATAGATATCCTTGAAGACTAACATACTGATTCTAACATCTAAAAAACATCATTTTAATTTCACTGGACCTTTAAAATGATTTTACACATAGACCATGTGCGAGGATCTTCTCCAAGTAATAAAAACTTGCATGTCATAAAAACAATCTGATCCCACAAGTTGAAGAATTTATAGAAGATTCTTTTTCCAACATTAGGGCTTATTTTCTCTGAGAAGTGTTAAAACCGTGCCACTGTCACAACATCATAATGTCATGCTATACCGTCTGGCTGTCCTGCTTCACACAGGTGTGGAGAGGTCATTCATTATGCATGCTGAGACATCAAAAGCCACAGCTCTTTCAGACTGCCAGAGTTTGGAGGAGGATCAGACATGAGCACAGAGTGTTTTGGTAAGCTAGTCACCTGCATCTATTACAGGGTCTGTGATACTGATCCAGGTAAAGCTAGTTAAAGTCACCGAGCTTTTAACAGGGAGATTTACCGCACCTCTTGGCTCACTACGATGTGGGACTTTGGCACGCTAATTGAATGGAGAATCTTGTGTTACAGTCTGTTATCTGATCGATATCAACATCTGAACAGGAAAAAAACACAGCAGAGTTTAAGGCTGAGATATTGGGGCTTTAGAATTAAAGAGGACTTAATGAAGGAGGAGATCAGGCAGATACTAGAGGTCAATTCTAACACCATGTATCACTGCCAGGTAGATGGATTAATTGGCGAGGAACATAAAACTGCTTTATGATATAAGGCAGCACTGCAGTTAACAGGTCTGGCTTGCACATTTACAGTTGAAGTCAAAATGATTAGCCATCCTGTGATTTTTTTTTTCCTTTTTCAAATATTTCCCAAATGATGTTTAACAGAGCAAAGACTTTTTCACAGTATTTCCTATAATATTTTTTCTTCTGGAGAAAGTCGCATTTGCTTTATTTGAGCTAGAATAAAAGCAGGTTTTCATTTTATTTTATTACATTTTAAGGTCAATATTATTAGCCCCCTTAAGCAATATTTTTTTTCGATTGTCTACAGAACTCGACACATCATCCACATTTATTTTATATTTAGTTACCTACCTTATTGGAGATTTAAGCAGCAGGTTAATCTGCCATTTGCATCTCCAAACGTCTTTACAAAAGTTCACATTGTTGTCGCAGATTAAACAGAACACTATAATGTGATTTAAATATTTTACAGTTGGCTAGGTATTAATTAATAGTCATTGAAACAACTTTACCAAAGCCTCTCTACTTGACGATTAGTCTCGCACATCCTCCCAGGGGCGTAGCAACCGGAAACTACAAACAGGTGATTAATGATTATATGAACGTAAACTTTTGGATCTCAGTTTTAAAATATCTGCTTACACCTTTTACCTGAGTTTGTAGTTCTAATCGAAATCACATCCAATGCGCAATGTATTGTGGCCAATATTAGCAGTTAGAGTACGGATGGTTCTACAGTCTGAATTTCTACTGGAAATAGTAGTCCATCCAGGAACCTTTGGCATGCTCTTTTCAACATGATTTGGGACTGCTTGTTCAAACTACTTATTTAAAAAGAGCTGAAACAACACAATTATTTGAAGTTTTTTTTGGGACAACTTAATTGTTTTATGTTCAATCCACTTAAATTTGTAAAGACAATTAACTTAATCGATTTGTGTTGGGACAACATGAAGGAATTGAGCAGAACCCAGCATTGTTACAGTGTATGTGAATCGGGACAGCAAGAACGTTTAAAGAGCAGAATTTATTTGACAGAAATCTCACATTAGAACACACTAGTCTAGAAGTGCTTTCTTGCATTATTATCATCGCTTTGAAAGTGATGCTTTACAGATGTGCTTTACCTTCACGTTATCTGACTTCATCTCTGCTTCCACATAAAGTCCTTTCATAAAGCCTGTTGTGCGTATTACCTAAACAAAGAGGAAAAGATAATAATATATCCAATTTAAAACATTTAAAAACTTTTAAAAAATATATATATACTCTTCATAAGTAATCTGGAACTTAAAACACAACATAGGGAATTGTTCACATTAATTAAAACATATAGCCTAATAATAAAGAAATAATTTGCTAAGTATGTGAAAAGAAAATGTGATTTAACACTAAACTCGCATGATGCACAGAGGAGACAGACAGTGTGACCTTTCGTAGCTAATCTTAGCCGAGCTTTCAAACAGCAGGCCTATCTCTGGATACAAACACTCCCACTTCTGCCTTAACTGCCCTCTTCCTTTACCTAATACTGTCTATTACCTGCTCAACTATACAACCAGTAAGAATGACTGCAAATATAAACTGTGAATACATATTAATATTTCACACCAAACTACTATTTTTATTCTTGTTTTATTTCTTGAAATTGACATTTTGGACTAAATAGGAAAAGCAGATGTATAGGTTCGTGCATTGTTTGTTTGTTCCAGTTCTTTTGGTTTGTTTGGTACAAAACAATAAATTATAGATTTGGTCCTGCTTCACTTAGTTAGCATTCACACACAAAAATAAGATTGTGATGGAACTTACTGAACATCCAAAATAATGCTATGTGCTAAGCCTTATTGTAAATGAGTCAAAACAGTTCCAGAGATTCCTCCATAACACACACAAAAACATGCTTATGTTATTAAACTGTGATAGGCAACATTGCAAATATGCAAATATGAAAAAAAAAAACAGGTATGCTGGACATCCTAGGATGCACCTCATATGAGAGAATGAATTCAACAGTGTGTAAAGCTGAAGAAAAAAAAATAGTTAGATTTGTTTAATTTATGTGGTCACTATAGAACTTCATTTATATAATTTTAGAGTGTATTACATTGTAAGAAAAATGCACTAATTATTTAGTTGCCAATAGCTTGAGATTCATGGGTGTTTTAAGTTTATTTATGCTTTTGAATTGCATTACAAAAGCTTGATATTTGCTCTTTTGATGCTGAAAATTTAACTCAACAGTTTCTGGATATTCTTCATTTGAAAACAGTGTATGAGAGAAATGTATCTAAACAAAAACGTTCTGTTAAATAACAGAAAATGTACTAGTTTGCTCCCTGGTTTCACTTTACATGAGCCAGTCAGACAATATACAATTTCAAACTACAAAAGAATGTTAATAAAGGTCACTTTGTTGAACTTTTCAACAAAAAAATGTGTCTGGCCCGAGATCAAGTGCTCATAATGCAAAGCGTAAAACTCCCATAAATGACAAATACAAGAAGATTTTGGGGTATATGTGTAACTTATTGAGGTAAAGTTGGTTTTATATTCACACAATTGGACTTTCTCCTTAATAATATAATTTCAGAAAAGTATTCCTTGCAAATTCTTAACAGTGAATCATATTAGCAGGCGACTATCAAAGTACAACACTGTTCACAGTCAAGTAAATAGTGCTAACTAATGTTGTTTTCAAGTCATACTTACATGAGATTTCAGACCGAAAACTCAAAGTACAATGGCAAAAACCAACTTTACCTCAATGTGTAACTTCATTAACCAAAAAGCCAGCAACATATTTAACACTGTTCATTACAAAACCAATGCTTTAAATCACAACATGGCACATGCTATGAGATTGAAAAGTGTGTCTCTGTGACACCACAGGAATATATCAACATCTACAGTTACGATGTTGTGGACACTAAAGAGCAAACCCTTGGGTTTTGTTTGCATAACCATGTGGACAGAGCAATGCCTAGTAACCAGGTAAACACCCTAACAAGAGCTCTGGATGCAAAGAAAGCCAACCTAAATTGTCTTTAAAAGAAAGATGAAATTGCTAACATTGTTGCAAGTTATATTTATCGGAATTCTCTGTGCTTGCTCGCCACCATCAAAACACCAACATCCATAAAACCCTGAAACAAATGCCAAGCTCTGGGCTTTCAAATACTGATGCTAAAAATAACATCAGATATTTACAGTACACGTCCATACGGGTGTATTATGATTTATCTGGCATATTTTGAAGACTATGCGCAGGCTACATTAGCTTGCTAGCACAGCGAGATCTATAAACTGGATTCAAACCGTGTAAAGGTGAATAAGTAGATAATACGCGTACTGAAGCAGCAGTTGTGTGCTAATAATACTGTTTTAATAACTCACCTCGCTGAAAATGTCGTGCAGGTATCGAAACGGTGGTTTGCTGAGCAGTTTTTCTGTCAGGGGAGGCTTTTTGATCACTTTCCCCAGAGTCTCCTGGGTCTTTTTGGCTACTGATTCGTTCATGGCATCAAATCAAAGCGGTACTTCGGGTGTAAGATGTTTATTTTGTGATTAATCGCCGTTCCTGTTCAGCTAGCAGCAGATTTCCGCTGGCTAAACTCTGCTGTTGCCGTGGCGATAGCTTTCTATCCCACAATCCTTCACTGAGCTGATTATGCGCCTGCGCGGAACCTAGGCGGTCGTCACGGTCGTCAAGGGCTGCATGTGTGCATGACAACAACAAACAACAACAACAAACAACAGTGGAAAAAATACTGTAGCTCCAAATTTATGCCAAGTCTTTCTTCACGTTTTATAGATAGATAGATAGATAGATAGATAGATAGATAGATAGATAGATA
>CAIGQV010000001.1:25757769-25769731 GCA_903798115.1 Danio jaintianensis | reverse complement strand
AGTTGGAGCTGTTTGGAGCTAAACTATGCAGAGTTGCGGCCCTCCAGGAATTGAGTTTGAGACCAATGTTTTAAGGTGTCGCTGGACCCCAAATACCCTTAAATTTAAAAATCAGATGTATATTGGGACAAATTAATATTATATGTGTAATACATTATTTGATTTTTTTTTGTTTTTATCATATTCTATATCAATATGTCAAAATATTATAAATTAATTTATTTTAAGACATTTAATCAATTTTTGCTCTTAGAAAGTCCTATTGCACATCAATTGATTAATTTCCTTTTTTAGCTCTGAAAAAGGCATTTTCTGAACATCAGTCAATTCAACGGATGGCCAAATCAGAATTCATCATGCTCAATTTAGTGGTAAAGTAGAACTATTTTCATATTTTCAGCAGACATTAACATGAAATATGTGTCTATAAACAGCACAGGTATTCACAAGAGTTTTGTGATTGTGAATTTCAGCATGAGACCACCGATTCCCATTTGGCCCCTGATGGCTTCTACGTCCCCAGGATCATGTTTGTTGGTAAGTTTTCACATTTTCTATTAAATATTACATTTCTATTACTTATCTGGTTACAAATACCGGAGTCTCTGGTATGAAGGAACTGGTAATATTTTGCTACTGAGAACATTAAAAGCGTTCAAACATACCATTTTTCACATGACGTCACAGTATTAGACGGACGTGCACCTGAAAGGCTAAACAAGGTTGTAAATTTAGGCATTCTTTGTTTGTCACGAACTGTTTTACACCTACTATTTAGCAGGGAAGTAGCTCAAGGCTTTTCTCTGCTGCCTGTCAGTTGCTTTTACCAGGGTTTGTACTATAATTATGTACACTGAAAAAAAAACATTGCATCAACTTAAATAAATTACTTCAACTTGTTTAGTAATACCTAAAAGATTTTTTGACTAAAAACTATAATAAATTAAGCTGAAAAAACACTTTTTAGGTATAACAAGTTGAAGTAATTTATTTAAAATTTCACTTGACGGTGTAAACCAAATTGACTTAAAGGGATTTTCACCCCAAAAACTTAAACAAACTCACTATTTACTTGCCCTCAAGTGATAACAAACCTTTTACAGTTTTTTTTTTTTCTTTTGTTGAGAGAAAATAATATATTTTGAAGAAAGCTGAAAACCTGTAACCATTGACTTTCATAGTAGGAAAAACAAATACTATGGATGCCAATGGTTACAGGTTTTAAGCATTCCTCAAAATATCTTCTTTTGTGTTCAACAGAAGAAAGAAACTCATAAAGGGTTGAAACAAGTAAAGGGTGAATAAATGATGACAGAATTTTCATTTTTGGGTGAACTATCCCTTTAACACCTGATAGATGATGCAAAATATATGAACAGATTCTCCCGGAGTATGAATGGAATGCACTAAATTATGTTAAATGTTTCAAAACCGTAAAGAAAATGCTTTAAATGGCTTCATGCACTAACATACTTTCATATTCTGAGCTTAACCTATATATATATATATATATATATATATATACACACTCAAAAAATACTTTTGCTGCTTGTTCAAAATACTTATTTAAAATTAGCAGCTGAATCAACACAATTCTTGAGGTTTTTTTGGGGACAACTGAATTGTTTTATGTTCAATAATTTGTAAAAAAAAAAAACAATTAAGTTAACTTAATCGATTTGTGTGTGCACTGTAAAAAATGCAGGGTTTTACACAATTCATTCATGTTGTCCCAACACAAATCAATTAACCTAACAAGTTTAAGGGGATTGAACATGAAACAATTAATTTGTCCAAAAAAATCTCAAGAATTGTGTTGTTAAATATGCATCTGAAAAGGTGTGAAAATGGCCTACAGCAACACATAGTTGTGACCCAACCAATCCAGTTGGGTTATCTCCAGGGGGGGTCATGCCCTTTGTTGTAACTAGTATAAAGTCTCACAGTAATGTGGGTTAAGATTCTTAAAGGACGATGAGATAACATCACTGCTCATCACTCACATCATTGCTTTACTGCACTGTCTTCATTAAACTCTTCTCCCAGAACTTTGGTCAGCTTACTTATTATATTTTATTAGAGTCACCCAAGAAGGGTTAATCCAAATACAGAAAAATCTAAAAATATATTAAGACACATTTTACATTAAACATCTGAGTGTCCCACTGTTTTAAGTGTCTGAAATATGTAGTATGTTTTTATCAGGCATACACAAAACTTTCCACTTTTATTTTTAGTTTTCCTACATATTCGCCTGTTGGAATCTCCTGATTTATTAGAAATGTAATGTTTGCTTGTGATCCACTGATGTCATTTTTTAATGCGCAGGGTAGCTCTTTAGTGTAGTTTTTCTTCATTGCTTTCATTCATGCCCATATGGTGGTAAAAAAAAAAATATATATATATATATAATATTGGAATATATATATAATATTGGATGCTGGAAGGGCATCCGCTGCATAAAACATATGCTGGATAAGTTGGCGGTTCATTCCGCTGTGGCGACCCCTGATTAATAAAGGGATTAAGCCAAAAAGAAAATGAATGAATGAATATATAAGCATTTTTTTTTAAAACATAAAAACAATCCGGTCAAAGGCACTCGAAAAAAAGTAAGTGAAAAATTTCAAAAGCCTTTATTAACCTATTGTTGATAAAGGCTTTTTAACGTTTTCACTTACTTTTCGAGGACCTTGGACTTATGATTTTTTGTTTGTTTGTTTATCTTTATGAATCACTTATTTAAAGAGCACATCAATTACCTCTGAAGCACTTTTTGTTTGATTCTGGATTTATATATTTTGAAATATATAATTGCTAAAATATCATTCAAAATATATTTACATAAATATATTTTCTACAAATACATCTTTTTTTTAAATTCTGAAGTATATTTGTAGTATATTTAAGTATTAAATAAGTATATTTAAAGTATATTTTATTCAATTCAATTCAATTCATCTTTATTTCTATAGTGCTTTTACAATGTAAATTGTGTCAAAGCAGCTTCACATAGAAGATTATAGTGAATTGGAATGGTGTCCGTTCAGTTTTTAGAGTTTAAGTTCAGTTCAGTTCAGTGTGGTTTAATTTTCACTGCTGAGAGTCCAAACACTGAAGAGCAAATCCATCGATGCGCAGCCCTCCATATTTTTCAATCCAAGACAATATATTACACATATATTCACATGTAACATTATGGAAATCTTAATTACATTATAAATATACTTTTATCTCCATACTGTAATGTTGGAAATGTAATTTATTTTCAAATTTAGAAATATATTTTGGTTGAAATTAAATATATATTTTGATTTCAAAAATATATTTTATTCAACAACACAGATACTACATATATTTAAAATATATTTTGGCCAGGACTCTAGTGTCTCTTATCACATGTGATGCTAAAGTTCAGTTGCATCTTTTGAATGAAATGACTGCATTAACTGAGATCTTTTTCTGCATTTAAATCCTCAAGTTTCACTCTTCATCTTCACATAATGTACATATATTGTACTCAGAGACTTTGAAAACTGCAACAAAACAAAAGTTATTTGTAGAAAAGTTGCACTGCTGTTTTATAGAAGTGGTTAGGTTTTCAGGAGTTAAGGTGCTCCACTAAAATTATAAATTGAAAATCATATCATACGCATATCCCAATAGATAATTCCCTCATGACGACAACATTAAGTGTTTGTGTACTTAAGGTTTTCTCAATGAAAGCAATGGAGTACCTTGCGTGTCGAAAAAAAATACCCTAAGGGTGTATAATGTGCATTAAAAATGTATTCCAGGTCCTTACCAACATTAATATGTGATGAGTAGGGAATGAGAACATTTTCTTTTTGTGGCTTGAAACAAATAAAAACTTGTACAGATTTGTAATGCCATTCTGTGGATGTTTTACCAGAGATGGTCTTGTTTTGAGAAGCTCTTGTTTTGCCCTCCAGGACTTTGCACTATGTCTGAAAAATATCAATAGGTGTAATGCTGCGTTCATAACATGTCGTAACCACCAAGTTTCGAGGTGTCAACACATGACATTATACTCAGAGCTATTTACAGTTGAAGTCAGAATTATTAGCCCTCCTGAATTATTAACCCCTCTGCATATTTTTTTCCCCAATTTGTATTAAATGGAAAGATTTTTTCAACACATTTCTAAACATAATAGTTTTAATAACTCATTTCTAATAACTGATTTCTTTTATCTTTGCCATGATGACAGTACATTATATTTGACTAGATATATTTCATGATACTAGTATTCAGCTTAAAGTGACATTTAAAGGCTTAACTAGGTTAATTAGGTTAACTAGACGAGTTAGGGTAATTAGGCAAGTCATTGTGTAATCATGGTTTGTTCTGTATCGAAAAGAAATTATTGCTTAAGGGGCTAATAAATAATAAGGGGACCTTAAAATAATTTAGAAAAAAAAATAAAAACTGCTTTTATTCTAGCCGAAATAAAACAAATAAGACTTTTTCTCCAGAAGAAAAAATATTTTGTGTATACTGTGAACAATTCCTTGCTCAGTTAAACATAATTTGGGAAATATTTGAAAAAAAAAAGAAAAAAAAAAGAAAGAAATCACAGAAGGGCTAATAATTTTGACTGGAATATAACCAGCTTCTAATGGTAAAAATGTATTAATTAAATAAGTCTACAAAAACACATTGATTGACATTCTCCCTTTGTAGATGTCATCAGAGGGGGAAAGCCCCACCCATTAGTGACCATCTCTCCCTCATTAGCATAGGATGTTAGTCTTGTTTCTGAATCTGCCACTATGCTGACACATAGACATTTGTAGCTCCACCCTCTTTTGAAAAGAGTACAATCTCATTTGAGTTTAAAGTGTCAGTCACCAAAACGGCACAATTAGGATCAAAGCCTAAAAGGGGCAGTTTCAAACAGTTATAAAACATTATTTGAGCTGAAACTTCAGATACACACTCTAGTTACATCAGAGGCTTATTTTAGATCTTGTATAAAGGCAAGACTGTAGCCAGGGGGAGTTCGGGTGGTTCGAAAGACCCACCCCTCACTGACAAAGGTCCAGAATTTGTCCCACACACAAGCTCATTTGTCCTATTTTGACTGCTATGCCATCATAAATAGTGAAAATAACCCTTCGAAAAAGGCTTTACGACCAAGCGGAATCCTCTGTCGCTTCGGTGCTAATCAGTTTTAGCCAATGCTAACAAATATTTTTGAGTCCAACATCCAGCTGTGCAAGAAAACATAAAATCTGACGTAAGTGAAGTCATCTTTCGCTGCTGTATTGTTTTTAAATAAAGAAAACATTTTACAAGTAAGTGTTATTCTAAATCTTGGACCTTATTCTTGAAACAAAAAATGAGCAATAAAAAGGTGTGAAGCATCAAAAGCGGACCATATTAAAATTTATTTGAATACTAATTTAGCTATTCTTGTTATCCATGAATTTTAAAATGTTCTTTTTATGAGAGGCTAGAAAAAATATGAAGATCTACATTATTATTATTATTATTATTATTATTATTATGATGTTTACATTGTTTTAATTTAAATGGCCAACTTCTGACTGAGGAAAGTTGAATGTGCTGGCCAGTTTGTTATTTGCCTAATAAGTAACAATAGGCTACAGTTTTTAATTTAAAACTTTAACAGATTTCTATTTTTTTTCTAAAGATATTTGATGTAATAAATTTGTATGTAAAAAAAAAAAGTATTTATTCATATTTCTTTATTCTAAATCTTTAGGAAGTATCTTTGGTACATCAAAAAAGTATGGTTATGATGACCATCCGACAAGCTAATCCTACTAAAAATAGTGCTTAAAATGTCACTAAAATGCAGTATTTAAACCTCACAGATAAATAGAAAATTGAGACGTATAACTGCAAGAAGGTCCACTTTTTTGAGAAAAAAGAACCACCCCTTTCACCAGGCTGGCTACGGGCCTGAAAGGGGCACAACAGGTCACCTTTAAAATCTAAATGTTTGCAACTTGTCATAAAGCTTTTTTTATTTTTTTATTTAATTAGCTCAGAAAAATATCTATGACCTGTTTATTTTAGTATGATCATCATAAATAAATATATATATTTTAATTGCTAATATAATAACATTTTACAAATTCATAAGATTTATCATCATCGCAACACTCAACAACAATATAGCATATCGCATATTTACCCAATGTGCAGCATTAGTAAATATGTATACTTAGGATTTTAGGCGGCTATTTTTAGGTTACTATAGGTTGGTTTTGTGACATTATTCTTATCCACCCAGATCCGACGCTGACTGTGCGAGCTGACATTGCTGGAAAGTACGCCAACAAAATGTACACATACGAGCCAGGCGACATAGACATCTGTGAGTGTGTGTGTTTCTGCTATCTAATGAGCTCCACTGAGAGGCAGCAGCTCTACAGTTTCAGTCAGACTCTCCAAAGCAGCTCCCAAAAGCAGAACTGGGCTGTTTTTAGTGTCTGTGTTTTACTTTTTTTGAGTGATTCCAAATGTGTAATGTTAATCATTAATATTTGATTTACTATAGTCATTCATTAGTCAAGCATGCATTAATTATATGTGTGTTTTTTTTATTGCAGTGTCAGAGAACATGATAAAAGCCAAGATCCTGCTCAAGGATGACCATGAGGAACATGATGATCTGTAATCAATCATTTCACATTTCATGACAATTCGTAACTTGGTAACACTTTACAATAAGGTTGCATTAGTTAATATTAATGCATTTACTAACATAAGCAAACAATCAATAATACATTTCCCAGGTAGCAAAGAATTCTGGCCCAGATTTGGCATAAAGCTGGCACAGCAGGCATTCATTCGGCACTTGAATACAGCATGTGGGCCAAACATGGCCCACCGTCTTTAAGGGGGCACACAATACTTGGGCCAGATGTAAAATGTAGTATTTGGCCCAGTTGTTAAAAATTTATATGTGGGCCATGTAAGTTTGACCTATCTTGACACATATTTAAAATAAATTCTTATTATTTTCGAATAAAGAAACTATTCTACCAATCAGGTTGCTTCGAGAAAAAGCATGGCTAAAGAGCAATGCTTCATAGGTTTATCAATTTCATTGCAGTCGTGACACACCAACATATCTGGCCCAGTTCAGGCCCAGTTATGGGTTATTAACTTGGCTGAGACTTGACCCAGATATGGTCGATGTTTGGCCCTTGTCTGGAAGCCAGACTTCGTCCAGTCATGTACCGTAATTCACTGCGGTATGTGGGCCATGCAAAAGCTGATTGTGTGGGCCAGAGCTGGGCCAGAGAAATTTTGCTATGTGGCTTGTTACAGTATTTGTTCATGTTAGTTAATAAAAATATAGTTGTCATTGTTAGTTCATGTTAACTCATAGTGCATTAACTAGCATGAATTTGGATGTTAATAATGTATTAGTAAATGTTGAATTATGATTAATTAATGGCGTACAATTATTCTTCATAATTAGTTCATGTTAGTAAATACATTAACTAATGAAAACTTATTGTAAAGTGTGACCAAATAGGGTAACACATTACAATAACAGTGCATGAATAATAATGTAGTAATATGTAAACTAAACTTGAACTAATGATGCGTTAAGGCATGCACTAATCAAGAACTAACTTTAACTACAACATGACTTCATGAGTAGTTAAGAATGAGTTAATGATAATGTGCCCCTCCAAGTAAAGTCATGACACAAAGATACATTAACAGGTCATGAGTTCATGTTAGTTACATTTAGCTAAAACTAAAGTGTTCATTAATACATTAATTAACACACAAGTAATTAATGTGACAGTCATGTTGTAGATAAAGTTAGCTCTTGATTTGCACATGCCTTAACTCATCATTAGTTCATAATAAAGTAACGTTTAGTTTACATATTAGTATATCATCCTTCATGTACTGTTATTGTAAAGTGTTACCCAAAATAGTTACGTTTCAAGGCATGCACAGCAGTCTACAGCTCTCTTTGTGCAACTTTGAATAAAGTCTGTTGGAATAAAGATCTTGCGTGTATTAAATGAACGGAGGAGGAGCTAATCTAAGAGGGTTTATCTTGACCTAATAGGCAACCAGAATTTAGCACTCGGCTTGACTGAGATCAGCAGGAATAATGAGTTACTTAAACGACTAATTCCATCAACAAGCAAGCATTACCTCTGTTGTATAATGATTAAGTCTAGTTTAATCACTATAAGTCTAGATTAGTTCGTGATATGTGAAAAGGATCAATGAAGCGAAATAGACTCGTCGCGTGAGTCACAATGAGGAAAAAAGCAAGCATACAATTCCAGCATGCAATGACACAGAGTGTACACTAGATGGCAGAGCACGCTATGTACAAAAACCACTGTCAAATAAAGGTGTACGTTTATAAGAATAAGGAAATTACAAGCACAATATAAATGTATTAATACAGTGTATGTTAAAGTTAACATGCAGATTTTGTAATTAATTTAACCTCCCTTGAAAAAACATATATAGTCAGGTAATTATATGTCTAATGCAACTTGGCTGTTTAGGGTCTGAGTGTCACGCTGTGCTCTGCACACAAAAGGCACGAAACACGGAAGTTATCAAACACGAAGATTTATTTGCAAACACTCACTGGCAGATGGAGACACGGGAAGACGGAGACACAGGAACATGGACAACACACCATGGCAATACAATACTGGACAATGAAGGAGACAGGCTAAGGGGTATATATATATATACACACAAGGGATAATGACACACAGGTGAAACTAATGAACAGAAAACGGCGGGAAACAGAACAAAGGAGCACATGATGAAAACACAGAACAGACACCTGACACTGAGTTGGATCTACCACGAATGACTATCAATTAAGTTAATTATTCATAAACAATACAAAACTATTCACTTAGAATGCTTTTTTTAAGCCTATCACCATAATATTCAAACAAAATGAGATATCAAAGTTATTTGAAAGGTTGTTTAGAGTTTTTCTGGTATGTCAATCGTCTTTCTTCAATAACAACACCAACTTAAAATAAAGAGAAAACGTTAAATAAAATGTCTTACAAAGGCAAATATCCTCAATACCCTCATGGTGGGTCGACTAACTAAAAAGTGACATTACAAATGTTTTTCTTACATGAATGCAATTTATTATATATATTTATATATAATTTATTTTCTTTTTACAAAACCAATTATTACAGCACAAACTAATGGAAAAAAAATACTATAGTCATTTGTAGTAAACACTAGTGTTTTGTTTCTTACTTTTTTTTTCAGCTGTTGATCACAAAAGAAGATATTTTCATATTCATAAACAATACAAAACTATTCACTTTAAATGCTTTTTAAGTCTGTCACCATAATATTTAAACAAAATGAGATATCGAAGTTATTTGAAAGGTTGTTTAGAGTTTTTCTGGTATCTCAATGGTCTTTAACAACACCAACTCAAAATAAAATGAAAATGTTTAATAAAATGTCTTACAAAGGCAAATATCCTCAATAACCTCATGGTGGGTCAACTGACTAAAAAGTGACATTACAAATGTTTTTTCTTACATGAATGCAATTTATTATTATTTTTTATTATTATTATTTATCTTTTTACAAAACCAATTATTACAGCACAAACTAATGAAATAAATACTATAGTCATTTATAGTAAACACTAGTGTTTTGTTGTTGTTTTTTTACTTTTTTCGGCTGTTAAACACAAAAGAAGATATTTTCATATTCATAAACAATACAAAACTATTCACTTTGAATGCTTTTTTAAGTCTATCACCATAATATTCAAACAAAATGAGATATTGAAAGGTTGTTTTGAGTTTTTCTGGTATCTCAATCGTCTTTCTTCTATAACAACACCAACTCAAAATAAAATGAAAATGTATAATAATATGTCTTACAAAGGCAAATATCCTCAATAGCCTCACGGTGGGTCAACTGACTAAAAAGTGAGATTAAAAAAGTTTTTTCTTACATGAATGCAATTTATTATTTATTTTTTATTATTATTATTTATCTTTTTACAAAACCAATTATTACAGCACAAACTAATGAAAAAAAAAATACTCTAGCCATTTATAGTAGTGGAGAGCGGGGACGAAAGTAACAAAGCAATTTTCTCGAAGCCCTGACAACATTTGCTTTCCAGGCTATAACAACACGTTCAGCATGCAACCCTTGATGCAGCTGCCAAATATCGGCTGATTTCAGGACCGTGTCCCACGAATTTCAGTTTTTAAGTGCAGAAGGTAAATTATTGTAGCTGTACTTTTTTTCTTGTTGCAAGTTGTGTTTCTCTTTTCATGCATCACAGTGATGATCAATCTACAGGTTATTTAGTGCAATAACACATCCTTAGGTTTGAAATGTCTGAGTTTTTTCAGTTTAAAAGTAAATCAGGTTTAAATGGCAAGAGTTCCTGTGGGGGCGAAAGTAACACTGTTATTTATGTCCCTCTGCTAATAGACAAATTTTTCACTTCCACATTAGTTTCAGTGTTTTGACTCATATGTTTTATAAGATTAATGCATACTGCCAATAACAATAAAACATATTCAAAAATTATAGAAAATTGTAACATTTTTCATTGTTGGATTGCTTTTGATGCATTTGATGAATGTGAAATTTAAAATGAAAATGCAGTTTAATTTTTTTTTACAAAAACAAAGGACAAAATATGTCTGCAGTTAACATTAACAAGGTCATAGTCAGATATATTTAAAATAAACACGATTAAGCCAGTAAATCTAGCAAATATTGTTGTGTTACTTTTCACCCACCTGTGTGTTACTTTTCGCCTATTGGGTCAAAAGTAACAATGTGCAACTTTTGTTCAAAGTGAAGTTATATTGGAGTTGTTCTACATTGATACAAAATAACACCTGATTTTGATAGACCACTGTTGTGAGTTAGTGACCACAGCAACAATATATTTCTGCTAAAAACATTATCTTTTAAAATTAGGCTTTAATGAAAAATGTTACTTTCGTCCCCGCTCTCCCCTAAACTCTATAGCGTTGTTGTTGTTTTCGGCTGTTGAACACAAAAGAAGAGACTCCAAAAGAATGCTAAAAAAAAACTTGTAACCATTGATTTGCACAGTATTTGTTTTCAATGGTTAGCTTTCTTCAAAACACCCTATTTTGTGTTCAACAAAAGAACTCACAAAGGTTTATAACCAATTGAGGGTGAGTAAATGGTGAGTAATTTTTCATTTTTGTAATTTTTAATGTAAATGAATTATATTATAGGTGTAATGTCTTGTCATTTTTGTTAAAGGGTGTGCATGAATCTCTGGAAATCCAGAAAAAAAACATCAAGAGGATTTGAAAAAGCAGCTTTGCGACAGTGAGTCAGGAGTTGCTGAGTGTGCTGAATGAAGGGGAGGCGAGGTGACACCACACTGTGACAGACTTTAATCCCACAGCCGTCCTCCTCCGGCCCAGGGTCACACAGAGTAATGGAGCGCAGCAGTGTGGTCATTCCTCCGCAGACAGAGTGAATTAATGCTATACGCCTGGTTACGGCTCTGACTGACAGCCGCATGCTGCTCACACACACACACACACACAGCAGCAGGAACAGTCTTATTAATGCCACAGATGAGCACACACACTCCCACCTCGCCAACACGACTGGCAGCTCTTGAGCCATTGTCAATACGCACACAGAGAGAGAGAAAGAGAGAAAAAGAGAGAGAGAGAGAGATTGATTGATTTTACAAAAAAACTTTATAACTAACACAATACAACTATAAATAAATCAATTCAAGTTGTATAAGAGAAAACCATACATTTCAAATGAAAGTAAAAACCACATTGTTCTCATCTAAACAACACAAAGCACCGTTACAGCACCAAATATTTTCAAAAGTGACCAGTTAAAACCCTTGCTTGTTAAGAGAGAGAGAGAGAGAGAGAGAGAGAGAGAGAGAGAGAGAGAGAGA
>CAIGQV010000001.1:25684048-25747930 GCA_903798115.1 Danio jaintianensis | reverse complement strand
AAATCCAGTACGACCAGTATAGTCTGATTCCTGAGTGAACGAATCATTTGAGCCCGTTCTTTTTAGTGAATCAAAAATATCCAGTGTGACCAGTGTAGTTTGATTCCTGAATGAATTAACAAATAACTTTTCTGAGCAGGTTCTTTTAGTGTATCAAATACATCCGATATGTCCAATGTAGTCTGATTCCTAGATTAATGAATCTTCTGAGCTGGTTCTTTTTTTGTTAATCAGAAACATATGGGAAACATTGTAGTCTTATTCTACTTTTTGAACTTATGAATCATTTGAGCCATTTATTTTTAGTCAATCAAAACTATCCAGGGTCACATATGCATGCTTAGTCTGATTCTTGAACAAATGAATCATTTGAACCATTTCTTTTTAGTCAGTCAAAAATATCCAGTGCGACCAGTGTAGTTTGATTCCTGAATGTATGAATCTTCTGAACAAAGTGATTTTAGTGAATCAGATAAATCCAGTACGACCAGTATAGTCTGATTCCTGTGTGAATGAATCATTTTAGCCAGTTTTTTTTAGTCAGCCAAAAATGTCCAGTGTGACCAGTGTAGTTTGATTCCTGAATGAATGAATGATTCTTCTGAACAAAAAACATTTTTGAGCTGTTTTTTTTAGTTATTTTATTGAATCAAATACCTCCAGTATGACCAGTGTAATATGATTATTGAATTAACAAATCTTTTGAGCTGGTTATTTTTAGTGAATCAAAAATATCCAGTATGACCAGTTTGATTCCTGAATGAATGAATCTTCTGAATAAATACATTTTCTGAACAGTTTTTTTTCTCAGTGAATTGAACACCTCCACCATGACCAGTATAGTCTGATTGCTGAATTAACAAATCTTCTGAGCTGGTTCTTTTTAGTGATTTAAAATATCCAGTGTGACCACAGTAGTTTGATTCCTGAATGAATTAATCTTCTGAACAAATAACTTTTTGGAGCTGGTTATTTTTATGGTGAATCAAAATATCTAGTATGGCCAGTACAGTTTGATTCCTGAATGAATAAATCTTTTGAAAAAAATAACTTTTCTGAGCAGTTTTTTAGTGAATCAAATAAATCCAGTAGGGTATGACCAATGTAGACTGATTCCTGAATGAATGAATCTTCAGAACAAATAATTTTTTTGAGCTGGTTATTTTTTAGTGAATCAGATAAATCCAGTACGACCAGTGTAGTCTGATTCCTGAATGAATGAATCATTTGAGCAGGTTATTTTTTTGTGAATCAAATACTTCCAGTATGACCAGTGTAGTCTGATTATTGAATTAACGAATCTTCTTAGCTGGTTTTTTTAGTGAATCAAAAATATCCAGTGTGACCAGAGTAGCTTGATTGCTGAATGAATAAATTTTCTGAACAAAATAACCTTTCTGAGCTGGTTCTTTTTAAATAAATCAGATAAATCCTGTACGACCAGTGTAGTCTGATTATTGAATTAACGAATCTTCTGAACAAATAACTTTTCTGAGCAGTTTTTTTTTTTTTTGGTGAATCAAATACCTCCAGTATGACCAGTTTTCGAATTAACAAATCTTCTGAGCTGGTTCTTAGTGAATCAGACATTTTCACACAACCTGTGATTACCAATCAATAGACTTTTGAAGAAGTTTATTTTAGCTGAACAAAACAAAAAGGCTATTTTTAATTAATCAAAAACAATCACCACGACCGTCTCTTATTCCCAAACAAATGACTCTTGAGTCGGTTCTTTTTTGTGAATCAAATGCACACATCTTCATTACAGGATGTGGATAATGAAATGAATTATTATTTTTTTTTAAATCAAAGTCTATAAAGGATAAGTTGTCAGTGTTTGTGCACAGCATGTCAACACTATACACAGGTTTAAGGATTTTCACACAGCTTACGACAGCTTTCATGCTGACAGATGAGTGAGGATGGATGAAAGAAACATCCATAACAAGTAACCTTTTCATCTTTCGTCCATCACATATATGTCGACACAAATACAAGCGCAGGGGAAAAAAAGCTCTTTACTGGAAAATGATCCAACAAACTGAGTCAGCAAAGGACAGAGTTGGTCCTGAGGAGAGGTGGTCAAGATGGACGAGACGAGGGCCAGAAACTCCCCAGCTCATAAACTTCCAGACCGCACTGCTGCCATTTCAAACCAGAGGGCAGGTGAAGGTAATGATGCTTTCACTTTTGAAAAGAGCCACACACGTACCAAACAAAGACACATTATAGAATAAATCTATAGTAGCCTACTGAACTAAACTTCTGTACATTTTGCCACAAAACGAAGGCAGGTTTAATACAGGTGCAAGGCCAGAAATTAAATTAGCCTAATTAGCAAACCAGAAAAGTCAGGACAGCACTCCTAATTTCGTTTTCAGAGCTGTTGTGCCTCAATCAAATGGAGCCAAATAAAAAAAGACACATTAGCGCAGTGCTAGTAATAGGCCTAGTTGGACATTTCCACTTTCGTGCAGTGGAGGGGGACTTCACATGACAAAAACAATGACTAAAGAACGCTGTTAATCATCAACATTAAGTTTGAATTATAATTCGCGCTACATTAATTACATTATTTCTTTATATTATCTATTTTGGGATTATCCATAATCATAACATTTTCTGTCTGGATGTGCCAGCCTTCAGTTTGAGTGGGCCAGTGCCACCCTGGCGCTTTTGTAGCCTCGCCACTGGTTTTAATGTAGGCAGCGTCTGGGGATTAACACGTCAAAAACAATAGAAATTAAACCAAAATGCATTTTAAATGTAGAGGTTTACATTTTAAACACGTTGATGTCAGAAATACTCTACAAATATAAACGTTGAATCTCATACACATACCATATTTTAGAATATTATAAGATATTATTTAAAGAAAGTTAATAAGAAATTCAATGCAAATTATAATGCATTAGGTTGAATAGATTTTACAAACAATTTCAAACCACGTGGGCTCCCCCTGAATCTTCAAACATTGCTTGCGATTTGATTAGCTCGTGTGATAGAGCTGGCCAACCAATTCAAAGTAGGCAGAGTTTACTTTTTGCAGAAGGACAGAAGCAGAATGCTAAGTACATTAAAAACAAAGTGATGCAAGTTAAAAGTAACGAAGAATTCAAGAAATGTCAACTGTTTTAGGCTAGAAAGGAATAATTATGACCAAGTTATATCTATTGCTAATATTAATATCATATTAACCCCCATTCGTTGCTGTCATGGTTTTCATAATATCTCCATTTGTAGCTACTGTATGTGGATCAAATTGGCCCACGGGAAAAAAGATTTAATACTATTTTTTTCACAACCACAAAAACTTATTGAATCCATTCAAGATTCAAAGTTAAAAGTCTTATGCCACTCTAAAAAACACCTTTTCCCATTTTCTCCAGAATGATTAGATGAGAGAATGGCTTTACCCTTTAAAATAATGGTCCATTAGATAACGTTCATTAGTTATTGTATCTGCTAACATGAACAAACAAAGAACAGTACATTTATTACAGTATTTATTAATCTTGGTTAATATTAGTTAATGAAAATACAGTTGTTCATTGTTTTTGTTAACTCACAATTATATTAATGCTATCAACCACACCTTTGTATTTTAATTATGCATTAGTAAATGCATTTGAACTATGATTAATAAATTCTGTACAAGATTGTTCATACTTAGGCTAATTTGTTAGTAAATACGTTAACATTAACTAATGGACCATTATTTTAAAGTGTTACCATTAAGTGTTTTTATAAATAATATTTCTTTTACCATTCTGTTTCTTCATAAAACAGACAGGCCCTATTTGTCATTTACTAGAGCTGGCAAATGATTATTTTGCGATTAATCACATCCAAAATAAAACATTTACATAATTATTTAAATAAGTATTTACATAATGTCTGTGTATACTCACTGTGTATAAATATTGTGTACGTATATAAAAAAAATATATATATAAAATACAAAGAAATAAATATTCACAAATATTTCGATATAATTTGCATTAGATATGAATATTTATTTTTTGTATTATAATTTATATAAAAAATTTTTAGTAAAACATTTTCTCAAATATATACATCTATGTATATATATCAGGGTTCATACCGTGATGGAAAACCTGGAAAATCATGGAATTTTGACATGGCATTTTCCAGGCCTGGAAAAGTTTTGGAAGAACAGAAAAGCCCACAAAGTTTTGGAAAAGTCATGGAAAACAGATATCTGTATTCTTTAATATAGGTTAGTTGTCTTTACTTCTTTTCTGTCCTTGGCCAATCACATACTCTCACATTATTAGTGCGGTGTAAGCATCATCTAAATCAATTTTACATAGATAAATATAAGCTGAAACTAAATAGATTGTTGCATGTTTTTGATATGCTGTAATAAATTTGAACATGCACTGTTTTTCTTTTACCATGTAGACATTGCATGAAACATTAGGTCATGTAAATTTACTTGAAAGTCTTGGAAAAATCATGGAGTTTTAGTAGTAAAAATGTGTATGAACCCTGATATATATACACACACACACACACATACATACAAAATAAATATAACTAGTGCACATTTATAAATTATTTATTATAGAAATCATACAATAATAATTTTAAACATAAACATATAGTAATATATATTTCAACACGTACCTGATGGAGCAGTGATGGCAGCAGGTGGAGGTGTTTAGAGAAGAATAACTCCATCTGTTGAGGAGCGCAGAGTCTGAACCAGCAGCTTCAGCTCCATTAAGCTGATCACTGAAGAAAATCAACGAGCCACCGCCGAGAGAAGCAAACTAATGGCCAAGGTAACTTCATTATGTATGACAAGCTCTGTGCTTCTAAGTGGAATAATCTTCAATCTGGATGTACTTTAAATGGATGTAAAACTTTTAAAACTAATATCATTTCAGTGACACACTTCATGCTGTTGCATTACCGGTCTTCAAAGAACATGATTAACTTAGCTTTGGGACATTTGTCAGGGTTTCAACGCTTCCATCACTGATCAAATTACGAATGGAAAAAGATTTCTTAGGAGTCATTTTCAGATTGCTTTCCACCTTAAACAGAAATGATGCATATTTTTCATAATTTGACCATATATATATATAAAAAACATAATATGCAACTTTCTTGTGATCGAGGGATGCACATGTAAATAAATATCACGCTTGTCAAAGTAAAATTATCCAGGTCTAAAAAAAATTCATGGATTATAAGTATTTCAATCAATTATACAGCAGAAGATTAACATTCAATGAAGCATCTTCTGTGAAGCTGCAGGGAGGCAGAGAGCTCTGTCACATGTCTGTGGCCAAAATGTCTTTGAAGAATCAGAGCTAGTGTTAGCACAGAGAAATTCACAATTCAAAAGAAAACAATCAATGATTTTTCTCATATGTAGTTATGCATTGAAGGATATACTTCAGATTCACAAAGGTGCGAGAACTCGGAGGAATAATATTTCCCTGCCAACTTTGTGGATCGAATAATAATGTCAGTTTGTTCAGACCAATAAAGGATCTTCTTCCTGAACTTTGAATAGAAAAAATTTAACTCTAAATGTTGAAAATGGATGAAAAGGGTTTAAAAGTCAAAAACTATCATTCCAGTTCAAGGTCTTTCATGGGAATTGCAGTAAATTTACCTCCTGCTTCTCAGCTCATATTACACTGTTAGACATTTCATTGTATTTTTGTGGTAATTTATCACAGCATTTACCGCTGTTGCCAGCAAGTTACCGCAACTGCCCCTTTACAGTAAGTTACCTGTAAATGTGTTTTACAGTAGCAGGGCCCTACCGCAATTTCATTTTACAGTAAAATAGCCTTACCGCAACTTCTTTTTGTTAAAATGCCCTTTACAACATATTAATTTTACAGTACGTTTACTGTCAATTATTTACATTTTACACAGCAGTGCAAAACCTTTATTTTAGTATTTACTATTGAATTCAAACAACTTCTAAACAAGTGACTAATTTTTTCATTAACCATCTCATTTTTGTCATATATATATATATGGTTGATGCTCTCAATCAACTTCTGGGCCAAATCCTGACTGATGGCAACCCATTCCATCATAATCACTTCTTGGAGTTTGTCAGAATTAGTGGGTTTTTGTTTGTCCACCCGCCTCTTGAGGATTGACCACAAGTTCTCAATGGGATTAAGTTCTGGGGAGTTTCCAGGCCATGGACCCGAAATTTCAACATTTTGGTCCCCGAGCCACTTAGATATCACATTTGCCTTATGGCACGGTGCTCCATCGTGCTGGAAAATGCATTGTTCTTCACCAAACTGTTGTTGGATTGTTGGAAGAAGTTGCTGTTGGAGGGTGTTTTGGTACCATTCTTTATTCATGGATGTGTTTTTGGGCAAAATTGTGAGTGAGCCCACTCCCTTGGATGAGAAGTAACCCCACACATGAATGGTCTCAGGATGCTTTACTGTTGGCATGACACAGGACTGATGGTAGCGCTCACCTTTTCTTCTTCGGACAAGCCTTTTTCCAGATGCCCCAAACAATCAGAAAGGGGCTTCATCGGAGAATATGACTTTGCCCCAGTCCTCAGCAGTCCATTCGCCATACTTTTTGCAGAAGATCAATCTGTCCCTGATGTTTTTTTTGGAGAGAAGTGACTTCTTTGCTGCCCTTCTTGACACCAAGCCATCTTCCAAAAGTCTTCGCCTCACTGTGCGTGCAGATGCGCTCACACCTGCCTGCTGCCATTCCTGAGCAAGCTCTCCACTGGTGGCACTCCGATCCCGCAGCTGAATCCTCTTTAGGAGACGATCCTGGCGCTTGCTGGACTTTCTTGGACGCCCTGAAGCCTTCTTAACAAGAATTGAACCTCTTTCCTTGAAGTTCTTGATGATCCTATAAATTGTTGATTTAGGTGCAATCTTAGTAGCCACAATATCCTTGCCTGTGAAGCCATTTTTATGCAACGCAATGATGGCCTCACGCGTTTCTTTGCAGGTCACCATGGTTAACAATGGAAGAACAATGATTTCAAGCATCCCCCTCCTTTTAACATGTGAAGTCTGCCATTCTAATACAATCAGCCTGACATAATGATCTCCAGCATTGTGTTTGTCAACATTCTCACCTGAGTTAACAAGACGATTACTGAAATGATCTCAGCAGGTCCTTTTAATGACAGCAATGAAATGCAGTGGAAAGTTTTTTTCAGGATTAAGTTAATTTTCATGGCAAAGAAGGACTATTCATCTGATCACTCTTCATAGCATTCATAACATTCTGGAGTATATGCAAATTGCTATTATAAAAACTTAAGCAACACCTTTTCCAATTTCCAATATTTATGTAATTCTCAAAACTTTTGGCCACGACTGTACAGTATAGAATATAAAGTCATGGTGCAGTGGAAAAAAAAAAATATTGTGTTTGACTCCCAGAGCTCCTGAGCCTGGAGGACTGCATCCATACATCTCTGCAATGACTCAAATAACTTATTAATAAAGTCATCTGGAATGAAAAAGAAAGCGTTCTTGCAGGACTCTCAGAGTTCATCAAGATTCTTTGGATTCATCTTCAATGCCTCCTACTTCATCTTACCCCAGACATGCTCAATAATGTTCATGTCTGGTGACTGGACTGGCCAATCCTGGAGCACCTTGACCTTCTTTGCTTTCAGGAACTTTGATGTGGAGGCTGAAGTATGAGAAGGAGCGTTATCCTGCTGAAGAATTTGGCTTCTCCTGTGGTTTGCAATGTAATGCCACTTTTCCAAATGATCAACTAGAAGTGAAGTTATTATTTGTTGCTCTTACAACTGGGATTGACGACAAGACTTTTGTCAGGTAGTTTATGTTGTATACTGTAAACTGGCTGACTTTTTTTGGTCACATCCATAAGGCATGTTTATTTCCCTCATTTAAAACATAAATAAATGTTTACAGATTGATATTTTTCGGATCCCATAACTCTGTGGTGAGTTGTTTTGGAAAATATAAACAGATTTTTCAGTATAATGTTAACATATACTTTCTCTGTGTATTTACATTTTAAGTTTTTACTGCAAATGTCACATCCACAACTCTGGAATTGCGTGTCTTCCAATAAGGCAATCCGAAGTCATCTTTTGAGCAAATATTCCCTCCAACACACTCACAAAGAGAAATCATTAAATCGCCAATTAAATTTTAAAGCGGTCTAATGATGCCAAATATAAAATTCCCTGAGACTTAAGCGTGGGAAGCTCGATTGCACTGAATTTACCTCCTGTTTCTCAGCTGGTGAATAATTCCCTGTATTAATCCAGATGAAGGTGAAGTGCTCAGCACACATGATTCTCCATGTGCTTAAGATCTCAGCCAGCGCAGAAGACTTTAGGCCTTCCCTGGACGACTCCGACTTGAGAGAGACTGAACTCCCAGCCGTACTTCATAAGACGATCCCACAGCGCCGGCTGGCTTTTTGAGCATGTCTGTGGCACCAGTTACTGATACATTATTAATACGAGCAGCATGAATCTAAATACTCCATGTGTTTATCAGAGCGAGAGTCATTTAAGAGAAATGATCAACATGATCAACACTGTTTGGCCGTTTAAGCATCCAATGCATGGTAGATTGATGACTGAAGATTGATTCTCAACTAGCTGCATCCATCCGAATAAGATTTTGTAGAAGTTCTCCAGCTATGATGTCCTGAAAGTACCTCAAAATAACTTTATAGAAGCTTGTGGGAGTGACAGCTTCTGCCTGAGTGAGTAACAAAAGCAGACTTTTGTGCATTCCAGTGCCTAGATCAGGAACAAGAGTGAGTGCCAACAGGACTATCACTCATAGTTGTTGTTTTACAGTGTACAGGGACATTTCAACGCCACACAAACTTATACGAATGCAAACTACTGTGTTCCAGATGGCATCATTTGTGTCTTCATAGGGCTCTTTAAAGGGAAGTGAGGGGGAAATTTACATGTCAGCCGCTTCAATCCCGGTTTATGGACCTTAAATCAGGTTTATTTTGTACATTAACAAAGGATATCCATACAACAGTGGATATTAATGTGTATCCTGTCACATTTGCCGTGCAAAAACAGTGCAAAGTTAAGCGTGCGCTGTGTGTGTCCGCTGTGTGTGTGTGCGTGCGTGAACTTTGTAAACACATTGTGTGTGACTCAACGACTCAACTCCACAACAAATACATCAAATAATCATTGGGAAAGTTCTTACTATAGTATTTCTCACAAACGTTACGTGAGATCTGCTTCCTTCATGTCTGTCACTGTGCTGTTTATCTGATGCAGCCGAAGCGGAGATTGAGGCACTCTCTGACAGGCACGTGGGAACGGTGGGTGGGGAGAACTAGCATTAAAAGCACAGGAACAAAAACAGCTACATTGTGTTCAGAGCAGAAAATCCAATATTCTGAAAGGTATAATAAATAATCTGCTGGGTGTTTTGAGCTGAAACTTTACAGACACATTCTGGAGACACAAAAGACTTATCTTAAATCTTGAAAAAGGGGTAAAATAGGTGGTCTTTAAGTTGAGATGATGAGAAATGTTGATTTGATTCAACAAAAAAATTTAAGATAGGAAGAACTTTTTTGACAGCCTAAGTTTATCTTTCAGACTTTAAAATGATTATTTGTTAAATGAATTATTAAAAAAAAAAATGTTGATAGTAGAAAATCTGATTTAGTATTATACTCGTGTATATATATATATATATATATATATATATATATATATATATATATATGGTGTAGGTTGAATACTATATCAGATTTTCTACCATCTCAATTAAAAAAAATATTTCATTAGAGAAATATATTATGCTTAAAAATGCTGTATTTTATTATTAAGCAAAAATATAACAGTAGAGAAATATTTTATGCTTAGTAAGTCTGGATTTTATTATTAAAGGGGTGGTCCACTACGATATCATATTTTAAACTTTAGTTGATATGTAATGTTGCTGTGTGGACATAAACAACATCTCTGAGTGTAAGATGCTCAAAGTTTAATGCAAAGGGAGACATTGGCTTTTACAGAGTTAGCTTAGCAAAGCCTACAGAGAACGAATTTGTGGACGACAAAAAAATACATCCGGGCTAATGAGATCACAAACGTTCCAGGTTACGCGCATTCACTGCGCATACACCTCGCACAGCAAAGGGGCGTGGCCACAGACGCGTTAGTAGAGAAAGGAAAATGCCATCCAAACGCTGCTATTTCCATGGATCTTGTTCTGTTTCCCTATTTGGCCTTCCAAGGGACGTGACACAAAGAGAGAAGTGGTTAAAATTCATTTTTAATTGTGTTCCAGAATATTATAAAAGAGATATAGCTCTCTGTGCAAAGCATTTTACAAAGGACATCTTCCACAATTGGTCGCAGTTAAGTGCTGGATTCAGCCAAAAACTTCTCCTCAAAGAAGAAGCAGTGCCTATGATAAAAGAAGAAGCTGTGGATTGTGAGCCACAACCTTTAAGTAGTTCTTTTTGTTAAAATTGATATCTTACATGCATAGTTTCTAGCGTTCATTGTAGGCTATGTTGTAGTAAGGACGTAAACAAGGATATAAACAACGAAAAAACGCGGTTTGTCACTAGCAATTATTATTAGCAATTTAGCTCATGCCTGCCAACATTTGTGCCCGAATTGGGGTGGATGGGCTGCGGGTGTATGTGATGTTAATAACTGTACCATGTTTTCGGCTGGCGGCAATCAGATGCTATACCAAAATTGATGACCTGGCGTGGGGATGAAATTACGGAAGTTTTCCGGGAGAAATAACAAGACGGGAGGGTGACAGGAGATGGGTGTGAAATACGAGAGACTCTCGGGAAAAACGGGAGTTTGGCGGGTATGATTTAGCTACAAACATATGTATCCGTTTTACCCCTGTAAACATCCACAATCGTCAACAAGTATCTGTATGTACAGACATCCCAAGTCTCTCTAAGGCGCCGCCACCGCCCCCTCCCCTACTTGTTTTACTAGATGTAAAACAAGAAAAAAGGATGCACAACACTGCGGTCAAGCCAGCAGCACTATTACGGTACTATTACGGTAATTTCGTGAACCGTTTTACTCAGAATAAAGAAAATACCACATCATATAATTTATTCCTTTTTCTGCAATCTATGTTTCATTATTTATTTATTTACAAAAGTGCGTTGTTTTCAGAATAGGTTTGTCCGTGCTTTTATTATATTTCCATTTATTTATTCAGCATAAACATACTCTTTATAAATACCTGAAGTGCGTTTTAATTTGTCCTAGCTTACTACAGTACAATGTCATTACGATTGCATTTTTATGACGTGGTTAAACCTCAGAAAGTGAACGAAAAACCAAAGTAGACCGTTTTACCTGCTATCTATTAGAAACGGAGACTTTACAGCCATTTTCATTCATTCATTTTCTTTTCGGCTTAGTCCCTTTATTAATCTGGGGTCGCCACAGCGGAATGAACAGCCAACTTATCCAGCATATATTTTACGCAGCGGATGCCCTTCCAGCTGCAACCCATCACTGGGAAACACACTCATTCACACACATATACTACGGACAATTTAGCCTACCCAATTCACCTATACCACATGTTTTTGGACTGTGGGGGAAACCGGAGCACCCGGAGGAAACCCACGCGAACACGGGGAGAACATGCAAACTCCACACAGAAACGCCAACTGACCCAGCCGAGGCTCGAACCAGCGACCTTCTTGCTGTGAGGCGAACGTGCTACCCACTGCGCCACCGTGACGCCCCTACAGCCATTTTATAATGTATAATTTCCTATATACACTAATATGAAATGCTGATGGCTTGACCACATTCCTCCTCTTACCAACGAACAAAAATACCATACCATTTGGAAACATCTTGCAAGAGTCGCGTTTGCATGGGTTCAGCTTTGTCCTCTTCATTTTCTGTGTCTGACTTAGGCTGAAACTGATGCGACTTCACGGACATTATTTACAGTCTGACAGACAGCATGCAAGAGAGGCATGACGTTTCCTGGTGACGTGAAGCCTCCAATCCCAAGACATTAGGTTAGCTGACTAATCAGAGCCCTTATAGGAGGAACCAGGAAACATGATTGTCGTTTCCATGTTAGCTCAGTAGCTGTATAAAATAAAGGTAAGATATGTGAACAAATAACGTGATTTTTTACAAATGAATCCCGAACACACATTGTTTTGCAACCCATAAACACAATCAAAGCTTAAAAAAATCACTGTGGACCACCCGTTTAAACAAAAATATAATAGTATTAGCAAACATTATTTCATTTATAAAACTTGCTTGCAGTTTAAAAATAAATAAATATTTAATTCCTGTGATGGCAAAGCTGAATATTCTTCTTCTAATAATAGTAATAATAATAATAATAATAATAATAATAATATTACAAATACATACATATATATATATATACACACACACACATACAGTTGTTTAGATTTGTTGCTCAAGAAACATTTTTTACTTATTATCAATGTTGAAAACTAATGTGCTGCTTACTTTTTGTGGAATATTAATAATGGAGCTATAAGGGAGCTAATTAGGATGCGCTGAAATTTTAATACTTGTCAAATGTTTAGTTTAGAAACACACTAAAGTCTGCAAAAATCAGTACTGAGCTGATTCTCAGTGTAAGCACTTTACAGTTGAAGACAAAATGATTAGCCCTCCTGTGATGTTTTTTTTTCCTTTTTCAAATATTTCCCAAATGATGTTTAACAAAGCAAGGAATTTTTCACAGTGTTTCCTATAATATTTTTTCTTCTGAAGAAAGTATTTTGTTTTATTTTGCCTAAAATAAAAGCAGTTTTATTTTTTTTAAGGTCAATATTATTAGCCTCCTTAAGCAGTATTTGTTTTCGATTGTCTACAGAACAAACCACTGTTATACAATGACTTGCCTAATTACCCTAACTTGCCTAATTAACCTAGTTAAGCCTCTAAATTGCATTTTAAGCTGAATACTAGTATCATTAAAATATCTAGCAAAATATTATGTACTGTCAACGTGGCAAAGATAAAAGAATTTATTAAAACTTATGTTTACAAATGTGTTGAAATTGGAGAAAAAAAAAATATACACGGGGCTAATAATTTTGACTTCAACTCTATATGGTTCATGGATGTAATGTAGAGTGTTACAAATTCGTCAATTAAGATGTTCCTTGTAGGAAGGGTTTTGCAACGGAGCCATAGAAATAGAATTAAACTTCTATTCAGTAGTTTTACTTGAAGCCAACATGCAAATAAAAAAAACGAGAAATTGAGACAAAAAAATGACACCAGTATTGAAAGGTAAACTAAGATCATTTTTATTCCTTTGTTTTTTTTTTCCCTTATGTATATATAGATCTATTTTTTGTTCCTTTTTTCTACATACAAGTCCATTTTTAAAGTATGTCGTCATGCTGGGTGCAGCTTCGGTGAAGTAGCTCATGCAGGTGACCCATGTGGATATTACGAAGGACAGGCAAAAGACGGGGTGGGCCAAGTCCGAGATCGAGCTGGACCACCGCCGAACTCCACTGTACAGTCACCAAATCACAAGACATTTAGAAACGGGCCGGTCAGGACCAGGGGGGACGAAAGTCAGGACTCTTCGTGAAGACACGGCTCAGATTCTCAAAAGAACAACAACAAAAAAAGGAAGAAAAAAACGTGACATCATCCACTGGCGTCTTGCGCCATCAAAATCCCCCCCAAAACAGAAAACGACAGCAGAAGAGGTGAAGATGAAATTAGGATGATGCAAAAGAAAGAAAATATATTTTTTTCATAAGTCTCCCGTCCTTGAAAAGTGTCACCAGCAGAAAGAGCTACTTTTTGCTGAGCCACATTTATGTAGAACCGACTGTGCTCATTAATTTCAGGCCGTAATCGTTTCCATTAGAGAAAAAGGGAGCCAAAGTCTACAGTCATTAATCATTACAGTACTGCAGATCCCTGAACGCTCACATGGGTCTGTCAAAAAATACATTACAGGACAAGGACACGGCCGCCCTGGCATTTCGAGACCTTAAAAACGAAAATGCATGTTGCTTTTTGAGTGAAAAACAAAATAAAAATTAGTAACACATACGCAAGGGGTCTAACTGTATCAGAGAGGGTCACGATATATTTACAGCAGTACATCCACCTGTGAACCAGAATACTGAGAAAGACAATCCTGTCCTAAATCCAGTCCTGACTGATCCAACTCAAATGCACATCTTGGAAAAATAATGAAAATAAAAATACATAGCAAATATAAAAACAACACAACTCAAACCGAGGCAGGACTGTAAAATGCTGAACAATCTTTGCACCAATAACTGTTCTTTAAAAATACTCTCCATTTGTTTCAACGCTTCGAAAGGAAAATAAATTGACATCTTTGGTGAAGATTCCACAGCAATCTCTCAGTCTTGTTGCCGAAACTTCTCTGCAGAATGCCGACTGGGCTCAGCAGCAGGTGCACAGAACAAACACACTCAAACCAATGGACAGACGGACAAACTCGCATACTGCTGGTTTCTTTAAAAGATTTGAAATCAACAAAATATCCTGCTGGAGAAACCTGATGCCATCGAGGGGGGGTTGGAGAATGGAATGATAGCATTGGCAGAGTGTGATGAGGATCTGATTTCATGGAAGAGCACAATCTGCGATCCATCATTACTGTAAAACTCTACTTTTAAGTCACATTTACAGCTCTGGGCTTGATGGCCAATTCTGATTGGTTGACCATATGCGATTTTTTTTCTTACATCTTTTAAAACTGACCCATATCTGCACCCAAGATAGACATACTGACCCAGAAATGGATAAGCTGGAAATTAAGTAAAAATGGTGCGATTTTTTTTTTTTTAAAGGTCAGCAAAAACTTTGACTTAAAGGGCAGAGGGAAAAAAAGATGATGACAGACTTTGTCTTCTAATAATGCGACATTAAAAAGTCATGTGACCTCAATTCGTGTCCTTGAGCTGATGACATTCATCACCATCACTTTTTCAGCGATGGACAACTTGGATTGAAGGGAAAATCATATCCGTCTGTTTACAGAGCAGACACAAGTGCATATAAGATTAATTACCATATACGAATGTGGCCTGAAACCAATTGGTTAACAAGTAATATTTGTACCACATAGAAAGAAATAAAACAAAATTGGGTGATTGAATCTAATGTAAACACGGCCTAATATATTTTTAAGATTTAAAGGAATAGTTTACCTAAAAATAGCTAAAATTGCCATCCCAAACCTTTGCGCCGTTTTCTTTTCCTTGACCTTTGAAAAAATATTTTAAAAGCTTTTAATGGTGGCCATGGTGTAAATCTTCCAAAAAAGACAATTAAACCAACTTAAAAGTGGTCAATATTTAGGACTTAGCCGATGGAAAAACATTTATGTTGATAGAGCTCTATCAAATGTTAAAAAGCTCTCAAACGTTATTTTGAATGTACTAACGATAGAAAAATTCATCAAAGACGCAATAAATTGATCAAAATTGACAGACCTTTATATTGTTAGAAATTATTTTAGTTTTAAATAAGCGCTAAACTTTTTATTTTTGGTCATTCAGAATTGTTTTGTCTTGGTCAAATAAATGTAGTCCAAACTCTGAATGCTAACGTACAGCATATCACAAACTTATATACTGAAGTGTGAAAATTCTTACTTTTCAGTCAGTTTCTCACAAAAGCTTCCTGAGTCATATAGAGTAATTTTATGCTGGTTTTAAGGTGATGCTTTATCCTTTTTGAGCTTGATTTACAGCATACAGGTTTGAAAGTGAAAAAGGGCATGCATACATGACATCGGTCTACAACAACGTCCATTTCTGACAGCTTTGAGAGGCACCTCAGCCATGTCACCCTGCAGCCCAAGACCGGTTACCCACTGAAGCTAAGCAGGGCTGAGCCTGGTCAGTACCCACATGGGAGACCACATGGGAAAACTAGGTTTCTGTTGGAAGTGGTGTTAGCAGGGGGCACTCAATATTGCGGTCTGTGTGAGTCCTAATGCCCCAGTAAAGTGAAGGGGACAGTATACTGTCAGTGAGCGCCGTCTTTCGGATGAGACGTTAAGACAAGGTCTTGACTCTCTGTGGTCATTAAAAATCCTATGGCACTTCTCGTAAAGAGTAGGGGTGTAACCCCAGTGTCCTGGCCAAATTCCCTTCATCGGCCCTTACCCATCATGGTCTCCCAATCATCTCCATCCACCGAATTGGCTCTATCACTATCTCTCTCCACTCCACCTATAGCTGGTTTGTGGTGGCACTGGCACCATTGTTTTGTGGCTGCCGTCGCATTATCCAAGTGGATGCTGCACACTGGTGGTGGTGTGGAGAGACCCCCCCCCTCATGATTGTGAACCGCTTTGGGTGTATGGTCATACACGGTAAATGCGCTATATAAAAACAGATTACATTACATTACAACTCTGTCAAAATTATCCCTATTCATTCACACAGATCTGTGAAAATGACTAAATGTGGTGTATTATTCATGCCGAGTCAGTAGGTGGCGATGTCACTTTGTAAAGAAACACTATGCTACTTTGCCCATATGGTCCTGTATTCACCCATTGTTGTTATGGTACTTGCTCATGCCTTTAAACGAAACACATAAAGGCTGGGACACACCAAGCCGATGCCAAACAACTTGTGGCAGTGAAAACCAACTGTGTTGTCACCTCGCGTCTGGACCAAAAAGCTGCTCATAAACACACTAAACAGATGGCAGCTGAGAGGATTTGGCTTTCCACAGCCGCAGGTGGCAGTAATGTGTTTTCTAGTTCATCAAAAAGAACTCAAACTTCTGACACGCATGTGCAAAGAGTAAACAAAGCAGCATTTAGTACCATCACCATGGAGGGATTCTACCTATTTTAAACTGAAACACTCCCCAATATAGTGTTGGAGGTTTCATGGCTAAATTTGGCGCGTCACTGCCAAGGACTACCAAACCATTCTGGAGGACCATGTGCACCCAATGGTTCAAACATTGCATCCCGAAGGCAGTGCCGTGTATCAGGAAGATAATGTGCAGGACTTGTATCTGCTATTCCCAAAACCAAATGATGCTGTACTGGCCGCAAAAAAGGCCCTACACCATACTAATGAATTATTGTGGTCTAAAATCAGGCGTTT
Organism: Danio jaintianensis; assembly: GCA_903798115.1. Classification (NCBI taxonomy): domain Eukaryota; kingdom Metazoa; phylum Chordata; class Actinopteri; order Cypriniformes; family Danionidae; genus Danio; species Danio jaintianensis. Next base: position 25,730,785 of record CAIGQV010000001.1, on the reverse strand, counting down.
TAGTTTCATTGTCCAACCTCTGTATGTCAGATAATCTAATAATCCATATTGAGAATATATTAGAGAAATGTAGCAAAATTACAGCCGGCTTCTTTATGTTCCTTCTTTAATTGAATTGTTTACTTGCTGCGTCACTTCAGTTTTTGTTCTCACTCTCTGATTCGTTGCTGAATAACCAATCAGAGCGATCTCTTAAGTCGATGGCTGATTCGACATGCTGAATTGAGCCAACAAGCTTCGACATTAAACAGACAAGAGGTGACATGTGTAACACACCAAACCAACTAGCCAAACCGCACTTGGTGTGTTCCGGCTTTAACACAATTTAAATGCCAGCAATAATGTAAGCGTTTTCAAAGACTTGCTTTGAAACCTTCCCAAAAGTTTGTTTTCCTGCTCCCAAAATGCAGTTGTTGTCATGTAAAGATACCCTAACTCACAAAATGTTCATTTTTGGGTGAGCTATTCCTTTTAATGCTTATGCAGCCTTGTGTCTCTCAGTTTTTTTAATGTGTGAAATGTTACAAGGCCCACCAGGAGTTTATATTATACAGCAACACTCCTGGAATCTGAAAACCACCAAAGCCCAACTTAAAAAAAAAAAAAAAAAAGAATGATCAGAACAGAAAGTAGTTCTGCTACCCAGCTTTCTATAACCTTACCAGTCAAACATGCTGCACTGGATACGCCATAAATCAAAGAGCGCCTGAGCTCCAAACCTTCCTACAGCAGAAACCTCGTCCTCAAGGACAGTCTTACAGAAGCCATCTCTGAGGAGGAATGTAGGCATTCAGGTCTGTGCAGGAAAAAAAAAACATCCTTAAAACAAGATGCAAGGATAAAGTGAAAGTCAGAGTCGCCCCTGCAAACCCTCGCTTCCGCATGCAGAGATGGCGTCATCAATAATAAACGTGCATTTTTCGGACCATTCTGCCATCTTGAAAAAACTCCCACAATGCCCCCCTCTCAAATCTGCAGTGACTAAATGCAGCATGAATGTTGAAGGAATAGTTCAACCAAACTGTGATTACTGAAGGCCCTGATATAGTTCAAGTTGACTGGACATGATTTCAAACTAAACCAAGGCAAAAGGAAGTTCGTTTGGTGTTTGAAACAGCTCGTCAATGAGAACTTAATGATTTTTTTTTGCTCTGGCTAGTAAACACCCTTTTATATAATAGGTAGGTGTGAATATTCTCAGGCTATGATCACATAACAACGATGTATCCAAAACTGTTAACATCGTACCCTTGCTCTTTAATAAAAGTTCACGTCTACACGACAACATTTTCAAAATGATCCATGTTTGTATATCTGTGAAAACAACCAAAAACGGCAGCACGGTGGCTCAGTGGTTAGCACTGTTGCCTCACAGCAAGAGGGTCGCTGGTTCGAGTCCCGGCTGGGCCAGTTGGCGTTTCTGTGTTCTGTCAGTTTGCATGTTCTCCCCGTGTTGGCGTGGGTTTCCTCCACAGTCCTAAGACATGCGCTATAGGTGAGCTGGATGAACTAAATTGGCCGTAGTGTATGAGTGTGTGTGTGAATGCGATAATGTATGGGTGTTTACCAGTACTGGGTTGCGGCTGGAAGGGCATCCGCTGCGTAAAACATATGCTGGAATAGTTGGCGGTTCATTCCACTGTGGCGATATAAATAAGGGACTAAGTCGAAGGAAAATGAAAGAATGAATATTTGAAGAAAAAAAAAGCGCTGTATTACATATGCCAGGTAAATTTTTGGCACTGTCACCCTGTTAGTAAACAGTACATGTAGTTAAGTGGCGACGTGTAGTCAGGGGTGGTGTAGAATTTAACGTGTGTGTGTGTGTGTGTAAGAAGCATCTCCGCTGTTGGTGTTACAATAATATGAAGTAAATCAACAATTTGTTGAGGAAACGTTAGCAAACACATAAGTTACAACAACACTACCACATACTACGCCATTGTTGTGTTTACACTTGCCTATGTACAAGCATGACGTCGCCGATTTCAAAGACTCTTGTTTTCGGGTGTTTACACAGACAAAACAATGGCGGCATTTCTGAAAACTTCCACTTTGAAACTATTTTCAGATTTATGCATTTTCAGTCACAAAAATGCTATTGTCGTGTAAAACGAACAGGCAAAACACAAAAAGTTTCCAGTTTTTGTCTGAAAACGTTGTCGTGAAACTTCTTCTTCTGTTGAGATCAGATGCCCATAAGTACAAACACTGGAGTGCTTAATTTACAGTAAAAATAAAAATAAGGATTGTAACTCGAAATAGTTTTTCATTCTTAATACTATAGTCGCTTTTATTAAAGCAATTTAGAGTATAGCTGCGTCCCAAATGGCACACTATACAGTATGCACTTACACACTTAACAGCATAGAATATGAATTTAGTGTAGTACCATCATATACGTAGGAGAGATGGTGCAAATATATTCGCGTTGTTGATTTTTTTTTTTAATATACCAATTCACCTAAACGTCACGCTCAGCAGTATAGATGGCATTGGGATGTTGACGAACAAATCGCGACAAAGGTATTTACATTTTTTGATTTTACATCGAAGCAAAGAATGGAGAACAACTGAGCATATCGGGGCATTTCCTCTCCTCCATGTCTTCTTCTGGACAATAACTTCAGGATTTGGTCGGTTTCTCATGCAACGATTTATTTGACGTGGAATGCAGTAATGCAAACTTTTATGGAGTGAAATATTTGGATGCACTATTCCTTTAACAGAAGCTTATCATCTCGATCACATCAGCAGATCAGGCTCTCTTGGAAATCTGCTACTCGAGTGATCCATGCGGTTTAAAGTCAATACAGTGTAGAAATGTAAAAATGAAGTAGGGCTTCTAAAATGGTCCATTGCATGCCCAGCTAAAGGGCTTTCTTTGAGCGTAATTCGCAACATGCATTTAAGACCTCTGTGAAATTCAAACAGCCACAACACATCATGTAATAACATCAATGCACTTTGGTTGCATCCACTTTCCAATTAAGCACTCGGGAATACAGTAGCTCAAGGAACCATATGCAAAAAGAGTTCAAGTTTCCCTCCGAGGTCAAATTAAAAATCGACTAGAAAGACGGCGCACGCTAACTCTACACTAAAGTCCTGACAAAATAAGTCTATCTAAAGGGATCATGCTGTATTAGTTATGATCTACGTGATAGAATTTCTTCCCCTTTTTAAAATCCGGAGGGAACGGAATAAAAAATAGAAATATGCTAATGGTTTTGCATATCAAGAAGAACCATGCTCAAAAAAGGTGAGCCAGCGTTTTTGGATAGGCTGGACCAGGAAACCTTCAGACCCGTGCGTACAGATGTGTGGTCGACCTTTAGCCACGTAACGTGCACATTTACGGCATCAAGGTTTTGTCGGAACAACCCTCTCTCACGAAAAGGAACTAAAAGAAACAAAAAAAACACACTTTTTTTTTTCCAGTTACAAATGACATTACGTCCTGTTATCAGCTGAAGGCTAATACCGCTAACTTCAAAACAAACGTACATTAGATGACAATCTGCTTCTAGATTACAAATTAAAAAGGCAGACTCATGATTCACACAAAGAGAGCAAAATGACAGACACTAAAGGGCTCTTGGTTTGTCTGAGAACAAACAGCATCACACACACTCGTACGCGCACACACACACTCTCTCTCGCACATCAAGTGAAGTATTAACAGCTGGTTGTTGTCATGTCCTGGTCTTTCTGTGTTCCCTCTTCAAGAGTTCAGTGAGAACTGGTCCTGTTCTATGGGTTTTTTCACCCAGGCTCCCAGGCCGGCTTTGTGAAAGGCCTTGATGAGCGTTTGCTTCGCCGTGTGATACTCCACTGCTGCTTGTTTGGCTTCATGGTACGAGCTGGGCTTGGGCACTTTGATTCGCAGAGTTGGTGAGAGCTGCAGAGACAAAAAAACCCAAACAAACAGATAGACAACAGATTATGTGTTTGGTGAGTTTTTGCTGTTTTTTTTATTTAATGACACATGTATTGTATAAAGATACTCATTTAGCAGTTTAAAAAAATGTTAATTAAATAAAAAAGTAAAATAAAAAGTAAAATAAATTAATAAAACAAATTACTAAAATAAATTAAAAAATACATAAATAAAAAATGATTTATTATAATTTTAAGATTTGTATTAATTAAATAACTATAATAGTGAATAGTTAAGCATTAAAAAGAACTGAAGATACTTCAAATAAATATATATTAATAAACAAATATATTAAATAAATAAAAAAATAAAAAAATACAGTTTAAGTTTTTTTCTCCTCAATTTCTGTTTAATGGAAAGAAAATATTTTAAACACATTTCTAAACATAATACTTTTATTAACTCATTTCTAATAACGGATTTTTATTTTATTTTATTATATTATGACAGTACATAATATTTTACTGGATATTTTTCAAGATACTAGTATTCAGCTTAAAGTGCATTTTAAAGGCTTAACTAGGTTAATTTTTGCAAGTTAGGGTAATTAGGCAGGTCATTGTATAACAGTGGTTTGTTCTGAGATGTTGCATCTCAAGGAGTTACCGTTAAAATATATTGAAATTGAAAAGAAAGACTTGAAATTGCCTTTAAAGTATAGTGTGTACCTTGTAATGTAAAGTGTATTTATATAGCGCATTTATCATGTGTGGCCATACACACAAAGCGCTTCATCAACGCAGCGCTTCATACACACAATCATGAGGGGGAGGGGTCTCTCCACACCTCCACTAGTGTGCAGCTAGTGTGGATTTTTAATGACCACAAAGACTCAGGACCTCGGTCTCATCCGAAAGACGGCGCTCACTGACAGTATAGTGTACCCTTCACTTTACTGGGGCATTAGAACTCTCAGAGACCACAGGTTGAGTGCCCCCTGCTAGCCTCACTAACACCACTTCCAACAGCAACCTAGTTTTCCCATGTGGTCTCCCATCCAGGTACTGACCAGGCTCAGCCCTGCTTAGCTTCAGTGAGTAACCGGTGTTGGGCTGCAGGGTGATATGGCTGTACCTTTGAGTGTAGTCTGACCCAGCGGCTGTAGAGAGCGTGTTTGCAGAGTCGTGATGCTCTGCCCATGTCATCTTTGCCTGTGGTTGCATTAATGACTTCTAGAGCCTGATCTCCCACCGTCCAGTTCACGCTGAAGTTTGGAGCCTTTCCTGGCTGACGGGCCTCAGCGTTACTGATTCCTGCAAACACACAACACACACTCATTAAGCACAACACAAAACCCACACACGGCCTTGGCGAGCTTAGCTTTTCAGCACGAATAATGCATCAAGTCTGCCCCTTTTTATGCAGATGACTTAATATGAGATACTTTCCGAAAAATAGGATGAAATGTATTTTAATAAACTGTGTTCAATGTAGTTTATTCAGTGTCAGTGAAGTCCATGACTCTTCCACTAACTTTTCATTCATTCATTTTAAGAGGATTTTTAAAGGATTATTATAAAAATATATATATTTATTAAATGATATACAGTTGAAGTCGGAATTATTAGCCCACTGTATATTTTTTCCCCAATTTCTGTTTAACGTAAGATTTTTTCAACATTTTTTTCACACTTTTGAAACTATCATTCAAAAGTATTTACAGCTGAAATCAAAATGATTAGCCCTCCCGTGAAACTGTATTTCTTATTCAAATATTTCCCAAGTTATTTCTAATTTCTGAAAATTAGCACCAGTAATAATAAATCTCAACAGAGCAACAAATTATCATATCAGAATGATTCTGAAGATGCTAACAATTCAGCTTTAAATGACAGGAGTACATTATTCTTATTTTTCTCCCACATGTAATCTGTGGCTTGGACAAATGATTTCTACTTTACATTTGGAGTGAATTAGGCACTTTTTGAAAAGAAAACTTGAGAAATTTGACAAAATCTGGCATCCTTTTATAAGTTACCTTGACGAAAACCCTATGAACCAATGCATCATTTGTAAGTAATGGTTTAATATACTTTTAATCATACACTACCTCACAAAAGTCTTGTCGCCTATCCAAGTTTTAGGAACAACAAATAACAACTTGACTTCTAGTTGATCATTTGGTATCAGAAGTGGCTTATATGAAAGGCAAAGGTCCCTATAGATTACGCTTAAACCAAAATAAAATATGATCATGCCTTGATTTTTAATTATTTAATTAGGACAGTAAGGTCTGACTTTGCTTTGACAATAGTCTTGTCAACTTAACAGAAATAATGTACAGTATAGAATATAAAGTCATGATGCAGTGGAAAAAGAATTAATATTGTGTATGACTCCCATGAGCTTGGACGACTGCATCCATACATCTCTGCAATGGCTCAAATAACTTATTAATAAAGTCATCTGGAATGGCAAAGAAAGTGTTCTTGCGGGACTCCCAGAGTTGAATTCATCTTCAATGCCTCCTCCATCCTACCCCAGACATGCTCAATAATGTTCATGTCTGGTGACTAGGCTGGTCAATCCTGGAGCACCGTGACCTTCTTTGCTTTCAGGAGCTTTGATGTGGAGGCTGAAGTATGAGAAGGAGTGCTATCCTGCTGAAGAATTTGCCCTCTCCTGTGGTTTGTAATGTAATGGGCAGCACAAATGTCTTGATACCTCAGGCTGTTGATGTTACCATCCACTCTGCAGACCTCTCGCACGCCCCCATACAGAATACAACCCCAAACCATAATTTTTCCTTCACCAAACTTGACTGATTTCTGTGAGAATCTTTGGTCCATGTGGGTTCCAATAAGTCTTCTGCAGTATTTGTGATGATTGGGATGCAGTTAAACAGATGATTCATCAGAAAAATCTACCTTCTGCCACTTTTCCAAATGATCAACTAGAAGTCAAGTTATTATCGATTGCTCTTACAACTGGGATCGGCGACAAGACTTTTGTCAGGTAGTGTACTCTTCAGTTTAAAGTGGTCTTTATAAACAAAAATAAGGCTTGTGAGGGGGGTGGGTTTCTGTTTTTACTATCTTTCTTTCCATATTTAATATGTGGACAAAATATGCAAAACTGAGAATCCTTCTTCTTGAATCTTTGTCTTAAATAAAACTTATTTGACAAAAAACAGATTTAAAAATAAATAAATAAAATTAATGTTTCTAAACTTTTGGTAGTGTAAGAAGCAGTGTGTCATTTTGTAAATACAAAAGATTATATTTAGGTTTAGAGTAAATGGCTCATTATGCTATGCATTACCTCTACCTGCAGACTCAGTGGACAGGAGGAATAAGAGTTGACAGATGTACAGTCGTGGCCAAAAGTTTTGAGAATGACATAAATATTGGAAATTGGAAAAGTTGCTGCTTAAGTTTTTATAATAGCAATTTGCATATACTCAAGAATGTTATGAAGAGTGATCTGATGAATTGCATAGTCCTTCTTTGCCATGAAAATTAACTTAATCCTGAAAAAAACTGCATTTCATTGCTGTCATTAAAGGACCTGCTGAGATCATTTCAGTAATCGTCTTGTTAACTCAGGTGAAAATGTTGACGAGCACAAGGCTGGAGATCATTATGTCAGGCTGATTGGGTTAGAATGGCAGACTTGACATGTTAAAAGGAGGGTGATGCTTGAAATCATTGTTCTTCCATTGTTAACCATGGTGACCTGCAAAGAAACGCGTGAGGCCATCATTGTGTTGCATAAAAATGGCTTCACAGGCAAGGATGTTGTGGCTACTAAGATTGCACCTAAATCAACAATTTATAGGATCATCAAGAACTTCAAGGAAAGAGGTTCAATTCTTGTTAAGAAGGCTTCAGGGCGTCCAAAAAAGTCCAGCAAGCGCCAGGATCCCTAAAGAGGATTCAGCTGTGGGATCGGAGTGCCACCAGTGCAGAGCTTGCTCAGGAATGGCAGCAGGCAGGTGTGAGCGCATCTGCACGCACAGTGAGGCGAAGACTTTTGGAAGCTGGCCTGGTGTCAAGAAAGGCAGCAAAGAAGCCACTTCTCTCCAAAAAAAACATCAGGGACAGATTGATCTTCTGCAAAAAGTATGGCGAATGGACTGCTGAGGACTGGGGCAAAGTCATATTCTCCGATGAAGCCCCTTTCCGATTGTTTGGGGCATCTGGAAAAAGGCTTGTCCGGAGAAGAAAAGGTGAGCGCTACCATCAGTCCTGTGTCATGCCAACAGTAAAGCATCCTGAGACCATTCATGTGTGGGGTTGCTTCTCATCCAAGGGAGTGGGCTCACTCACAATTTTGCCCAAAAACACATCCATGAATAAAGAATGGTACCAAAACACCCTCCAACAGCAACTTCTTCCAACAACAGTTTGGTGAAGAACAATGCATTTTCCAGCACGATGGAGCACCGTGCCATAAGGCAAATGTGATATCTAAGTGGCTCGGGGACCAAAACGTTGAAATTTTGGGTCCATGGCCTGGAAACTCCCCAGAACTTAATCCCATTGAGAACTTGTGGTCAATCCTCAAGAGGCGGGTGGACAAACAAAAACCCACTAATTCTGACAAACTCCAAGAAGTGATTATGAAAGAATGGGTTGCTATCAGTCAGGATTTGGCACAGAAGTTGATTGAGAGCATGCCCAGTCAAATTGCAGAGGTCCTGAAAAAGAAGGGCCAACACTGCAAATACTGACTCTTTGCATAAATGTCATGTAATTGTCGATAAAAGCCTTTGAAACGTATGAAGTGCTTGTAATTATATTTCAGTATAAGCACTGAAACAAAGATCTAAAAGCAGTTTAGCAGCAAACTTTGTGAAAACTAATATTTGTGTCATTCTCAAAACTTTTGGCCACGACTGTAGAAGCATCGTTTTTTTAAACTAGTGTTATGAAGCACAGGTTGAGTATGTGATGCTTCAACCTCCCACAGCACATCATCAAATGGAGATTTCAGCAGTAAGCCATTAAAAGCTAGATCTGCTAGGAATCTGATGTAACTTGCTGCAAAAGCAGTGTTGGGTGTTTCTCATGAGGCACAAAATCAATGGGAGAAAGGATATTCGCCATGTCCTCTACTCACTGTATATTCTTCTCCAAAAGCAGAAGACATTTCTCTGATGATGATGAGGATTTAATGAGGAAATCTCAGTGTCTGCTTACATCCACTGCTGAGCGGAAACTAGTAAAAGTTGTGATGCTATTAACTTTTTTAGTAGCGCAACTATAGTTTACTTTTTTTTTTTTTTATATATAATGTATTTTCCACATTAACCAGACAAAAACGCTACAAAACTTAAAAATGCCCTCTAAATCAGCCCACTCTTGATTGTAGCATTGGAACATTTGATTCATTCAGACATATGTTTGCATTATTATTATTATTGGTGGGAGGAAACAAAGTATGGGCCTAAAAATACAGTTGATTATATGTAAAGTTACGATAATAGTTCTGATCATTATTATTGTGAAATACACTCATCGGCCACTTTATTAGGTACACCTGTCCAACTGCTCCGTAACGCAGATTTCTAATCAGCCAATCACATAGCAGCAACTAAATGCATTTAGGCATGTAGAGATGGTCAAGACGATTTGCTGCAGTTCAAACCGAGCATCAGAATGGGGAAGAAAGGTGATTTAAGTGACTTTGAACGTGGCATGGTTGTTGGTGCCAGACGGGCTGGTCTAAGTATTTCAGAAACTGCTGATCTACTGGGATTTTCACGCACAACCATCTCTAGGGTTTACAGAGAATGGTCTGAAAAGAGAAAATATCCAGTGAGCTGCAGTTCTGTGGGCACAAATGCCTTGTTGATGCCAGAGGTCAGAGGAGAGTCGCCAGACTGGTTAGAGCTGATAGAAAGGCAACAGTAACTCAAATAACCACTCGTTACAACCGAGGTATGCAGAAGAGCATCTCTGAACACACAACACATCCAACCTTGAAGCGGATGGGCTACAGCAGCTCAAGACCACACCGGGTGCCACTTCTATCAGCTAAGAACAGGAAACTGAGGCTACAATTTGCACAGGCTCACCAAAATCAGACAATAGAAGATTGGGAAAAACGTTGCCTGGTCTGATGAGTCTTTGAATTGCTGCGACATTTGGATGGTAGGGTCAGAATTTGGCATCAACAACATGAAAGCATGGATCCATCCTGCCTTGTATCAATGGTTCAGGCTGGTAGTGGTGGTGTAATGGTGTGGGGGATATTTTCTTGGCACACTTTGGGCCCATTAGTACCAATTGATCATCGTGTCAACGCCACAGCCTACCTGAGTATTGCTGCTGATTATGTCCATCCCTTTATGACCACAGTGGACCACAGTGTATCTTCTGACGGCTACTTCCAGCAGGATAATGCGCCATGTCATTAAGCGCGAATCATCTCAGACTGGTTTCTTGAACATGACAATGAGTTCACTGAACTCAAATGGCCTCCACAGTCACCAGATCTCAATCCAATAGAGCACCTTTGGGATGTGGTGGAATGGGAGATTTGTTTCATGGATGTGCAGCCAACAAATCTGCAGCAACTGCGTGATGCTATCATGTCAATATGGACCAAAATCTCTGAGGAATATTTCCAGTACCTTGTTGAATCTATGCCATGAAGGATTAAGGCAGTTCTGAGGGCAAAAGGGCGTCCAACCCGATACTAGTAAGGTGTACCTAATAAAGTGGCCGGTGAGTGTATAATCTACTAATTCATTTTTAAAAATAATTTAACCTTGTATTTCAGAGTTTATTTATTGCAATTCTGACCTGGCACAATTCCAAGTATAAATCTAACAATTCTGAGTGTAAATATGCCAATTTAGAGTGTACATTCTGAATTTATATATGTAAATTCAACCTTGTTACAATATTTTATACAATTTCATTTATATACAGCAATTCTGAGCACAATTCCATGTTTAAATCGTGCAATTCTCAGTTTACATTAGCCAATTTAAAGTGTATATTTGGACATTCTGAATTTATATCTGTCAATTCTTATATTTTTTAATATTAATTTATATCCAGCAATTCTTAGCACAATTCCAGGTTTAAATTGTGCAATTCTGAGTTTAATTTGGGCATTTATCAATTTATAATCCCGTCTGGGATTTACGGCACACTATGAATTACGGAAACAGGCTGCCGGTGTGAGATGGAGAGCAGGGTCCATCTAAATGCCAGTAATTCATCAAAGCAGGAGGAAATTGAGGGCGAGTTTGGGGGAGAAAACTGCCCGTCCGGTAAATGATAATACAGTTTGACATGCTGCCATTTCCAATGATTTGGGAGTGTAAATGCAATGTTGTCTCACCGCTGAGCAGGGGCCGGTTGAGGGAGAATTGCTGCGGCAGGTCTTCAATGTCTGCAATGCGCTGGTACATTGCTCTGGACAGATGATCTGCGTGATATAGGCTGCCCAGGATGATGCTGGAGAAGTAGATGGGCTCAGAGAAGTAGCTCATCAGAGAGCCTTGGATGCCCACCACGTTCCACCTGCACCCAAACACACAGGTAAACAACAAGTCAGAGCTTTGCTTCTTTAGGACACAGGTTTCATAATGGGCATCGAGTGACAACCTTACAAAGCACAAATACTGTTCAACTGCTTAAAATCAGCATTAGAAGTTATTAATGTTAGTAAGAAAGTAAAAGATCCAAAAAGATGCAAAAAAAAATATATAGAGAGAGTTGAAGTCCCTGAATTATTAAACCCCCTGAATTATTAGCCCCCCTGTTTATTTTTTTCCCTAATTTCTGTTTAATGGGAAGAAGAGTTTTTGTCAACGCATTTCTAAACATAACAGTTTTAATAACTCATTTCTAATAACTGATTTATTTTATCTTTGCCATGATGACAGTAAATAATATTTTACTAGATATTTTTCAAGACACTTCTATACAGCTTAAAGTGACATTTAAAGGCTTAACTAGGTTAATTAGGTTAACTAGGCAGGATAGGGTAATTAGACAAGTTATTGTATAACAATGGTTTGTTCTGTAGACTATCGAAAAAAAAAAATAGCTTAAAGGGGCTAATAATTTTGACCTTAAAATGGTTTTTAAAAATGTAAAAACTGCTTTTATTCTAGCCGAAATAAAACAAATAAGACTTTCTCCAGAAGAAAAAATATTATCAGACATACTGTGAATATTTCCTTGCTCTGTTAAACATAATTTGGGAAATATTTAAAAGAGAAAAAAAATTCTAAGTTAATAATTCTGATTGCAACTGTATATGTATATATATATATATATATATATATATATATATATACACACACAATAACAATAACAATAGGCATGAGTAGTTGATAAGCCTATTTATTTGTACAATATTTTTTTTTATTTAACTTATCCAATTCATTCATCATTATTTTGTAATTTGTTTTATAAATCTGTACATTCCTTTCAATTGATTATCTGATGATGCATTTTAGAATTGTAAAGATAGGTTTATATCAGGGTACGCACACCAGCACCGCAACTCCCAGCTACGACTCAGGATACTGTTCATATTCTGCTGTGCCACAGAGCGCCATCTGAATAATTTCTTTTTAAATAACATGCAAATGTGCACGTCTGGTGTGTGTTACATCCTACTGTCATGTGCGCAGCACATCCGGTGTGCGACCCCTTAAGAATGGAGACTGCTTTCGCTTTGTGGATCAGTGACTGCAGGAAAAAAAGGTTTCATTTTATAATACTGGACTTATATTTAAACAGTGTTTAAACAAGAGTGAAAAGTGTAAAAATGTTATTGCCTGCCTGACAAAAGTGTATAAAGTGTGTAGTGAGGGGTTTTACAGCCTTAAAACCTCTATAATAACTGTAAAAAAATAAAGCTGACTACTTCACGGATTTCGTCTATTGCAGGTTATTTTTAGAATGTAACTCCCGCGATAAACGAGGAACCACTGCATCCTCTGCATTTTGCATCGTCAACATTTTGCGTCTCCGAGTAAGAAGAGACCCCAATCAGAACAGAGCTGTAGTCCAAACATTCATATTTAATTATATTAAATGTCATTGTAATATTTTATAATTATTTAATCATTATTGCTTATTACATAATTAAGGCATCATTTTCTAATAAAATTTTCACAATTCTTTGTTTTATTTATTATTATATATTATATTATTTAATCATTTTATGTACACCATTTTGCATGGTTTAATCAAATATATATATGGAACCCATTTTATTATATAGTTATCTATAATGTATTATTTATTATTACTATTACTATTTGTAATAATAGTATTATAAACTTTTTGTAATGTTTTTTCCAGCACATTTTTTATAATGCTTTTGATCAATTTAATTATAATATTTAATTAGAATTATTTCCAGTTATATATATTTTTATTTTTCTTTAGAATTATGATAAGATTTTATTGTAATATTATAATAATATCTGACTTCTATTGCTGACATTTTTTGGTGCAAACAGTATTTTAGTATATTAAACAGTTTAATCTAAGGCACTAGACACACCAACCACATCATTATTGCACCAACACCTCTTTACAAGGGTAAATCACTTTTTTTTTTTTTTTACTAGCCTGAAGTATTTCCATCATTCTGGCATAATGGATTCCTAATCTTGCACCATCTAAAACATCGGAAAAATTACCACGTAGATGAAGCATATAAGACAATCAGGAACTACAAGAATCACAAAACACGAAAGCCCACCCCAAAAAAAAGCAATCTGGCCAGAAGCCCAGATGTGAATGATTTCCATCGGCTGGTACGAAAAGAAAGCACCAGTGGATGAAATTGTTCAATTAGCGCTGTTCTTCCAAACGGGCTCATTTGCGTGTTTCCAGGTCTCAGACTCACCCACTGGGTCTGCATCCTCAATCAAAAGACCCAATCAAGTCCAAGTCTGCTCCGAAAACACCTGCTTGATGCAGCTGAGATAAAAAACCCAGACTCAAGTGATTGGACTTTCACTTCAGTTTGACCAATCAACAGTAACAGATGCCAAAAATACACAGTCCAGCTTCTCATTTTGTTAATGCAACTGCTCTGTTAACCAAGCATTAATCTACTTACTTAACTAAATACATATCTCAAAATGTGCATTTAAGATTAGATTCAGTTTGCAGTAACTTCGATATGGTGTGTTTGAATCAATTTTATCTGGTACTTTTTTAATTAGACCATTTACACTGAAGGACAGTTACCTTCAGCTAACTGCTGACGTAGAAGTGTGGTTTTCCACGCCCACTGAATTGATTGACAGGCGAGTATTCACGTCTCCTTAGTAACGTGTATACACATGTCCACAGGACAGCATTTGTAAAGTAACTGGGATTAAAAGATCTGTTCCGACTCTCTGTGATCATCTGCAGCTCATGAATAAGTTTTGCAAGTTTAAAATGTTTTTAAAACAGTGTATGTTTGTAGTAAAGCAAAGAGAGTAAAATCGCTATGTAATTCATCTGTCTGTGTGTGTGTACTGCAAACTTTGTAACTGCATTTGTGTGTGACTCATCGTTGCATTAAGTATTAAGCTTGAATAAACTCCAAATACATCAAATAAACTTATTGGGTATTTTTGCCTAATGCGCTGGATTTCTGCTTTATCCGTGTCTGTCTCTGTCACTGACTGCTGTTTATCTGACGTAACACACGAGAAGCAGGCACGCACGTGGGAACGGTGGGCGGGCAGAACCAGCTCATTTGCATTTAAAAAAAACTACAAAAACAGATGGATTTTACATAAATGTAATATTACTATTAAAAATATTTAGATATTATACTTAGTAATTTTAAAACAATGTCACAGCACTTTTCTGTATTTTACATCCAATGAATTCATCCATGTTGAGCATGAGTGAATTCATTCAAATATGTCTGTGCATATGAATATAAGCAATAATATAATTGTACTATACAAAAATATACCATTGCAATGCTTTTGGCAATAATCAAAAATACATCGTATGGGTCTACATTTTTTAATATGCCAAAAAATAAGTTTTTTTGGGGGGGGGGAATTTGTACATTTCCTATTGTAATTATATAAACTTAATTTTGATTAGTAATTTGCATTGCTAAAAACTTAATATAGAAAATATTAAATGAGATTTTCTCAACATTTAGATTTTTTAAACCCTCAGATTCCAGATTTCCAAATAGTTGTATCTCAGTCAAATATTATGTCCTAACAAACCATACCAACAATAGAAAGCTTATTTATTAAATTTTCAGATAATGCACAAATCTCAATTTCTCAAAATGTACACTTTTTGTTATGTATAAATCACACTTGCTTTTGGGTCCAGGGTCACATACAGTATTTCAGATGAGACGTTAAACCGAGGTGGTCGTTAAAAATCCCAGGATGTCCTTCAAAAAGAGTAGGGTTTTAACCCCGGGATCCTGGCCAAATTTGCCCACTGGCCTCTGTCCATCATGGCCTCCTAACCATCCCCATATCATAATTGGCTTCATCACTCTGTCTCCTCTCCACCAATCAGCTGGTGTGTGGTGTGCGGTCTGGCGCAATATGGCTGCCGTTGCGTCAGGTGGATGCTGCACACTGGTGGTGGATGAGGAGATTCCCCCCAATGTGTAAAGCGCTTTGAGTGCCCAGAATACATCGTGCCCAGACTTAAATACACTTTCCATCCTCTCACTGAACATACCTGCATGTTTTGGAGCTATTGCTATTCGTTTCGAACATCGGTGGATCATCACACCGCAATGAAAGCTTCCCAGGAATTTGTAGAGTGTTGAGGCTAATATTGGCTCATGTATTGGTGTAGGAGAGACAGAGCTCAATCCACAGCACACACTCATTCATCCAGCAGACGAGCTGCTTCTCCTTGACTGTGAGCTGTGAACATCACTTGTGCTGTGTGTCACGCTGTCCCTGAACAACACATAAAGCAGGCCAGCCCTGACCAAACACAGCAGTGATAAACTATACTGTATCACATGCTGGAAACATCGACACTCTGTCTCTCTTTTTAGTGATGCGTCATGTGATAGACATTGATAAATACAGTACATAACACATTAAAAAGGTGCCTATTAACATTTATAATTGTACTTTTCATTAGGATGCAGTAAATGCAGTTTTCAGTAAAAAAAGAAAACTCAAATAAAACATTTTAGTGACAGAACATCTGTAGAAATAGAAAGATAATACATTTCAATTAATGCAAAATTTAATATGTTTTTGTTTCTCTTGATTTCTGCTCTTTTTAACATTGTTATTCAATATTTTTCCTTAACATATAAATTTGGGCTACAAATTGTTTCACCGTTATCGTAAGTTATTTTGTTAGATTAGCTCCAGATTTAGCTTCAGTACTTACTAATCTCATTTATATGCACAAATATAATATTGTAAAGCATCCTATAGAAAATATTAAATTAAAGAGAGATTTGTGAGGGGTGTACTCATATATGCTGAGCACTGTAGTTACCTAGATGGACAGACAGAGAGTGCAGGATGATCTATATATATATATGTTCTGCTTTGTGTGTGTGTGTGTGTGCGTGCGTGCGTGTGTCAGTAGAGACAGAAGCCGTGCTCTCGGGTCACTGCTGTGTGTCTGACAGCTCCTTATCTCTCTGCCTTTACAGACACACCATCATACCAGATGAATGAACACTGCTCATACTCTTTACTTTACACTGCGGTTATAGTAATGTTGAACCAGTGCACTACTTTTCTTGTCAATTATAAAGTCACCAGGCAATTAAACTGGGAAAGCTCTTGTTCTCCTCCAGCTGTGACAGTACAGCGTCTAGCTAAAGTTCGATTAACCAGAAGCTTCCAGACTGCTGCTTCTGCTGAGCTTTCTATTTTTTTTTAATGAAGAGGCTGACAATAGATCCACTCTGAAACATAGTGAGCTGCTTAACTAGGCAGAGAATTTAGAGAGGATAGGAAAAAAACATTACGCTCATTATGAACACATTCTAATGCAACATTACACCTTCACAATCCCAGCATTCACTGTGATGAGTTCAGTGGAGAGAATTTGAATATATTCTTATTTTGTTGTCTAAATGTGTCAATTTAAAAACAGATATAAAGATATAAAGCATTAAAATGTATGTGTATATATATATATATATATATATATATATATATAATTAATAATTATAATTTCTATTAGCATAACCGCTACTGACAGATATATTCTCATAAGAACTTATTTTTTCTAAAAGATGGTAACATTAAGTGCAATAAATAATATGTGTATTGTGGCTTTATTTAAATAATAATATGTCTAATATGTTAATTTACTTTTTGTAAAAATAAATACTGCATGTATTTTAACATCAAATAAAATACTGCATGATGTAGACTATTTTTTTAATGAAAATGTAAAAAATTGCTTATTTTTTATTTAGCATAGCATCACAGACTCCTAAATGTTGACAAATTACAAATGTCTTAACAATAAAATGAAATATATTAATTTTAAAACAATGCAAGCATTTATAATTATATATTGCATTTATAGCACCGTTTAATAATTATTTCATAAAAACATAGAAAAATATAATACATAAAATTTTTGATCACTTTAATATGAAAAGTCTTCACAAAAATCAATCCATTTTTATAATTAAATACAGTTTAAAAGCTACGTACAGAAAACTTTTTTTTGCAAAACGCTAAAAGCACTGTTCCACAGCATGGTATGTGTGGTATGGTTCCCTTTTGGGGACTACACTGCGTTCCATACCTACTACTTTTTTTTTTTTTTTTTACCTTGGGTGAGGTTTCAAACAAATACTGTTACCAAAATGGGAAAGAAAGTCAGAGAGAATCTTCACTACCAGCTTCATTGAATTTGTGCCATGAGACTCCAAACCCGCTATATTTAAATTGTCAGCAGCAGCCACTGCTGTATTGTTGGTTTGCAACAATTTTACAACAACAACTTTTCCAATTTTATACCACAAAAAGAAAAAAGAAAAAGACATAGCAGCATCATGGTCAGTAGAAGAGGTCTAGACGTTCCTCTCATTGGTAGTTGAGGAGCAGACAGGACGACCCCAAATGAAAACAATGATGTCAATCGCAATAGAGTTGGTGCAACTATAGCAATAACTCCACCTACTTTAAGCATTACTAAACTGCAGTTAAAATGTTGAGCAAAGTCCCTTTAAGGCAAGTCATTTCACTCTGTGGCCATCTTTGAAACGCCTCTCAGGCAGTGTGCTTGGGCATTCTGTTTGAATAGGGAAACATCACATTCTCCAAAATTGCTTGCCAAGCTTACGATAAAATTTCATATTAGGAATCACCAATAAAGTTAAACAACAACTGTCTCTTTAGTTTCATTTCTAAACGTTCGAATCACACAAAATCTGCAGAAGCTCACGTCTGGTCCGACCCCCAGCCCGGGAGAATCGTCAGTCTATAGCGATCGCTGATTGGCTCCTGTACTAGAAGGCGGGGCTTCATTCACCATATTGACGGTTACACATTTCCCCATTTAAAACTACATGAGTGACATGTCTTGTGTATTCTATAGTCTTTCTACTGTTCTATAGTCTTTCTACTGTTGAGCCAAGTAAAACTGAACCAAAGCGAGCTGAGCCTAGCCGAACTGTACTGTACTCCCGTGAAGAGCATATTTTTTTATTCAATATCTGACGTAATCTCAACTGAAACAATATCTTCTAAATGTGTGTTTCCATGCATGTACCTTGCAATTTTGTCACTGCATGACATGGTCAGCAGCCGTTCGCCCTGCAGGACCCCGTCCCACGTCTGTATGGTGTTGCTGGAGCGCACCGGGATCGTTCCCTCGCCAGACTCGATCTTGGTCCTCAGCTGACCTCTCGCCTTCCTGTTCGGGTGTCTGTCTCCCTGATCTGAGAACAGCATAGAAAAAAAACAAAAAAGATCTCAAGTCTCGCTTCACACTTTCTAGGTTCAAATGCTCAATTAGAAGTTAAAAGTGAACAAACTATACTTATATACACTCAGAGTGTTCTATAATAGTATTGAAAATCATGATTGTGATATTTATTTCCATGCCTAATCTCAGGTGGTCAGACAAAGATATATATATATTTTTCAGAAATCATTCAAATATTGGTGTCTGGTAATGAAAATTCTGGACCTACTTGTGAAAAAAAATCGATACAATTTTTTTTTGTAATAATTGTTTATGATTTTATTGAACAAAAAGTAATTTTATAAGATTATTTAAATTATATTGTTTAAAAAAATAAAGTTAGTCGATGGAGCGCTCCTCTGGCCTGTGCATGGCCATTGAAATGAACGGCTTTCATAGCGCAGTGCTTTCTGCCTCCAGTATGAAAGCCGCTTCAGACAGAGCAGTAAATACAGCTGGAGGAAGAGTAAAACAAGTGTGCTGAAAACTGCTGGGCAATACGGTGCAGCATAGGCTGTTTTAGCTCCTTTTTTTGTCAGTTTTTGCAGAAAATGCTATTTTTGTCTGATAATTTTAATAAAGTGGCAAAAAAAATTGGTGCATCCCTAGTGTCTGGAATAAAGCAGGTCCAGAAACTATAATAAAAACCATGATTTTGTAAAAGATTGGCTTTAATGTGTGATATGATAAAATAGTGTTCATAAACGGCTAGTTTTCTCAATTCAGATGAGGCTTGAACCAGGAATAGTAATTATACAAGTGGATAAGACAGTCAAAGAAGAGAAAATGTGTCTGACAATCTCCTTCAACCAACCAAAATATTTAATCAACCAATAATAACACTAACATAAGTAGTAATTGTGTTTTTTCTCTCTCTTTTGCTTCAACAGCTCAATAATTATATTTGCATACAAAAGCAAGTGAAATGATATTAACATTACAGTTAAGAGCAGAATTAATCAGGCTTCAAGGAGAGTGAACGAAGCCTATCATAATTATTCATTTAGAAATGCTGAATATATACAAATTCGGTAAAAATTTACACTACATTTTGGAAGCCAGTCAACTTGAAATAAACAACCAAAATAATATCCATACTAATGATAATTAAATGTTATCATTTTAAATCATTTAACAGTCAAAAGACCGCCAATCAACCAAAAGATGTAATCAAACAATAGCACTAATGTAAAGAGCAATTGTGGGGTTTTTTTCGTTTGGCTTCAACAGCGGGAATAATTATATTGGCATGTAAAGGCAAGCAAAAAGGATTTAAATATGACATTCAAGAGCAGAATTAATCAGGACACAAAGGCAGCTAATTAAAAACGCTGATGAAATTTGTTTTGGAAATGCAGTCACACAGTGGAGTGAAATTGTAATTAAATGCGAGCTGATCATAAGAGGAACCGTCCTGATCTCAATTCAACAACTGTTGAGTTTTTTTTCGAAGTGTTTGAGTAAAATGAAGTGTGGATGATTTGCACTTTGTGTCTCACCCTCGACGCCGGCCTCATGAGGAGAGAAGATTCGAGCGTCTCCACAAGGAGAAGTGCTGATGTACAGATGAAACTGAACGCTGTCCTTCAGTCTGTAGCCGCGCTTCTCACACTGCATGAATATGGACTTTTGGTGCTCCTCTTTATTGTTGCTACATTTACAAGCAGTAGAAAAAAGTCAAATCTGTCAAGACATGACTGTAATTATTTTGGAATATTAATTATTTTTGGAATAAAAATAATTGTAAAAGTATCTATAAGGATGTTAATATTATATATAACTGTAACATGAAATAATAATACTAAAATGATTTTATATACTTGCATAGACTAATACAAATTATTCATATTTACTTTTAATTCTTTCAAATAATTCCAATTTCTTTTCAATGCATTTTTAAACATAATAGTTTTAATAACTAATTATTTTATCTTTGCTATGATGATATTTTGCAAGATACTAGTATTCAGCTTAAAGTGCAATTTTAAGGCTTAACTAGGTTAAATAAGCAAGTTAGGTTATTTAGTCAAGTCAATTAAAACTATTTCCCAAAGAGGCCTAAAAATACTGACCTTAGGATTATTATTTAAAAAATAAACAAATAAAATTAAAAAACATTTTTTAACATAAAAAAAAACAAAAAAAACAAAAAAATTGTTTCCCCAGAGGCCTGAAAATATTGACCTTAACATTATTTAATAAATAAATAAATAAATAACTAAAAAGAAATATACATAAAAAATATATTTTTTAAATTGTTTCCCAAGAGGCCTAAAAATTAGGTTCTTAGGATTATTATTTAAAAAATAAAATAAATAAAAATAAATATACATAAAAAAAAAACAAAGATAAAAAAAAAAATTTCCCCAGAGGCCTAAAAATATTGACCTTAACATTATAAAAAATAAATAAATAAATAAATAAATAAATATACATTAAAAAAACATAAAAATAAAAAAGAGGCCTAAAAATACTGACCTTAGGATTATTATTTAAAAAATTTAATAAATAAATATATTTATTATTAAAAAAATATACATATTGAAAATTTATCCATAATGACAACTACAATAATAATAATAATACAACTGAAACGTGTAACTAAATCATAAAATACTAAATACTATTAATAATAATTTACCTTGTAAATAAATCCATAATGACAACAATAGTAATATGTAGAACTGTAATTAACAACATTAAACACATACAACAACAAAATTCATAATAATAAAACAAATATTAATTCGTAAATGTTTATTTTTAAAAATATATTTAGATTTATTTTCACCTCAGAATTTGATGGTTTAATAAATTTCAAGACTTTTTAAGACCAAATGTGTAATACAAAACAATAAATTAAAATCTGTTTATGCATTTAATTTGGCTTGCTGCTAGACTCAACATCCATCATGCTATGGTGACAAATGCGACACACACACACACACATGAATGCGGCGTCTCACCTTAAGAAGTGCTCTAGCTGCATGTAGAGATACCTGATGAGGGAACGACGAGCAATGATTTCAGCGTGACAGTCGTTGAGCGCCAGGCCGCGGTCGCTCATATACTCGCCGTTTATACACTTGGTTCCTGTGGAGACGCAGATGACCTGGGCGTCCTTCACATCAGTGCCTGAGAGCAAAAAAAAAGTAAACGCACACACACACGCACACAACACTCACTCACAGCTCAAAGCTACTTCACTAGGAATGTCCGGACTTAAAAATTGTGAGAGAATGTAAAAAAAAAAAAAATTATGTTTTTTGCATTTTTAACCCTTTATCAGGAGATGAACCATATAGTCACTTCATTTACATTGATTATAATATCAGTCATTCATTTTAAAGGGATATTTTTAAATTCTGTCATAATTTACTGACCCCTCATTTGTGGCAAACCTGTTTGGCTTTCTTTCTTGTTCAACAAAAAAGAAGATATTTTGAAAAATGCAAGAAATCTGTAACCATTGACTTCCATAGTAGGAAAAACAAATATAATGGATGCCAATGGTTACAGGTTTTTAGCATTCTTCAAAATATCTTCTTTTGTGTTGAATTGAAAGAAACTTTTATAACCACCTGAGGGTGAGTAAATATTGAGTACATTTTTATTTTTGGGTGAACTATCCCTTTAAGCTGAACTACTAATAATTATTTTTGACTGATTCACTGAATAATTAGGTGGAAAAATTCAGATGTTCAGTGTATTTTTTATTTTGACTTTATATATTATGTTAAATGTTGAAAAATTCTAGAAATCTGTAACCACTGACTTCCACAATAGTTGTTTTTCCTACTATGGATGCCAATGATTACAGGTTTTTAGCATTGAACTGAACATTGAATCAGTGTTGAACTGAAAGAAACTCATAACGCTTTTTAACCACCTGAGGGTGAGAAAATAGTGAGTAAAATAATTTTTTTGGGTGAACTACCGCTTTAAGCTAAACTACTAATGATTCTTTTTGACTGATTCACTGAATAATAAGGTGGGAAAACTCAAATGTTCAGTGCATTTTTTTATTTTTAATTGTGAAGAAACCTTTTTGAATCTTTTTCTTGGCTATGAACTCTACACAGAACTATACCTGTAGTCATGACGACCCCAGCTAGAACTTTCCGGCGTGCGTGTGGAGATGTGAAGTTGTCGGTGAGCTCGCTGAATTTGTCCACTACCAGACGAGAAACAGCATCAGCAAGAACCTGGTAAAGAGCACACAGTTGTCAGAACTTACACCGACAGCAATGCTTACAGCAATAACACACACACACGCACACACGCACACACGCGCACACACGCACGCGCAATACACACAGGAATAGAATACTCAGAACAATACTGGCGATTCATGAATAAATTCAACATCAAGTCGAGCCACCGCAGGCGAAAACACAGTTATTACCATGCACATGTCAATTGTAAGATTCTACAAAGAAGTATTTTTATTATTCTAAAGTACAGAAAACAACAAATTACATAATCGGTTTCAATTATTTACAATACACATTTTTAAAGGCGTTTTCCTCAGTTTTTTTCTCCTGCATTGAGCCATCAAATCTCCACTTCAGCAGCACTTAGGCCCTATTCTATTTTTGTACCCCTACCCCTTCCCTTTGGCACTTGAAACAGAGTCTGGAGGGGGAGGGCTTCAAAATTTACCCCTAAAAAATGGGACAGCACTACAACACCTGCACACATCATCATATGTCATCGCGATCTCTTGCTTCATATCAGATCGACGATCGCGACTGCTGTAGTTATTCCAGTTGCACTATTTTTTGGTATTTATCTTCAGGAAATCACTGAAGGCAACGATATCATGTTATCATAATGATATAACGTGGCAATAAGCTCGTAACTGTACTGTCCATTTACACTGTGGCCATATTCATCTATGTAAACATACGAAAACAACATTAACATTATACCAGACACTGTAAAAAGGTCATTCCTGGCCAGTAGACTTTTCTGACAGGGTATTCGAGTGTCATCGAGTGACAGAATGTTGTGGGATTACTATACAGGAGTTATTATTAGGGATTATAGATAGTGAAATTTAGCGGTTTTAAAAAAAAAGCATGATGGTAAAACACGAACGCCATTATGAATGTTTAAAATATATGCTTGTTTATTGTAAAAATTCGTAAAAATGACAAAAAAATACTAATTTGTGCATCTCCTTACTTCCGTGTGCAGACATGCTGCCGTTGTAGATGGTGTATTCTGGGAAATTTTCTTACCCCTTGGTTTCGAGTGTGGTCCTGAAAAATCTCAGTTTCAAGAGCTATCTAGCCCTTCCCCTTAGCCCTACGCCTTCAAGCTAAAGAGAATTGGGACTCCCCCTTCACGTGAACGCGCAAATCGAGGGTAGGGGGAAGGGCTAAGGGGTAGAATTGGGATTGGGCCTTACTGTACCTACACCAGGCTAAGGTCTCGTGAAATAAAAATAAAAATTTGTAGATGTTAGTTTCAATCTGTTCGTTTTTGGGATGTCTATAAGCTAGTGTACTCCAAAACAGTGACAAGATTTGCGTTTAGAAGATATAAAACTGATATAAACATCCAAAGCTTGCAGTTTGTCACTTCTGCATAAATGGATCAACAATTTTTTTGACGTCACCTCATACTTAAGTTTCTCATCAAATCTTGACCAATCAAATGTTCTCTAGTACCTGACATGCCCTGCCCCCTTCAAGACGCTTTTCATTTGATGCACTTGATCTCAACCACTCACTGGCAGAGCTGTGATAAAAACTAAACACTATTGGCTGTTTTTTAAGGGGAGGAGCTACTCTATGTCCCGCCCTCTCTTCATTCTTCAGGTGATGTTACACCAAACATCGAATAATAAAATGCACTTTTCAAAGCACTTCATGGAACCTTTAACAATTTTATGCATATCTGGATTCTGAAGGTTTGTAGAGACGGAAATGTTTATATATAATTTTGTTTATGATTATATACAACATTTTATTCTACAAGTATATGTATTGTTTTTCTCACCGGTTGCAGTATGTCGTCAATGCTGCTGTGATAAAAAGGATTCCAAAATCCTATTTGCAAAAACGTTCAACTCTAACATAAACTCTTAACATAAAACAAAAAAAAATAAAATAAATAATAATAATAAAGGGACTAAGCCGAAAAGAAAATGAATGAATGAAATAATAATAATAATAATAATAATAAATTAGCATTTTTAACCTGACTCCATTCAGTGTTTGTTTTCAATCATTCATTCAATGTTACATTCAATCATTCATTCAATTTTTGTACTAAAATATATGCAAGTCAGAGAACTTTATTAAATAATGTCTCATTTGCATATTGCACACACATTTTTTTTTCAACTCTTAATTTAACCAATAATGATAATTATTTTTACTTTTTTTTCTTACCTTATTCACCTGCAGTATCTTATCCCTTATATTAAAGTGGACCTAAAATGCCTCTTTTTACAAGATGTAAAATAAGTCTCTAATGTCCCTAAAGTGTGTATATTAAGTTTCAGCTCAAAATACCCCATAACGAATATTTTATAAGTCTTTGAAACTGCCCCTTTAAGGTTTTGATCCTAATTGTGCCATTTTGGTGACTGTGGCTTTAAATTCAAATGAGCTTGTGCTCTTTTCAAAAGAGGGCGGAGCTACAAATGCCTATGTGTCAGCATAGTGGCAGATTCAAAAACAAGACTAACGTCCTATGCTAATGAGAGAGAGATCGTCACTAATGGGCGGGGCTTTCCCCTTCTGATGACACGTACAAAGGGAGAACGTCAATCAGAGTGTTTCTGCAGACTGTTTTTATCAAGTGTGATTATAAAAATTACAATTAATGCATTATTACCATTAGAAGCTGGTTATATTCCCAGACTGCTGCCACACAACTGTGTTTAAACCCCTTATAAAAGTGATTTTTGCATAATAGGTCCCATTTAAACAAAAACGTGTTTCAAAAGTGTAACATCCATTTCCTGATGTTTGACAATTAAGTCAAGTCTCTTTTTTTTTTTTTTTACTGAAAAACATAACCAACACACTACATTCAGTATTACACAATTAATTTTTCATGTAACGAGCACCATGAAAACCCAGCAGAATATTCCGAAGGCTCTATGCCCCCTCTATGGATTACTGTAAAGCAGAATTTACTGTAGACCTCAGATTCACCTTCTGCTGCTGCAATATAATATCAATATTTCATCGAAAGCCTTCAGGCACCTCAGTGATTCCTTTCCGCTAACAGTGCCCTCCACTTCACATTCCTTAAGCTGTTAATGATAATGCCAGGGACAAAAATCAATGGGCGAATGAGCATGAATTAGAGACATTAGTCTAACATTACTTCCCAAATACTTGGAAGTCAGTCGGTCGGAGACGGCAAATGGGCGTTTGAAGCGGAGCGCACTTCTGATATATTATCAGGAGACACTGAAATCTACCCCTGAACAGACGGGCTGCACTTTACTCTCGTGATAAAACACACAGGTTTCCACCATCCTCTTTATTTGCTTTCATTTCCCATTAGCACCTGGGGACAGACGACAGGACATTCACCAGCCAACTAGATGTTGACAGATTTCAGAGACGATAAAACCATTTCTAATATGGCACTCATTGCTGAATTGGGGCTACAACAAATACAACAACTGTATAATTTACAGTAAACTAAATCCATTATTAATGTAAAATAATGCTAAATGTTTAAATGTGATAGGGAGCAATTGATTGTTACTAATTAACTGTTGTTAAAAATTAACTGTTGTTAAACTTACATTTTAAACCACTAACAGAGTTGACAATAACAGAGTTGACATTTTCCACCGTTTTGTGCTTTAGCTCAAGATGCTAACCTCAAATAGACTCCACATGGCATATCTAAAACCGAATTTGATTTATTTTCGACATATTATAGTTCTAAAAAAGTGAATAAGAAATTCACTGAAATATCACAGTAACAGAGTAGACATAATTGACCTACTATTAATGTATCCGAATTATTTTTCACGAATGAATGAAAAAAGAATAATGACATGCTTCAATGCTTGCCCTAAACATCATTCATTCATTTTCTTTTCGGCTTAGTCCCTTTATTAATCTGGGGTCGCCACAGCGGAATGAACCGCCAACTTATCCAGCATATGTTTTACGCAGCAGATGCCCTTCCAGCCGCAACCCAACACTGGGAAACACCCACACACACTAATTCACACACATACATACACTACAGACAATTTTAGCTTACCCAATTCACCTATACCGCATGTCTTTGGACTTGTGGGGGAAACCGGAGCACCCGGAGGAAACTCACGCCAACACGGGGAGAACATGCAAACTCCACACAGAAATGCCAACTGACCCAGCCGAGGCTCGAACCAGCGACCTTCTTGCTGTGAGGCGACAGCACTACCCACTGCGCCACCCTGTCGCCCTGCCCTAAACATCATTACAACCCTATAACTTTTTAATTCCCCTGAGACATTCGCTACTGTGAATTGAAACAGACAACGAATGTGGCAAAAAGTGGTTCACTTGATTTACAATAATAAAGAGAAGAAAGAAAAATAATAATTCAATCACCAAAGTATATTTATAAATGTGTACAATAAATGCAAAAGAAACGAATAAGCAAATTGAAACAAACCTTATAGAGGGAAGTAAAATAAGCCGTGCCAAATCAAAGAAAATAACTAATTCACATGCTTTTTTCGATCAGTGCTTTAAAGATTGTTATGCCTTTTTATAACCGATGTAACAGAGCTGAGCAGAATGCAGGGACAGACACAAAATTTATTTTTTTTATTACTGAAATGACAAATAATACAGAAAAGAAATGTTTATTTAACTTAGTAGAGTGTAAACAAATATTAGAGTTAATTATTTAAAAATAATTCAAGCTGAATGTAGGAGGAGGAGACGGTCGAAATATTGTGTTAATATTTTACAGACAGAATGTTCCTAGATACACATGCAAACATTTTTTTTTAAGCGATAACCTGATGTAATGTGTTATTATTTCAAATGGTCCCAGAAAAATAATAGAAGGTTGATCTAAGAGACACAAAATGCACCCAAAATTCTAGAATCACCCATGTATATTTTTACAAATCCCAGTATATGGTTTAATTAGCCTTAGCGATGTTCAATATTTAGTCATAATACTAATAAGAGAAATTAAACATGAAAGTTATGAATGGAAATTTTAACCTTTTAACATTTTAAGTGCAGTTATAATTTATGCGATTTTATAAATAATGGTCTGTTTCTCAATATAATGTCTTTTTATTAATACCTGATAATTATTAGCTACAATAATATAATACTAATTAAGTTAATAAAGTGATTAAATAAAATTCTACATTTCTGCAATAACATTGTACAACAAAATAAAAATCATTTGCTACAGATTGAATTATTTTAATTTATGATTATTTGAATTTAACTAACTAATATATAGCTATTATTGTATTATTATTGTTATTTTCACTATATAGCAAATACAGAAGGAAGAAATACAGAAATTTGATAATGATTTTTCATGAGATTAACTAATTGTCAAAAAAAACTTATTAGGGTTCCTGTTAAAATGTAATTATGTTATTGTTTTCCTTAAATTCTGTTTAAGGGAAGGAAGATTTTTTAACAGCTAATGTATAATGACTAATTTCTTTTATCTTTGCCATGATGACAGTACATAATATTTCACATAATATTTCACTATATTTTACATAATATTTCACTAGGATCCCAGGTATCCATAATCCTGGACCAGGCCGTATCCCGAGCTGATGCTGTGGTGGTCATGGAGAAATGGAGTGCATGAGACTGATTCCTGAAAGATCACAGTGACAAACGAGTCCCTGCATTGACCCTGTGGGCCAGCCTGACCTCCTGCCGGTGCCCTACTCACACCTGCAGCTTCTCCACGATGGACGTCCAGCTTTTCCAGCCTCCGGCGCCTAGACTGCAGCTCCACACAGGAAGTTTGGCCAGAAGAATAATGGTCGTGCCTAACAGAGCCTGGTTTCTCTCAAGGTTTTTTTTTTCCCTTCACTTGATCAGTTTTTTTTTTCCTCATCACTGCCGCCACTGGCTTGCTCGGATCGGGACTTGTGGAGCTGTGCTTCGGTGGATTTGCTCTACAGTGTTTGAACTTTCAGCAGTGAAATTTAAACCACACTGAACTAAACTAAACTGAACTTCAACTCTGAAATCTGGACTTTACTAGAACTATGTTAAGCTGCTTTGACCCAATCTACATTGTAAAAAGCACTATATAAATAAACATGAATTGAATTGAACTAGTTATTAGTAAGTTAGCTTAAAGTGAAATTAACAAGGTTAATTAAGCAATCATTATATAAGAGTGGTCTGTTCTGTAGACAATTGAGGAAAAAAATGCTTAAGGGGGCTAATAATATTGAGCTTAAAATGATTTTAAAAAATAAATAAATAACTTTATTTATAATAACTTTTATTGAGTCCAAAATAAAACAAATAAGACAAAAATGTCCTTGCGCCATTAAATATCACTTGAGAAACATTTGAAAAAGAATAAATATTTCACAGGAGGGCTACTAATTTTGCCCTCAACTGTATATGTCAATAGTTATCATGTTTATCTCCATCTACTATTAGTTTATTCTACAATTAAATTCACAGTAACGATTCATTTAACTTTTTTATCATTCAACAATCCATCCACGTATTGAAGTCAGTTCATTCTGCAGCACGAGTGCATTAAAAACAAGAGCGAAGCGATCCGTCGTCCTGTGACAAGAGTCTATTTAACCTCTGGCCATCTGGCTAAAACAAACACACCTCAGGTCTCCTTCCAGACAGCATGTTAAATATGTGGCCATCAGATTAGGGCTGGATAATGGGCTTTTGCATTCACTGCGCTGCATCCATCACACACTAAGCGACAGTACGAGAGCCGTCAGAATCACAGACAAAACACACGCTGCTGACAGCACTGCTCTTTACTGGACAGGTAGAAACTAAATGTTCTTGTTTTTGACACGGTTCAGAGGGAGATGTTAATTAAGATTGGGTCACTTCCAGGCCCGGCCTTATCTCAAAAGCAGGATTAACAGAGGATTTTAGAAATGTGTAAATAAACGTCTTTTCACACAAACGCCGCTCTCTGGTCATTCCGACTCGCTTTGTTGGGATGAGCGCTATATTGATGACACATTCATAATACTTTTGCTACTGACATGAACATTAAGTTAAATCGTGAATAGCATAATAATTTAATTTAAAATACATTCTTGGGGTCGATACGAAAATCAAGGTCCTACTTTGCGAGATTGCGATTTATTAGGAGTTGAATCAAATGAATCGGTTAAACTGAGACCAATTGAGTGAATCCTTTTAACTTTCAAGAATAGGTTTAAATCACTCAAGTGCCATAATATCTCAATTTTTGTCAATGACTATGTTTAAAAATTAGATTTTATGCACATAGATAGCAAATTAAATGCAAGTGTCTACATTCATGAGTCTTCATGGCTTTTGTGAAAATAAAACATCAAAACGTTGCATTGTTGTTACGTTTAAGATACATTTATGTAAAAATGAATATATTTATTTATCGCATAAATGTCTGTGTGTGTGTAAACATACCTGTAGGAAAGTTATTATGTTCAAGAATACGTTTAAATTACTCAAGTGCCAATAGATTTCAATTTTTGTCAATTACTAAACATCCATTTAGGAAAAAAAAAAATATTCCAAATGATTTTATTGCACATAGGTTGCAAATTAAATGCAAGTAAAGTGTTTACTTTCATGCATCTTCATAGCTTTTGTGAAAACAAAACGTCAAAATGTTGCATTGTTGTTACGTTTAACATATATTTATGTAAAAATTAATATATTTATTTATCGCATAAATGTCTGTGTGTGTGTAAACATACATGTAGGAAAGTTATTACGTTCAAGAATACGTTTAAATCATTCAAGTGCCAATCTAAATATTTGTCAATTACTAAACATCTATTTAGGGGAACAAAAATGATTACAAATGATTTTATGCACATAGAGAGCAAATTAAATGCAAGTAAAGTGTTTACCTTCATGCGTCTTCATAGCTTTCGTGAAAATAAAACGCCAAAATGCTGCATTGTTGTTACGTTTAACATATATTTATGTAAAAATGAATATATTTATTTATCACATAAATGTTTGGGTGTGTGTAAACTTACATGTAGGAAAGTTATTACGTTCAAGAATACTCAAGTGCCAATCACTCAAGTGCCAATATATCTAAATATTTGTCAATGACTACACAGTAAAACCCGATAAGTTAAGTGAACTCAAACTGTTTAAGAAAACAGATTGCGGCAAACCATTTAAGTTTTGAAACAAAATGGTTTGAGCACTGTACTTAAATATTGAGTTCTATACACATATTATTGGTGTTGATATCATCAAACATTTAGAGTATTAGTAAGTTAAACATTTTAAGTTTAGTTATCAAATCGGTATGAGTTCAGTTAATAGAACAAATTAAGTCCAAACAACTATATAGTTACTCAAATGGTTTGGTATTGATTCTAGCATTAGAGTTAAGTAACACAAAAAAATATAATTAATTATTTCATAACTCATTAAGTTCTGCTTAATATAATCATTTTATGAGTTACCATAACTCTTTTTCATTAAGTCAAAGTAATAAAAAAAAAAATGATAGTTTAAACTAACTTATTTCATTTAGTAATTTTCACTGTTGGGTTTTAAAGTGTAGACGTTTGAAAAAAATACAATTTACAAATGATTTTGTGCACGTAAATAGCAAACTAAATGCAAGTAAAGAGTCTACATTCATGCGTCTTCATAGCTTTTGTGTAAAAAAACCATCAAAATGTTCCATTGTTGTAACATTCATTCATTCATTTTCTTTTCGGCTTAGTCCCTTTATTAATCGGGGGTCGCCACAGCGGAATGAACCGCCAACTTATCCAGCATTTGTTTTACGCAGCGGATGCCCTTCCAGCTGCAACCCATCACTGGGAAACATCCACACACACTCATTCACACACATACACTACGGACAATTTAGCCTACCCAATTTATCTATACCACATGTTTTTGGACTTGTGGGGGAAACCGGAGCACCCGGAGGAAACCCACGCGAACACGGGGAGAACATGCAAACTCCACACAGAAATGCCAACTGACCCAGCCGAGGCTCGAACCAGCGACCTTCTTGCTGTGAGGCGAACGTGCTACTCACTGTGCCACCGTGACGCCCATTGTTGTAACATTTAAGATATATTTACGTAAAAATGAACATATTTATTTATCGCTTAAATGTTTGTGTCTGTGTAAACATACATGCAGGAAGTTATTATTGGTAATATTAGTAGATATACATTTGAAGACAAAATTAATAGCCATCCGTTTTTTTTTGTTGTTTTTTTTAAATGATCATTTTTCAAATATTTTCCAAGTGATGTTTAAAAGAGCAAGGAAATTTTCACAGTATTTTGTATAATACTTTTTCTTCTAGACAAAGTCTTATTTCATTTACTTTGGCTGGAATAACATTTTACATTTTTTCAAAACCATTTTAAGGTCAATAATATTAGCCCCCTTACATTTTTTTGTTTGTCTACAGAACAAATCACTATTTCCCAATGACATGCTTAATTAACATAATTAACCTAGTTAAGGCTTTAAATGCAGGGTTCATACACATTTTTACTACTAAAATTCCATGACTTCTCCATGATTTTTCCAAGACTTTCTTGTAAATTTTCATGACCTAATGTTTCATGCAATGTCTACATATGCATGGTAAAAAACAATACATGTTAAAATTTATTACAGCATATTGTAAAACACGCAACAATCTATTAATCAGCTTATATTTATCTATGTAAAATTGATTTAGATAATGCTTACACCGCACTAATAATGTGAGAGTACGTGATTGGCCAAGAACAGAAAAGTAGTAAAGACAACTAACCTATATTAAAGAATACAGATATCTGTTTTCCATGACTTTTCCAAAACTTTGCTTTTCTGTTTTTCCAAAACTTTTCCAGGCCTGGAAAATGCCATGTCAAAATTTCTATGATTTTCCAGGTTTTCCATGACCGTATGAACCCTCTAAATGGTACTTTAAGCTGAATACTCGTATCTTACAAAATAAATAGTAAAATATTATGTACTGTCATCATGGCAAAGACACATTTTTTTCTTTTATTAGAAATGTTTTTGTTTAAACTATTATGCTTAAAATGTGTTAAAAATCTTCTCTCTGTAAAAAAAAAAAATCTTCAGAAATATTTTTTAAAATAATTTAAATCAAAAATGAAAATAAAAAAAATAATAATTAAAAAGACGTTTTTGCAAATACATAAATGTTGAATACAATTAATCAGCAAAAAAAATAAAAAAATAATATTCTTCCATTAAAAAAAATAATACAAATACTATATCCACCCAATCCAGTCCACTGTTTTACCAGAGCCCATTTCATTTCCATTAGACTAAAGACAGCCATAATATGTCAGCTTTGCAGTGTAAAAGCTTAGATGATAATCTCCGATAAACTTCAACGGATCAGAAACTTCAATTAAACACTATGAGATGTGAAGGAGTGATTTCTTACATTCATCAGATTGTTACCCATCAGATAAAACAGGCTTTATCGGTCTGATGTGTGTGCTAAAGCAAGATGTACACGTCTTTAAAAGGTTTAAACAAAAATTCAAAAAGTAATCCTGTGAAGAGTTTGTGAAAATATTCTCTAACTTTTATTATTAAACAATAAATGTCTATCTTGTACAACATTGGAGGTTTGTGTACCTGTAGACTATAAATAAACTATAACGACAGAGCTGCACAATAATTAATAATTGAAGTGCTTTTCCAAAACAGAAGAGTTAAAGACCATTTACTACAGTACATCTTGCTATTTTTTTTAATGCTAGGATTCAACCTTCGTCTGGCTGTCACATTGCATTTAATGTTGTTCATAGTTCATCATCCCCTGTTGATTCCCTGTTCTCACAGCCTGTGCCAGCTCTAGTTTGCATGTCTTAGCAAAGATTTCAGACAACTGTGTAGACTTGAGTATATGCCAACTTTTAACTGACATACACAACTATGCAAAATTATTTATACATACTAATCAATAGGAGCAGAATTTGTAATCCCTGACTTTTTAGATAAATTTGCAGTGGCTGGTCCTAGGTTATGGAATAATCTTTCCCTATCTGTGAGATCTGCGTCTTCTTTAAAGTACAAACGAAATCAAAACTAACCATATTGACTTTGTTAGCTCGCGTTGCTAGCTTTGTGGTGAACAATTCATCTGTGCATGTCATTAATAAAAAAAAATATTGTTTGACCTTGTAATCTTTAATTAAAATCTGAAAATGCACTACCTGTTTGTTTTCAGTTAAATTCTCATGCTGTGTCTGAAATCGCATACTTCCATACTATATAGTGCGCTAAAAACAGTATGCAAGCAGAGTAGTATGTACAAATTTAAAGAATTCGAAAAACAGTATGCGAGAAGTACCCAGATGACCTACTACTTCCGACGAGATTCTGAAGTGCGCATGCGATGGACGCTACGCTATCCCATGACGCAGCACGAGAATATTCATGAATGGGAGTGAAGCGATGCAACTGATGCGGGTAGATCACGTGATCATGACAAAATGGTGGATGTAGCACGTCTGAGTTCCATTCATGGAACATGACACGTCATGAATGTGAATAGGATTTTATGCATGCTTGTAACAACTGCCATTCGCTCAGTTATGACATTTTAAATGCAAAGATGACACTGTTTGTTATGGCAACTTGACAAACAAATACATCACAACCTGTTTTTGTCTTTGTGATGACAAGTTGACATTACCAAGACAAACTTGTCATAAACACGATTGTAATGAAGCCATTGTAAATATGTCATGACTTTTAAAACTGCGTAATTAATATATTTTTTGGACCTCAACTACAAGCTGAATTCATCATTAAAACGTCATTAAAGATTAATGATGCTCCTATAAAATGATTTGACAGAGTAATGACACTTTTAATGAGACATTTTAATAACAAATACAGTTTGTTTCACTAAAATTGTGATCAGAAAAAATATTCACGACAATTATAATGGCCTCATGACAATCATGTTTGTGACAGATTTATGACAGGTTATGTTGTCTTGATAATGTCAAGTTGTCATGACAAAGATAAAGACTGGTTGTGTTGTATTTGTTTAAGTTGTCATAACTAATAATGCCATATTATAACTGAGCAAATGACACTTAACAACAGTTGTCATAAGCATGCATAAAATTTCATTCACATAAAGGTTTCATGACAGTCTTATGAATACCCCCTTCAAGTAAAGTGTTACCCTATTTTCTTAATAAAGGGATTCCAAATTGATACCATGAAAATTGTTAAACTGCAACAATGCAGTGTTTCTGCTTCATCACTTTTCAACAGCTTCAATCATGATCTTTGAGTTTTGGTTAGGGATGCACAATAAATCAGCTGCCATATTTTTATACGGCCATAAATGGTTATTTTTTATGTTATTGTTAACAGCCCAACATAACTATAAGCCTGATATATTATGATATTATATTCCCAGTATTGGGTTGGGGCTGGAAGGGCATCTGCTGTGTAAAACATATGGCGGTTCATTTCGCTGTGGCGAACCCTGATAAATAAGGGACTAAGCCGAAGGAAAATGAATAAATGAATATATACATTAAGGACATTTATTTTAATTGATATATTCTCTATTTTTTTAATGCTATTGTTAGTTATTCATGTTCTTATTCTACTATTTATGTCTACACTATGTTTGTACTTTTTGTACTCTCTGTAACGAAAGCTCCCATCACTAAGACAAATTCCTCGTGTGTGCAAGCACACTTTGCCAACAAAGCTGTCTCAGATTATGATTACAAATGTAAACATGAGCACGTTACATTGTAAGACTGTGCCCTAACAAAGCCCCGTCTTGAGATCCACATGTCATAAAGTGTAGGATATATTTCCTGCCAAATATAAAACCCTGGGTGGCGCGGTGGCACAGTGGGTAGTGCTGTCGCCTCACAGCAAGAAGGTCGCTGGTTCGAGCCTCAGCTGGGTCAGTTGTCATTTGTGTGTGGAGTTTGCATGTTCTCCCCGTGTTGCCGTGGGTTTCCTCCGGGTGCTCCGGTTTCCCCCACAGTCCAAAGACATGTGCTATAGGTGAACTGGGTAAGCTAAATTGTCCGTAGTGTATGTGTGTGAATGAGAGTGTATGGGTGTTTCCCAGTGATGGATTGCAGCTGGAAGGGCATCCGCTGTGTAAAATATATGCTGTATAAGTTGGCAATTCATTCCGCTGTGGCGACCCCAGATTAATAAAGGGACTAAGCTGAAAAGAAAATGAATGAATGAATATAAACCTTTCAGAGTAAACCTTTCGGAGTGAATTCTTACCTGTGGCAGGTGCAGCTGCAGGCCCTCCCTCGGGATGGGTTGTCGGGACGGGGTCTGGTCCAGTTGCATGTTGAAGAGCGATGACAGAGCTGCCTGGGCCGCTCGGGCTTTTGCGAGTTTCTTATTTCTCCCCGATCCCTCAAACATCTGCGAGTCCACAGTCACCGACATCACAAAGTTCTTAGCATGGCTCTCGCCGCTCTCTGACACAAACTCATACTTGAGGCCCGGTCGCAGCTCGTTGAGGATCATGACAGGGTTCTTGCCGCTGGCCGAGGAGGCGAAGGAGGAGGGCGGTGGGAGCGGCGCCTGCACAAGGCTGTTCGTACCTGCCGCCTGAGGAACGGGATACTCTCCCAGCGGGTTTAAGGAGCCGTTGCCGTTGGAACCTAGAAAAAACGTTTCCTCTGGCGGTGCCGGCGTCTCAAACCCGTTGAAGAGCATGTCAGGGAAGTCAGCCTGGTCGGAGGTGAAATCCGTGTTGACGGTGAGCGTTCGGCCCATGGCCAGGTGTGCCTCGGATGCGTTTGGGAACTGCACAAAGGAACGCAGGGCCTTCTCGGCAGCATTCAATTTGGCCTTTTTCTTTGTAGGCCCAGAACCTTCGAACAACTGCCCATTAACCTCAACGGTCATGACGAAGACTGGAGCGTGAACTGGGCCGGTTTGCGAGAGCAGCTTGTACTGCAAACCCGGTTTGATCTCATTGAGCTGCATCAGGGCATTCTTGGGCAGAACCGGCCCTGGGGTTTTCTTACGTTTCTTGGGTCTGAATTTGGAGTGCGAGTGGCCATTGTTGCCCTCCTCCAAGGGGCGCTTGCGACCCCCTCCTCCACTACCATTTGGGAGCTGCTCCACCAGGCCAGCTCCCTCCTTAGAAGAGACGTTGTCCAGGTTGCGGTTTTCCTTTACGTCGGTGCTGCATGAACCTGCGGTGCCCAGAAAGAGTAACTTACAACGCCTTCGTTGCAGGATCTTGTAAATGTAAAATTTATAGATTCCTTTATCTTTCTTTGTAACCGAACAAGTAATGTGTGTTCCTTTTTTGTGTGTGCCGAGATACATTTTAAGACTAATCATGTGAAACATCATGATGAGATGACTAAAAAACGATTAATTAATATAATTAAGAAAGACCATGAGGTATAAAATCTAAACGATCGAAATTATCAGTTTAATTTAAACTACAGCTCGAGTGTTCAGCTTCGCAGGCAATGGCACATGCAGAGTCAATCAATCATCTCGTTGGAGATAAAATATGCGAAACCAAAGTTTTAAAAGACTAATAACTACTAATAATGAGACTCTTTTTGAGAAATGACAAATGCACTTTATTTCCAGGTCCATATGAATAAAGGTTATAAAAACACCAATAAATCTGGGTTCTTAATAGAAGCATATACTATCATAATAATAATCATTGAAGAAGACATTTCTCTGATCTCACCAAACATGTGAAGCATCATTTTTCATCCTCTCTCAAATAAATAACAAAAAATAGTCACATTGGGCTGTCAATTTAAGCTATTCCAAGGTTTTTTGTAAATAATGCAGTCTATTCATTTAGTAGATTAATAAATACAGCGCTCAGCATATATGAGTACACCCCCCCACAAATCTCTCATTTAAATTAATATTTTCTAAAGGATGCTTTACAATATTATATTTGTGCATATACATTAGTTTAGTCAGTACTCAAGCCAAATTTGGAGCTAATCTAACAAAATAACTTACAATAATGGTTCAAAAATTAGTACATCAAATTTATATGTTAGGGAAAAATATTAAATAACATTTTCGAAAATAGAAAAAAAATCAAGAGAAACAAAAAATATATACAATTTTGTTGAAATGTTGTATTTTGTAATTGTTTTTGCAATATTTTGCATGGATTTAAATGTGTTATCTTTCCATTTCTAAAGATGTGATTAAAATATTATTTGAATAAATATATCTGGTTAATAAATCTGTTTTGTTCAAATGCACCAAAATATATTACTCATGTTCACTGAGAAATCTATAAAAATGTTCATTTTCAAAATGGGGTGCACTCATATATGCTGAGCACTGTAAATAGATAAATTCAAATTAACGTGACTATGACATGTTCATTATAATCAACTATTAGGTTTAGAGAGATTAGCGTAGATTCATTTTTATATTTACGCAATTGTGCTCTAAAGGTTTATTCAAAAACTCCAATCAAATTAATTTAATAATCATATTCGAATAGATCTATAAAAAAATAACATTTAATGCATATTTAACACTGGCATTAATGTTTAGGACAAAAAAAATTAGCTGGACATGTTTTTGTGAGACTCATCTTATGCCTGTATATTCCAAATCGTTTTTTTTTTGTCTTAAGCAGAGGAAACACACATCATCTTGTCCCGTTGACAAAGCTGATGGAACTTTGGCTAAATTTTCATTTATAACATCCTTCAGCAAAAGCTCGCTAGGTTACTGCTTTCAGTGCTCTGGTAGAGAGAGAACAGCATCCGTGAACAGTAGGGGAACAGAGTAAAGACTCTCTGTAAACAGTAGGAACAACAGGGAGGATAAGGGAGTGGATGCAAGGCAGGAGGAGAAAGAAAATGAAGATATCTGAGAAGAGAAAAAACACAGGGCAAGCAAGAAAAAGAACATGGAAGAGAAAGAAAGAAAAAAAAAGGAGAGAAAGAAAAAAAAACAACAACAATCTGGAGCAAATTCAGTAAAAAATTTAAACTCTTATGCATGTCGAATCTGATCCACACACACACTTGTACTCATTAGTTCATGCAAGCGATTTGGCTGTAAATTATAGAAATTACAACTATAAAACAACAGCTCTGTTCCAAAACCTAGTGAGCTGCCTACATAGGAAGCATTTTAAAGTACTATAGGCCACATCAAAAATATAACTTGTGCAAATCACAATCTTCTTAGACATTTTTTTTTACTGATTGTATCGGATGAAGCCATATGTGTTACCTTTTAAGTCAACCATCAATGCAGTTGTAATTAGTAGAGAGTGCAAATTTTGACAGGAATGTGCAGCCAAACTGTCTGCTGTATGGAAATATATAAACAGTCTAACAGCAATGGGTAATATATACATGTAATATAATATGGTACATGTATATATTACACGTATATGTTGACTTCGTTTTGTAAGTCAAAGTTTAAGGAAAAGGTCATCATAAAAGTTTGATGTGTGCACACTCTGGTCATAAAATCGTGATTGATGTGTTCATATGCTTGTTTATTGCAAGGGATAAACAGGTTATGCCAAATATTTTAATATTAGTATGGTTTCTATGATTATGCATTTAATCACATCAAAACACTGTTTTTGAATAAGGTAAAGTTTCATTGGAATACTGTCTAAATGTTAGAACACACAATATATGCTGATGTTCATTTTTAACACAATATGCATAACAGAATATTATTTATTTTGTATAGATTTTTTTAAATCATTTTACAAGTGCCCCAGAGTTAAACAGTTTTATTGTTGTTTAATTCTTTCAGTCGACCTCTGGAGCACTTTTAGCTTAGCATAGATCATTAAATCTGATTGGATCATTAGCATCTTGCTCAAAAATGACCAAAAAGTTTCAATAACTTTCCTATTTTAAGCTTGACTCTTTTGTAGTTACATCGTGTACTAAGAGCGACAGGAAATTAATGGCTAGGAACTATACTCCCATTCCTGCTTAATAATCAAAGAACTTTGCTGCCGTACCATGGCTTCAGCATGTACAATGATACTATGCAGCACCTGAAAAAAGTCCCCAGAACCAAGCCCTACATTTGTACCACCATTGAGACAATATAATTTCACCTGATGCGGTCTTAGCATATGATATAACTACAGAAGACAAAATATATGTATTTTTTAAATTGAGTGAGATGCTAATGGTCTAATCTGATTCAATGATCTATGCTAAGCTAAAAGTAGTCCCATTTCGGCTACATGGATTTACAAAATGGGTAAAACTTAACTGTTTTAGTTTAGGAGTTGAAAAATGCTTCAACAAAGTGGAGTGCTCCTTTAAGATGTGGCCTTATAAGTAAACATTTGCTTCACTAGGTTTCAGAAGGGAGTAAATGACACACTATCAACAAAAAAAATGCACATTGGATTTGTGCAATGCAACTTTAAGAGCCCTGGATAAACAAAAAAAGAAAAGAAAAAAAGAGAGATATAAAACTGTCAGTTTCAAGACCTCCCCACCTTCATCTGAAAGCAAAAATCAACTGCACAAAAGCATAAAATCCTGTAGCCAGTAAAAAAGTAAAAAACACTGGCTTATAAAGGAATGTAAAAGCGGACACCTGCTGTAGCACCGACTGCTTAAATCACATGGAAACAGGATAATTCCTCTAAAGCCATGAACTTCAAATATACACAGAGGTTTAGTAACAATCATTGTGCATTAGCGATGTCAAAAAAGGCCACCATGTTGATTCTCAAATGACTCAGTCTTGTTCAAAACTTTCTCAAATTATTATGGAGAACGTGAATGTAAAAATGAAAAAAAACTGGTAAAACGGCGAAGAAAGTGGGTGAAAAACAACTTGGTCTTTCTTATTACTCAATAGGGTGGAAAATCTGGTGGTGAATGAGCCTGTACAACCGTCGCTCATGAACTGCTGTGCATAATCCCATAGTTTCCATGTCTAAAGCTGATAGAGAAATATGCACTGTCAGAGGTAGAAAGCTTGGGATATCAAGTACGCTTATCAGCCAAAAAAATCTAAATAAGAAAGCGTCTGCTTCGCTACAGATCCATAATAAATGACGAGGCCCTCCATTGTCAGCGGCTCTGAACAGAAGCCTCTGAGTGACGGGACAATAGAGGGTTACATTTCCTCTGGGTTAACAACTCTTCCCAGAATCCTCTATTCACCGCACTGCTGAATAAAGAGGAACGGAACTCTGAGACGCTGGAGGAACGATGTGTATTTCTCCAGTCTTGAGTCGGATCAGTCCTTCTTTGATCAAATGCAAGTGTGAAGCACAATGTATTAGGGAATTGACAATTTCTGTGATGTTTCATTATTATGCACAGCATCTAGTGATATAGATATACAGTTGAAGTCAGAATTATAAGCCCCCCTGTATATTTTTTACCCAATTTCTGTTTAACGGAAAGAAGATTTTTTTTTAACACATTTCTAAACATAATATTTTTACTCATTTCTAATAACTGAAATCTTTTATCTTTGCCATGATTACAGCTAGGTTAATTAGGCAAGTTAGGGTAATTAGGCAAATCATTGTATAAAGATGGTTTGTTCTGTAGACAATCAAAAAATATTGCTTAAGAGGGCTAATAATATTGAGCTTTAAATGATTTTAAATAAATTAAAAACTGATTTTATTCTAGCCGAAATAAAACAAATAAGACTTTCTCCAGAAGAAAAAAATATTATAGATAATACTGTGAACAATTCCTAGCTTTGATAAACATAATTTGGGAAATATTTGAAAAAGAAGAAAAAAATTCACAGGAGGGCTAATAATTTTGACTTCAACTGTAGGGTTGTGCGACCAAAAATATCTCTCTGTTTTTTGGAATTTGTTTTTATAATGTTAAACACTATTGTTTGTTTAGTCCCATGGTAAATAAATAAATATGAGACTAAAACTGTCAAGAAGGAAATCAGTCTTGGGTAAACAATTCAAACAATTCATATAAACTGGGGGATTTGTGAAGAAACTAAGCAAGCATTTATCTTAAAGGTGCTGTATGTAAGTTTTTGACTCTTCTAAAGCATAAAAATACCATAATATGTTTGCAGATATTTAAGAAACATGCTAAGTGAACATTCTTGTTTATCTGAAAAACAATGCTGAAGTCAGATATTCTGCTTTGAAAATGTGCGTTATGTGCCGGAACGTCTGTCTTTGTTTTGGTTCTTTTAACCCGCCCACTGCCACTTTAGCCAATTATATTCCAGCACCCCGGGTTGCCTTGGTGGGAAACCACGTATTTCATTCATTCAGTCAGTCAGGAAGGCTCTCAGAGTATGCATCCGCAAGCGAAATGCGACCTCCGGTGGACAGTAGCAGCCCCGAAATGAGCTGCAGATTCAGAGTTCCACATGAGGTGGTTATTAATTAGCAAATAATATAAATATTACGAACGTAAACATTGGGTGAGCAGGTTACATTGTAACCCTGTGTCCTAACAACACGCCACGTGACGAGATTTGCAGTGATAAGCAATTTGGCTGTTTGCACCAGAAGAAACATGACAGAAATTTAAATACAGCCATTCAGAAGCAGAGAATAGTGCACTTACTGCACTCCAGTGAAATGGTAAGGTTTATAATCTAATTCATACATAGTAAACCTCTTTAACATTATTAAATGTACATGCTGAATCAATGATATGTGTTGGTTTGCACAGAGTCACAGCTCTAAACTTAGTAGCCGTTTCTAAAATATAAATTTCAGGTGTTGGTTAGAACAAAAACTCCTTTTAATATGTAAATATTCCTTCTATCCCGTGCCGTTGCTTTTATTTATAACACGACTCAAATCAGCCTTAAATCAGCCTTTAGGCTCGATAGTCACACACACTTCTGTTGATGTCGTCATTCTGGCAACCTGCGCTTTCATGTGTTTTGACCCAGGCGTGCAATACCTAGTTCAACCACTGGGTGTCAAACTTACGTACTGCACCTTTAATTAATGGATATTTCACCCTAAAATGAACATTTACATTACAAATTGACCTAAATCCATTGCCGTGTGGATGGGGTCATGAAATAAGTGCTCAGAATGAACGGAAGTGTATATAAACTATAAATAGGCTCTACAAAGGAATGACTGTCGCACCGCTATGACTGCTGGGAGTATATAGCGTGAGGGAGGTACAGAAGGAAGAAAGCACATGAACTGTTCACTAAGTGACATTAGTTCAGGGTTGTGTGGAGGTTCTGTGCTTGTGAATGGAGGATTTGGGATCGGATATGAAAACTCACTCATGTTCTCTTCCTCATCGACATCCATGATGGTCAAACGTCTCGATTGGCCCTGCGCTTGCTGAGCCACAACCACACCTGACAGAAACACACAGAGGAAAAGAGAGATTAGCATTAGCGGTGCTTGCTAAATAACTATAATCATGGTTACTTATGCTTTGTGACAAACCCCTGACAATGAGCATTAAAATCCAGTGCGAAAAAGGATTCAGCAAGGCACTGAATCCACGATTTTCACCTGATTGATTTTTCCATTATGTAACAAAGTCAAAAGAGGAGCTTTTTGTAGACAATACATGGTGTATGGTCAGTGATAGGAATAACGGCGCTATAAATAAACAACGTTACTAACGGCGATACTTTTTTCAGTAACAAGTAATCAAATGAATTACTGTTTCCCCCGTTACAACGCCGTTACCGTTACTGACAATAAAATGCACATTACTATAATTGAGTCACTGAAGCGGTGTTCACACACAAGCACACGCACAGTCATATGTCATTCGTTATTACCTGTTTACATATTGTTTACACATTACATGCACTACAGTGTATATTTTTATTATTATTTATTTTTGGTATATTGTTCAGTATTATATTGAGAGCACTTTAGTTAAACCGTTTACTTTTGTGAGCAAGAAAATACTTTAAGTAGGCTACAGTATGTCTACTAGTTGTGTCACAGTTTCATAATTTTCATTTGCATAATTCATATACAAAGAGAGTTTGTATATGCATTATTATTTGTTTATTTTTGGTACATTTCTTAAGAAGAATCATTTATATTTAGACTTGTTTGTTGACAAGTCTTGTGAGTTGTGGTCTGTGCAAAAAATACTTAAAGTTCTAAACCATCTATTGTGTTTTATTGTGCAACTACAGTAATGATAATATTTATAATGATGTGTTGAATTTGATGGTTGTCTCTCACATTGTCCCACAACAAGATTAAAATA
The DNA here is from genome assembly GCA_903798115.1 of Danio jaintianensis. NCBI lineage: Eukaryota > Metazoa > Chordata > Actinopteri > Cypriniformes > Danionidae > Danio > Danio jaintianensis. The sequence goes on along the minus strand of CAIGQV010000001.1, from coordinate 25,686,573 downwards.
GTGTAGATTAGTGTACAATGTTTTATATATTTTTTTATAGTCATTCGACATTAGATTTTTTTTAAAGTAACGCAATAGTTACTTTCCCTGGTAATTAGTTACTTTTATAATTATGTAACTCAGTTACTATTTGTGAGAAGTAGCTATAACTAATTACTCTTTTAAAGGAACGTGCCCAACACTGTGTATGGTATACATGCTTTAACATTCAGATGTACTTTTCTCTTTAAATGTATTATACATAGTAAAACATAATTTATACCTGATTCAAAGCTGCATTTTAGCATCATTACTCTAATCTACACTGTAAAAAATCTGTTAATTAATCATTTTAGTAGATTGAAATAATATAATGTATTAGAAATAATATATAGAGAAATAAGTCTGTAAAATAACAGAAAATGTACTGGCAGCTTATTACAAGGTTTTTGTAGCGTAATATACAACATCAACCAGACAATATATCACTTTAAACTATTCAAAATGTTCATAAAAGTCCAACTTATCAAGGTTAACAGTTTTTGGAAGAAAGGTCAAGGTCCAATAATGTAATTCAAAAGCATAAATAAACAGGGGGAAAAAATTAATAAATAAAACATGAATCACAAAATACAGAAAACTGCAAATTTATGGATATCTTTTCACATTGTACTTTCAAAAACCATTCAAATATGATCATTTGGTGGAGGTAACATTTAAACAATATATATTATTAAAATTATTCCACAATATTAGGCAACTGTTTTCAGCATTGATGATAATTATGATAAAAAAAATATATTGCTTTTTTAAAATACTTGATAAATAGAACGTAAAACAACAATAAAATATATTTGAAAAAAGCTAACTTCTTTATTGTCACTTTAGATTAATTTGTACAAAAATGCAGAATATATATAAGTATATTTATATTATATGATGCTGACAAATAAAGAAACCAAAACAAGCTAGCACACACTAGTTATTTCATCAATACATTTAATATTTGCATATTGAAATGTATTAAATTAAATAGAAATGATCGTTTAATAATAAAATATTACTTCAAACTATTATACTGTGCTTTCATTTTATTATCTGGATTTTCTGTTTACAATCTCTTGACAGTTATAATAACTAATATACTACTTGACCGTTTAGGCTATCAGACAATCTTCATTCTTTAATTTATTCTCCTTCGGCTTAGTCCCTTATTTATCAGGGGTCGCCACAGCGGAATGAACCGCCAACTTATCCAGCATATGTTTTACGCAGCGAATGCCCTTCCAGCCGCAACCCAGTACTGGGAAACACCCATACACACAAATACACTACAGCCAACTTAGTTTATTCAATTCACCTATAGCGCATGTCTTTGGACTGTGGGGGAAACCGGAGCAGTCGGAGGAAACCCAAGCCAACACGGGGAGAACATGCAAACTCCACACAGATGTCAACTGACCCAGCCGGGGCTCGAACCAGCAGCCTTCTTGCTGTGAGGCGACAGCGCTAACCACTGAGCCACCGAGCCGGCCCCACTTTAGATTAATTTGTACAAAAATGTAGATTTTTTTTTTTTAAATTTGTACAAAAATGTAGAAAACCAAGTTAGCATACACTAGCTATTTCATCAATACAATTAATATTTGCATATTTAAATGTATTAAATTAAATAGAAATGATCGATTCAGAAATAATAAAATATTATTTCAAACTATTATACTGTGCTTTAATTTAATGATCTTGATTTTCTTTTTCCAATCTCTTGACAGTTATAATAACTATTATACTACTTGACAGTTTATGACAATCTTGACAGTTATAACACCTACAATAGTTTTGATCCATAAAAAAATAATACATGTTAATTTTAAAAAGCGAAAGCCATTGCCTGTAGTAACATATCTAACTATAAAACTATATATTATAAAAATATAAAAGATAATCTGATAATAAAGTCACTAATATGTAATGTTATAAAACCCCAGTAATAATATCCTTATAGTGTATGCATTTACAGTGATTTTATATATATATATATATATATATGAAGTGAAGTGAAGTGAAGTGAAGTGTAGTGTGGCCAAGTATGGTGTCCCATACTTGGAATTTGTGCTCTGCATTTAACCCATCCAAGTGCACACACACAGTTAGTGAACACACACATACCGTTAACACACACCCGGAGCAGTGGGCAGCCATGCTGCGGCGCCCGGGGAGCAGTTGGGGGGAACGGTGCCTTGCTCAAGGGACTCACCTCAGTCGTGGTATTGAGGGTGGTGGAGAGTGCTGGTCATTCACTCCCCCCACCCCCAATTCCCGCTGGTACCAAGTATCGAACCAGCAACCTTCGGATCACGAGTCCAACACTCTAACCACCAGGCCACGACTGCCCCTTATATATATATTTATTCATTATTAAATTCATAAATACTTTTTGAAAATCATTTCAAAATTAAAATCAAATTCATTCATATTTCTAAATTACTTAAAAAAAATTAATAATAATAATAATAATAATAATAATAATAATAATAATAATAATA